>OX459206.1:18367660-18889241 GCA_949775195.1 Diarsia dahlii
TAAGAGCCATTTTATGAGCAAGTGTGTTGAAAAAAAATTAAACAGAATTTGTATGAAATTATCTGCCAAGTATGTTAATCAGGCACTTATCGTAGGTGGTCAAAAAGGCCCTTCCTTAGTAATAATTCAAAATGTATGGAGGCAGATTTTGTAATCTCGCTCATGTCACTGTTTTATTTAGGTTTTGATAAAAATAATAATGATAACGGCTTAATGGTTATACCCGGATATTTAACAAAAAAAAAACGACTCAAATTCGCGACGATTTGGTACATAAACCTTACAAAAACCATTTAAACGAGTAATTGAAGGCGTTTATACCACAGATAACATCAAAACTCATGTCTAGAATTTAAATACTAATACCACACATCATTTCTTTGTTCCAAAAATATATCTAATTATCTTAATAACTGGGTAGCTGGCAATTAACGTTGTTTTTGGTGTTTTTTGGTGCTAAGTCATAACGTTACCAGAACGTATGTACGCGAAGTAAATAAATTAAAAAGTTTACTAGGTGCATCGGTTTGGTACAAGTCCATACGTTTGAAGTGCTTTTTATCAGCACTCTCAGAAATGAATTTCCACAGTCACGCCTTATAAATCGACTTAAATATTGAAATAAATTCAAAGCAAATGGGCGCTTTTAAAGTTCAAACGCTACGTAACGTCTGACCTTGGACGGAGCCCAGAATTTTTGGGGATTAATTTGAATTAACTACCTAAGTTACTCCATATCATTATAATATTACGCCGTCTGCTACTATGCTAGAATTAGTTAATTTATGCTCAACATTTAATTCACGGTGTATACGCACACTCGTGTCAATGAATGAAAAATTCTACTCATTTGGTTTATTTTATTACAGTGCGATCAAATTATCTTAGCAGCTCCGAACTTCGTGCAGGTCATTTTGTTACAACGAATGTATAAAAGTGTTATGATATTTATTTTATTTGTATTTCTCACTGTTTAAATTAGATATTTTCTGATCGTTTAAGTATTGGTTTATCTGGCAATAACAGTTTTATTCCCAAGTTTACATGCGTAAAATTTCGCAAAGCCTATGTTCAGAGCTGCCAAGATAATTTGATCGCACTGTACGTGATTCAAGTAAATATTACCGCGTTTGAGAAGTTCAAATAAAAAAAGTAGTTAAAAAACTAAAAAACCCGACTGAAAAAACTGAAAAACAAAAAAAACAAGCACATTTAAAATTAAACAAAACTTGGAAGCAGGCGGGGTCCATTATATTTTCATTTTTTCTTTTCATAATTTAATATTCAAATGAACCCCGCCTGCTTCCAAGTTTTGTTTAATTTTAAATGTGCTTGTTTTTTTTGTTTTTCAGTTTTTTCAGTCGGGTTTTTTAGTTTTTTAACTACTTTTTTTATTTCCAACTTTTTAGTTCTTTTGTTTGTTCTTTCGTTGGTCGCGTAAAATTCTTCGCAGATTTATTTAACTTTTGTGCTTGTTTATAGGATTTCTCACTTTGAATTTCTTTTAAACATGCAAGTGTAATATATTTTTGTAATCTCCTTTTAAAACCCTTTATTTTGATACCCTACTCGATGGTATTGGAAAAAAAATTTTTTTTGAACTCCACGATTTGGCCCCCAAAATCCACAATTTTTCTTTGTTTTTTAATTTTAATGTAGCCTATAACACTCGCGCCATCAAGACGAATCTAACGACGTATATTTCATTCCAATCGGTTCATCCGTTTATGAGTTATGAGGGAACAAAGAAACGGACATACATACATACTTACATACATACATACACGTCAAACACATAACCCTCCTTTTGGGCTTCGCCGCAGTCGGGTAAAAAAGAACGCGTTTGTAAGGACTAGGACATTGATCGGTATTTGGACATGCGTAAGACTCAAGGATGCTTACATTTCTAAAATCCTACCAAAGACGGGTTTATTTGTAAGGAAATATCGAAAGTGAATTTAATTTGCGTAAATATATGAAAGTTACAACTTTGGGCACGCTTCATGCGTGCTAATCCAAAAGGAGAACGATGTTGACAGAAATATTGATGGCTTCCACGCGTCCTTTGAAAACTAAATGCTTTTGGCGGGAACGTTCCAATTTTAAATTGTTGTCAAAATATTCGATCAATGAACGCGTTTATGTTTGGAATTTTGATTTTATTTTGCCAGAGAGATTGAGTAATGGACCTACTACAAAGTTTCTGATTTTACTGATACTTTAAACCTCGATTTAAAAGATTTTGCGTATCTAAATGAATGTCAGTTATGGAATAAACATTCTATCACATAAATCGATTGAAAATTCACCCAAAATCGAGATCGATTTCTTATCATAACACATCAGGTTACTGACGTAACTGGATGGTCCCTTGCATCAAGCAGATCTATATGCCAATACCACATCCTCAAAAAAACCAGATTAGTTAAACATAAAAAAAAGTATAAATAGGTAATCAAATTTTTCCACACGAATTCGCGCATAGTTACAAGACTACAATAAAACTCGAGTTGTGTCCTCGGGAGTCGAGCGGTCGTAAACTAGTATAAAGTCGTAGTTTGTGAATCGGCATTCGGCAGAGTATTAAAATTCTGTAGGAAACCAGCTGCCTCGGTGACTGCCCTTGACTTAGTGCGACGCGACGGTACGCGCTAATTGTCGCCCGGTAGGGTTGACAAAATGACGACGCGATTCTGAATGGAATTCATGATCGACATAGAGATGTGGTAACACTGGGGAGCTATTTGAATTTGAAATTTTACCGTATGGTAGACGCTGAAATTTAATTGATTTGGACTTCGGGAGTACTTTTGAATATTTATGACTGACTTTGAATTTATGACATCCAATATTTAATATCACAATAAACATTTTAATGTACTAATTTCGCTTTTAATTTTGGTAGAATTTGGAATGACTTAAGCCGAAATCCCCAAGCAGTCAAATTATTTAATCAGTAACAATTAAAATAACTCTTTTATTACGGAACTATCCACGAAACATTAAAATCAAGCAACCCTAAAACCGCGTCAGCCGGATGTTTCTCCATTTTTTTTTACATAATCACGATATATTTTTTTAATTCCGTGTAAGAGTAAAAGTGTTATTTCACATTGTGCTTATTGATGCCAGTTATAAAAAAGCAAAACAGATGTTAGGCGGTGTTGACATGCTACTCATGTTTTACCGCGAAACGCATTTAGTTCGACAAAAGAGGTAGATTGTGGTTGGGGTCGGTCGAAATAAGGTTGAAATGAATATTTATTTGCTTTTGTTGCTTTTTGGTGAGAAATAAAATTTATTGCTTTTTGAACTTAATGGTTTGTTGATTTACATGAATATTTTTAATTTATTATAGTTTGAGGTAGGTCGAGGTAATTTATTGGTTCCTGTTATATTTACAGAAAAAAACTGCTTTAGCATCATTAAGTATGTACAGACCCCGTGTTAAGAGGCGTTTTTTTTGATTACATAAACTGTGGACTGATAAAATAAATTTAACTTTTATGTAATCGATTTTGGTTTGGGCTTAAAAAATGAACTAGCCAATCAGTAAATAAATCAACTAATTACATGTCTGCAATAGTGGAATGCATAAAGCTGGGATCTGTCTAGAGCTCTAGACCTTGCCAAGACCTTCGACACTATTTCTTGCACTACTCTTTTGCTAAAGTTTAAAATACTTGAGATAAGAGGAGCACAGTTTGAGAATAGTGTGGCGGGCTTGTCTCAAAAAAAAAAAAAAGATGAGCACAGCCTTTATTTAATACATCCTGATTCGTTTTTCTTTAGCGATCGACGGCAATATGTAAAAATTGGTACGAATACAAACAAGTTCTGCTTTCTAATACTTGCTTTGGAATTCCACAAGGCACTATTCTAGGTCCTACATTATTTTAAATCTATATTAATGACTTGTGCAGTTTGGCACTCCAACATGGTGCTGTACTGATGCTGCTCAGTTGTTTGTAGCCAAATCAAGAGCTGAGGTCTATGTCCAGAATAAACTTCTAACAAATGCTCATAAAACAAAATAAACTAAACTTCATTTACAATGAGAAATAATTTACTACTTACAGGATGAATTCAATTCAAAGAAATAATAAGCTTATGGTTATCGCCCGAGGACTCAGGAAAATTTGTAAATAATGTAACGGGAGTAGGTATGGATAAGTCAGATTACGAATTGGGACATCTAATTCGTAATCTGTCAGATACAGCCCACCCTACCTAATTTAGTTTAAGAGTTCTAGAATGATTTTTCTTTACCTATATGATTCATTGACTGAACCAAGGCACTCTTATTCTCCCTGTCAATTTAATAAAAAAAAATCTTATGGACCATCCCTGAGAACTTTCTAGTTACGGAGATATGGGAAAACAAAGTTCCAAATTTTATATGGTTTTTTTAAACATTGATTTTTTTCACTTTACTTTCATTGCACAGTACAATGTTCCGAGTTTTTCCTACATTGAATTTTACCGTGTAAACGCGATTTTTCACCCCCAAAAAAGGCGTTTTCAAGCAATAATTTTTGCGAAGGGTTACTTAGTTTGATGTTCATAATGCTTGGTTGATAGCTTCGTGAAGGATACGTTAACACATTGCATGTATCTTTAATATTATTTCAAGTTTAAAGGCTATCACAACCACGCACAACTGTTTCTTTGTGCACTAGCCTTAACAAAATTAAAATATTCTGTCACGCCATATTTTTAAACATTTATAGGTATGGTAATGGATTCCGCAAATCTAATTGTGCATTTAAAATCGATCACTCGCGTGTTCGGTTTGCGTAATCATCGAAAAAAGTTAATTCTCCTATGAGTTGGCGAATAACGATCGATTCGATCATTTCGATTCATTCATACTCGTTTAGAATAATCGGAAATGCTATTTAGTTCATAATACGGATACCTTGGTGAAATTTAATGACGTGTGAAAAGTATGTTTAGAGACAAAGATTGTGAAACAGTGTCCAGTCACATAGCACACACACACTAGTATACATAGGAATTTCTTACTCTACTCACACACATAAATAAAAATAAATAAACCAAACTGACCAAAACAGATATGATTTAGGTGGGACTTTCACCGTTATCTTTCTCTAAAACGATAAAACCCCAGTTGTGTACTAAACAAGATTTCTAACTTATAAATAAAGCACCTCGTAAAATTCATAATAATAAATTCACAACTGCTCCAGAAAGAACAATAAAGCAATAATTTATAAAATTCCGCAACTTGACGTTTTCTAAGCTTTAGTTAACTCTATACACGTTTCGAAATTGCAACGCTAATAACAAAACAAAACGTCTTAGCGACAAAAATATGGCGGCACAAAAACACACCTCACGTACCTATGCTCATTTCAAAACGATCTACATTTTAGTTTTTATCGATGCCAATGTTTTTTATCGCGTCGTGATGCCATTAAATGGCTATCATTGATGCGAGGTACGGCCGATTTTTTGTGCCATTGCCTCAAAAAAGTTAAGAAAAACATATAGATAACCTTAGACATAGACAATATAGACACTGATGTTTGACGTTTGGTTCGCGCCAAAACTTGTGCGATTCAATGAGGTTGTTGTTCAATTGCAGCGTACGCTTCGGGGAAGTCAGGTCATGCGATGTCACCCCCATTTATATCGAGTATTGGAAATTCAGAACCGTGTTATTAGGTTTCTATAAATAGTGTCTCTGTTTATTTACTTTTGGTTGTGTTGTTCGACTTGGTATTCTCGGTAGTTGGATTTTATTTCTACTGGAGTATACTTTTTACATAGCAAGATTATCTTTGTGACAACGCTTACTTATTTCCGTTCAGGCTTCAAGGAAAATGTATTCCTTATTTCCATTCCTACCATTTAGGTGGGTAAGCCTGTGGAGAGGCGCCTCTTACACACTTGGGAGATTTTATCCGTCCATGAACGCCCATCTGAAGAGGTTGCCTTTGCTACGGCAGACTTGGGTTCGGAGTCTATTCGGAGATTTTCTAGTCGGCCACGACGTGCCGCTTCTATATGGCTTTCCAGCTTTATTAGTGTAAAGTGTAAACGTTGTAAAGACACAGCACATCAAGTGGGTCAGAGCCCATTCGTCCCCTAAAATTCGTCCCCCAGCATAAAAGTTGTAGATTCGGCCCCTATATAGGTGCCCATTGGTCTCCTGGTAGGGGACCAATTAATATTTTAATAAAAAATATTATTCTTAAGGTACCCATTCGTCCCCTCTAATATATGTATAATAAGTTAAAGATTCGGCACCTATTCAGGTGCCTATTGGTCCCCTGAGATAAAATTAGCTATATTTTACATAAGAAACGGTTAACATAGTACACTTGTGAACAGTTTATTACCGGAATTAATTTAATAAATCATAACAGATCATTGAAAAAAGAGCTATGATGAATGATAATCCGTCATGATAATAATATAACCTGTCGATAGGCTTACGATGTAAAATTGTCTCACTAATAAATAAATACGGTCAATCACTAATAAGTAAATATACAAAAAATACGGTGATTTTAGCCAATTTTTATGTAGGTACTTCTACTTACAATTTATTAGATTTAAGTTATTACGATTTAGCATGTAGTTGGTTAATATACAAAAAAATATATGTTGATTTATCTAGTCTTCAATAATTACTGTGATTTTAGTATTTTTTTTGTACTGTTATAATTTTTTAGATTTAAGTTATTATGATTTTGCATGTATTTAGTTGGCAAAAAAACAAAAAAATAAGAAGTGATTATTTACTGTTGATATGTGTTCTATTTTTTTTGCATATTTTATATTTAATGTTGATTTATATGATGGTCAATCAAGGCTGATTTTTGTAAAAGAGTTGTATTTTGTTAGTTTCTAGGACATTGTGATTTTGTATGTGTTAGTCTTATTTGAAATAAACATGATATCTACCGAATTACTTTATTTTTTATTTTAGCCTTTTCTGCGCGACTGTACCAGGACTACCAAGCTGCAGTATACACATATACATGTACTTATATTAGAAGAATGAATAAAAATAAATATTCTTCAGGGGACGAATGGGCCCCTGAAAAGTTCCAGGGGACGAGTGGGCACAGGGTGCGAATCTTAGGGGACGAATGGGCTCTGACCCCATCAAGTTACCCCAAAAGTGTACAATTTTCACAATCAACCTCGAATCTAGTAACTTAGCGATAAGGTTGAAAATATATATTCAAGAAATTTTACAGATTGTAGAAGCTTGATGTGTTGGTGACTTGGTGTCTGTACCTTTTACAAGACAGAACCCTGAATAGATTCAAGAAATGAGTCTAACCAAAATATTGCCTTAAAAAGCTCAAACGAAGAACCGCGAGTCATTGAAATCTGCGCAGTAATTACTTAATCAGTCTGTTAAGACGGTTTAATTTTTTTCCACGCGTGCTTACAACAGAACGATCGCTTTTTGTCATTTTATTTTGGGGTCTATGAACTTGGTTTCTCAACCTGTCGGGACTTGTAGATTCGTGGGAGCTTGCTAGACTCTGACAGAAGAGGACAGGGCCGCAGTCAGGTAGACAGTGATGGGGTCGCTTATGGTCAGGTCCAATGGAATGAAATATGGGCTTTCTGCTTGCTGTTGACACCATTAAAGTTTAATTTTCACTTGATTCGGTGAAGGAAAACATCGTGAAGAAACCAGCATGCCTAAGAGATTTTTCTCGACCACATATAAAGCCAAGTCAGAGAGTCAGAGCCGCCCCTGGGCGGCATAAAAGCTAATTCACCAGGATAGGCACTAAGCACACGAAAAAGAAAGAGGTTATTTAAGTATTGTTTTGGGATTGCAAGTATCGTGAGGAACTTTTGCTATGTATCATAAAATGTACAAGAATCTGCACTGTCTGCCGATTACAATAACATTTATGTTCGGGATAAATACCAAGTAGTTAAGTGGCCTAGTAGTTAACAATTATTAGAATAACTTTAAAAAAACTACCCAGTAAGTACTTGACGCAATTTAAGTCATCATATTTTGAACAGCACAATAACCGAATGCCTTTTTTTTTTTTTTTTTTGGTGGGTGGAAAATCATCGAATAACCCCCCCCGCTCTTGGGCAGAGCGAAGGGGAGTGTCAGACTTCTACTGACTAAAAACCAAACCCATGTTCCTTCTTCTTCGCCCTTGTGTCGGAGCCGCGGTAACCTTTCGATATCCACAGCCCCGACGGGTCCACAGCCCCGACGGATAACCGAATGCCTCCATCCCTAGTCCGTCCCTGTGGTATCAGCCTACATTACATTATCAGTATCTGGTATCGTGGTATCTGTCGGCACTTTGATACCGGCGTGGTATCGACAATTTTGACGTTCTCTGATTGAGAGGCGTTGAATGGACGTGAAATCATTTATTACTACGCATTTGTAGAGCGCTAAGGAGGCTGACAGACAGCTTATTTATACTCTGACGTCATTTGTACTAGAGGTGGGTAAACTGGTAAACTGCGTCCTATTATCATCGTTGTGCCTGACAAAGTCCATAGGTGTGTGATTTTTTTAAAGTTTTGGTTGTAAACGGAAACATTGCAAAATTATTAATGCATATGGAATTAGTTCAACTTGTTTCTAGTTCGAATATTACAAAACAGTTTTTACTAACACATCGACAATGAAATGGAGATTATGTTTAGTGAAGTGTCCAAAATGTATAAAAATGTACTTATGCAATTTGGCAGACGCAGTGACGTTATGTTTTTGCCGGTGTGTTGATATTTGTAATGTTTACCATAAGCATGCATTTCTAATGTGTGTTTACCATGTTTATTATGCTTATTGTAATTTGTGAGTGCTGACTTAATGCGTAAACTGTGTACACTTTGCTGACTGACACCTAAAGGGAATTGTTTGTGTATAAATAGAAATATGTGAAAATTTTGTGTAGCCCCAGTGAATTCTAGTTGAGCTTACGAAAAAGCAAAATAAGTATCTGAATAATAACGTAACTTCAGGGCCTGCAGTCCCCCCGTCGGGGCTGTGGATTATCGAAAGGATAACGCGGCCTCGGCACAAGGGCGAAGAAGGAACATGGGTTTGGTTTTTAGTCAGTAGAAGTCTGTCACTCCCCTTCGCTCTGCCCAAGAGCGGGGGGGGGGGGTTATTCGATGATTTTCCACCCACCAAAAAAAAAAAGAAGGGCCTGCAGTCTCTACACTAATAACGACGCTACGAATGTCGCTAAGTCGTAAACTTTCTTTAATAGATTTTCAACCATATGCTGTTGAAATAAAGCTACAAATCTATTAAAGAATTTTTACGATTTTACGACTTGGCGACATTCGTAGCGTCGTTATTAGTGTAGAGACTGCAGCCCCAGACTGTTATCCCGAAGGGTTACACAGAGGTACACCTCTGTGTGTGTGGGTTAGGTACGCCTAATAATATATCCACATTTCAACAGTTAGGTTTAAGTCGCATTTTTTTTTTTTTTTGAGGTATTTGGGGAGAGTCTGTTGCCATACATGATGAATGATGGAAAAACCCATCAACACTTCGCCCGACCTGGGGCCGGCAGTCTCTACAGAGATAACGACAAAATCGCTAACTTTCGATTGCTAATTACCAACGAATAAATTCGGTTGCAATAATGATGCTTGCGAGAAACGCATCTTGGATGTAGAGACTTGCTTTACTTGCAAGCATCATTATTGCAACCGAATTTATTCGTTAGTAATTAAGGATTGAAAGTTAGCGATTTTGTCGTTATCTCTGTAGAGACTGCCGGAGGATTGAAAGTTAGTGATTTTGTCGTTATCTCTGTCGAGACTGCCGGCCCTGGGAATCAAACCTTGAGCAGTCACGTTTGCGACCACTAAATCAACGAGTGAATCAACATCTGCATCGTGTCTTTAATGTTAACTGATATGAAAACATCTTTCACAAACATGAGGAAAACAAAGAAATAAATTAAGCAATTTTACCAACCCTACCGCTACGAATTTCGAATAATTCCAAGAATGCGAGCGGGTTCCGGTGCAAAAAAAAACAACAACGTATTAAAAAGGTTAAAATACTGATGTCAAATGACCTACCATAATACATACTGGCTTATTATACTTGCCAAGGCGGGTTAAAGATGGGGAAACAAAGGAAAAAAAGAAAAAGGCGGGAAAACAGCAGGTGTGACGCGCAAACATACAGGTTGATACAAAAAAAATAAAGTAATTCCGATAAATTTCAGCCATTTGACAATTTACATTGGTTATTTAATTTATTGATTGGATGCATATTGGATGCAATTTATTAAAGAAGTTTCGGTTTTATTTAGATGAAAAATTGCCTAAAGATTAAAACGGTACCATTTATGTAATGGAGTTCAATTAAACGTTGATTCATTGAACTAGCGTAAAAAAGTAATGAGTTGTTTAAATATAGCGCTAAGTAATTGGAGGTCTTCACAATTATCAACCAGTTCACTTATACTTGTATTAATCGGATTTACCTTCTAAATAGGGATAATGATGATGAAGACTATATTTTATTTCTCGATTGAAAATAAAAATAGTTTTCAACACATACATAATAATATATGGACTCGAGGTCAATGTCGCAGATAAAATTACTTGCAAAGGGTGTCGACCAACGATCAGGATGAAAGTTTTTTATTTTGAGCTACTGTTTAGTTTATTTTGTCATCATCTGCCTAGCCTTTTCCCAACTACGTTGGGGTCGGCTTCCAGTCTAACCGGATGCAGCTGAATACCAGTATTTTACATGGAGCGACTGCCTATCTGACCTCCACAACCCAGTTAACAGTGGGTAATACGATAAGACTAGTTGTCAGACTTTCAGGTCACCGACTGCCAAAGATCTAGGCCACGAGCTTATTTCCTTGTTTAGTTTCATTTTGAATGGGTTTGTTTGGCTATCTTACCTGACACGCCCTTAGCGAGATATACTTAATAGAAGATGTAGTCGGCCACCATTCGGTATCTGATGAGATGATGAATAATAGACAGCATGGAGGAAGAAGTCACGCTGCGCCAACCTCAAACAAATAGGCATAATGACAGTAGAATGATGATGATGTCAACCATCATACCCTGGTATTTGCACGCCGTGTTCCTTTAAAGAAAAGAATGATAAAGTTCCGGTTAAACCGGTACGGACAAACCACGGACTGGATTTTGTCGGTTCTTTCCCATGGTCAGTCGGTGTAATTAAACCATAAAGAAACTATACAAACTCTTCCCTCATCAGGTTTAAACCCAACCTGTATAAGCACGGAGGGTGCGCAGACACAACAGGTGGCTGACTGCGCCACACGCCGCTCACGTGCCGACAACAGCCGAACACGCCCGAACATGGCCGAACACGCCCGATTTACGACGGACAGTAACACATACATCATCATCGTAACCTTTGCCGTGTTGCAGACGGCTTTCTTGTTAAATTTAAATAGGTATTCATTTGTCGCGTGCCGACTACAGCCGATTTACGCCGAACCGGATCAGCAGGCATGCAATTACATTCGTTGAAACTCACATCGCGTCTCTTTTTGTCTCTCTTGTGATTAGTCGAATCTTGCACATCTCCTCTTGTGTTATCTATGTTCGTTGGGGTCCAAGGTGCGGTCACACCAAGAAGACTGGACTCTGGACCGGTCTCGTCATCTTTATCCCTTGTCCCGTCATGCTATCATTGACTCCCTATTCCTTCATATCATTCCTCACACAATCCATCCATCGGTCATGTGTGCAAAAGGACTCTGGACTAGACAGACGGTTTAAAACTAAAATACCACAAAAAACCTGACAATCCATCACTACGGGAAGTCACCTTATAACGATAGTTTTTTGTTTTGTCATCAGACAAAAAACGGATGACAAGCAATTGTAGCGATCGGCCTAAATCTAACCATTAAAGTGATTTACGCAATCAATTAGAACCCGATCATAAAACCGAATGGTGCCGAAGACATCCGAACGCACCTGACTCGTGCGCGCGCGCAGCACCTGCTTTACTTTGTTAAAGGAAAAAATAAAATCGTCTATTTATTGGATTAATAAGGGAAGTTGGTGTGCATGTTTTAGATTGGAAGGGCAAGCATCTAATTATGTAAAATGTTTGATCGTAGCGCGTAGAAACATAACAATATTTTAGGATTTAATGGACAAATATTTATAAGAGTAATTTATAAGAATGGGGTGACAAACCTTTGTCAATCTTCAGAGAATTATCTAGTTTTTCTTGCAGCTGTGGTTATGGTTTTTACAAAAACTTTTGTTGCTGACAATGTAGGGATATTGTTAAGATTTTTTCATTTGTTACAATGTTGGACACATTAATTGCCAACTCGTCAGGGCTGCAAGATTGTTCGAAAGAGATACCGCGGCCCCGGAATTCAAAGGGCTAAAAAGGAACATGGGTGGGTTTTAGTCAGTACAAGTCTGACACTCCCTTCTGCTCCGCCCAGAGTGGCAGGGGTCATTTCATGATTTAACCCTCAAAAAAAAAGTGTTAAACGCTTTTTTAACTATTTACTTCTAAAATGAATGCTTACATGAACAGTTTGTGATTAAAAACCACACATAGCCACATTCTATCATCACAGTTTTCCTACAATTCATTTAAGATAGTACTTAAGAACAGCTTTCAATGATTAAAACCCTTCCTTCTAATGCATTACAATGTCTATTCGCACATTTAACCGAAGTAAAAACTGAAATTGTATCCCTTACATTACTATGCAAAATAAAACAAGTATAAAATGCACCTCTACCATTCAAAAATCACCTGTATTTCTAACACAATAAAGTTTCCAACTCCCGCAAAGAGTGGTTGGTAATAAGTTATTACAGTACTTATACAGATAATTATAATGATTGTTGGTAACATGTGTTTAGATTAAATAGCCCCAAGGTGTTGCCAGTGTTAGGGGTTTGGTATTTATTCGTAGCATGTAAAATAAGAAATTAGAACAGGTGTTGGTTGCATGGGTACATTGGGTACTGGTACGGTTGAATAGATTTTTTTTTGGATGGTGGTAAATCATCAAATGACTCCTCCCGCTCCGGGCAGAGCGGTAGGGAGTGTCAGACTTCTGCTGACTTAAAACCACCCATGTTTCCCATGTTGAACAACCCGCAGTCCCGACGGGAAGGTTGTATAGCTTACAGCCAACCTTAAATAAGGTTGCAGGAACCCGCTGGATGAGAGACGCACGGGACCGGTCAATGTGGCGACGCCTGGGGGAGGCCTATGTCCAGCAGTGGACGTCTTTTGGCTGAAATGATGAACCTTAAATAAGATAGGCTGCTTCTAGCTGTATTCGGATTCTCAAAGGATTTTGAAATAAAAGTAATGGAGAGGAAAAGAAGAGATTTCTGTCATGTCATCAGATTGTCTCTGTCATCGGCCTCGACTTTTTCCGAACTATTTTCGGGTCGGCTTTCAGTCCTGCCCGATGGAGCTGAATACCAGAATTTTACGTGGAGCGACTGCCTATCTGACCTCCACTGTCCACAACCCAGTTAGTACTAAGTAATTTCTCCTGAACTCGTCGAGCTTCATTGCTTCGAGGTTTTTCTGGTGGTAGACACTATTGATTCTGGCATTCAGGAGTTGCAGTGGTCCGGAAGAGTGAAAAGATGGATGCAAAAAATTGGTTTTCTATTTATAGAACAGGAAAAAGCGAGAGAATCTGTAAATAGTTCGTCTGTTCGTCAATGACGGAATTAATTAGGCTCTAATAAGCAGCGATTGGGTGAATGAACCTATTAATTATAAATAGTCGAAATAATAGGAAGGCCATGCAGTGATAAGCTGTTACTAGTTGACCTTAAACTAGAGCAATTATAATCCGATAGTGTGTGTTATGGTGCCACTTGTTTTTAGGAGGAATACTTTTCATGTCCAGACGCCAGCATATCATCATCATCATCATTTCAGCCCGGAATCACCCACTGTTGGGTATAGGCCTCCCCTTTTTCTACCACTCCTTCAGCATCAAGCTTCCCGAAACTGTCACATTTCCCAATGTACCCTGAACCTAATGCTTTAGCAATAAAGTTGAAAATCTATTAATGTTTGGGAGATTCTAGTAGCTTGTCTGTACCGTTACTAAGTATTAATTAATTTGACTTACCAAAGTCCGCTGTCCAGAGTCCATTCCGCAATCTGACCTCACCTTTAGTAAGTCTTGCTACAAAGTAACAAAACAAGACAGTTAAGTTAAAACTTAAAAAACCCATGCTATCGTAAAAATATTCCAAAAAAAACAAACAAGAAACGATATTCGAAGACACCTGTTGTCCCGTTCTCTACGCGAGCATAAATTAACCCTCCATCTGCTCACTGCTTAGAATACAAGTAAAAAGTAGCTGTTTGTCTATCCGTGTGTCTTCGGTGCCTATATCGGGAATGTCACATGCGGTATGCGTACGATATTAGCTAAGACATGTTTGTTGGCGCAGCAGTCGTAGAAATTGTTGTTGTTCTATGGGTAAATATAATGATGGAATGATAATGATAATGATAATGCGTTATAAATAATTATATTTAATAATATCAGCCTTTTTGTGTCCCATTTCTGTGGACCAGCATTGAGCACCAGGCTTGCCCCAAGCGGATTGGCCATGTCAGTGATCGCCAATTCGCGATAAACTTATAAAGTACAAATTGAAAAAGACTTTTAATAATGTGACTTTATGATAATTTTATAAACACTAATAAAATACAGGTACATAGTGTACCTACTCGTCATCTGCCTTTTCCCAACTATATTGAAGTCGACTTCCAGTCTAACCGGATGCAGCTGAATACTAGTCATAGCCATCACCAGTATTTTCCATTCAGCCACTATCTGATCTCCACACCCAGTTGTACTGGGACCCCCACAACTGGGTTCCTTCAATACCCTTTGGTAAGACTGGTTGTCAGACCTTGGGGTCTCTGACTACCTGTATCCTGTAATGACTGTCAAAGATTTAAAAAATAACAGCCGGGACCAATGGCTTAACGTGTTTTTTGCGTTAAGGAGGAAGCGCATGTAATGGATGTCACTTTATTTAAGCAGGTCGATAGTATTTGCAAACATGATTTTTACTACCCTAATGGTAATTTAACACAGATTCCTATCGGAAAAATTAACGAAGCTAGAAAAAAATATGATCAACTTTTTTTGCGCAAGAAATCGGGATCTCAACGGTATTGAGCAGGTTAACCGTAACATGAGGTTGTGCCCAATGACATTAGCATTTTTAATGGCGATGTCGCAAAAATTTGCAGGACCACAGAGCCCGGAGGTTACTTAGAGCTAGGGTTCGGTACCAGACGTCCGAGCTCATTCGGAAAAGTCGAACTTTTAAACTCAAATTCTTTATTGCATTCATGTGTTACAAAGTTGTTAGGTTCATTATATTCAGTTCTAACATCTTCTCAGTCCTTCAGTCAGTCTTTTCAGTCCTTTTTCGCGACCCATCCGGAGTTTACGACATAAAAACTGTTTCTTAGTGAAAAAATAGTTTTAGGAATAAGTTCTGCAAAGGATAATCAAACTCTTTTGTTTTTAAGTAAACCACTGAAGGGTCGTTTGAATCCTCAGCGCTGTTGGATGGAACTACGTAGTCCAAGATCCGTCTCCTAGAAACTTATACCTATTGTCGACGACAAGAGTCAGAAACGAAACATCTAGATAAAAAAAAACTCATGTAAATGTGTTTTTACAAATCTATTTGCGAAATAAACAACACTTATCATTAAAACAGTAAAATTTTTGGATTCTTTTACCAATGTCCGGGTTT
The DNA here is from genome assembly GCA_949775195.1 of Diarsia dahlii. Lineage (NCBI taxonomy): Eukaryota > Metazoa > Arthropoda > Insecta > Lepidoptera > Noctuidae > Diarsia > Diarsia dahlii. Next base: position 18,383,444 of record OX459206.1, read on the forward strand.
GCCTCAGGACATTTTAATTTTTAAATGCTAACCCTATGTAGAGCCAAATGCGAATAAGTTAAGATATGGCGCCCGGACCTCGCGTGATAGGGTACTCTAAATAAAAACATTTTTAATTAAGCCAGATGGAGGCACCTTGTTATATTTCTATTTCCACATATAATATACACGTTTCAGTTATCAAAAGAAAAATATTGACAATTACATTACGTTGGTATCATGTGCAAAGGTAATATGTCATGCCCGTCGGGGCTGTGGATTATCGAAAGGATAACGCGGCTCCGACACAATGACACAAGGGCGAAGAAGGAACATGGGTTTGGTTTTTAGTCAGTAGAAGTCTGACACTCCCATTCGCTCGGCCCAAGAGCCCGGGGGGGTTATTCGATGATTTTCCACCCACCAAAAAAAAAAAAATGTCATTCCGCCAATTATTAGAAAGAAAAAAGTTTTTAGCAACGATTTATGTTATTTCTGGGCAATATATTTAAAAAAGTAACATTAAACTTTCTAGACTGTTACTTTCACTTTAGATTAATGCTTCAAGTTAAAAGGTATCATGGTAAAAGGTGAAAATATTAATTACAAAAAAAAAAACTTTAGTTACTAACACACGCTGTTATAAATCACTTTAAAATAGAGGTAACCAAATATATACCAAAGAAGCGTAAATGAAGCAATTAAAACCTATCTGCCTTATTAATAAAAATAGTTAAACCTGGTTTAACTTACGCTTAGTTTATCTCGCATGCCGTCACTTTCTTTTGAATAATATGTTTGAAGTGAATATATGCGAGATAAACCAAGCGTAAGTTAAACCAGGTTTGACTATTTTTATTAATAAGGCGGTAAAAGAATATATGTTAGGTTATTCATTCTAGACTTAATATAAAAGACTAAAATCCTCTCTCACATAAGGAAAACAAATATGTTTAAAAGACTGAAACCACCATTTTAACACCTTCACAATTCTGACATTTCACCGCTGACATCTGTCAACAATGTCACACAAAGCACGTTAGTCAAAGTCACTTCGACTACAAAAAACGTCGAATACTCGATGAACCCTAAACTCTCAATTAAACTAAACAAGGCTCGCAACAAAGTAACGTTATTAATCGTTCGTTGGCGGAGGTAGCGGCGCAGGGTTGAAAAAAACGTAAACACCACAGTTTCACCTGCGCGCCGAGATTGGCAGGTGCGACGCGGGCGCATCTGCGTGGTACTGGAGAGGTGGAGACAGAAGTGCCAGTGTTGTGGTGCACCTGCAAGTCTCTTGAGCTTAGGGTATGGTGGTCTGAGAACCTAGACAAGAGTGGCAACCGCTTTGAGGCGTTTTTCGTTGCGGGATCCAAGACAGTTAAATCGTTTCTCTGGGACTTCGTCGAGCTTCATTGTCTCGGCGCTTTTCTTGTGGTCGCCACTGTTGATTCTGGTTTACAGGAGTTACAGTGGTTTGGGAATAGTGTGGCTGGCTTGTCCTAATAAAAAAAATCGCTTTGAGGCGTTTAGTTTTTTTTCTACCACGTTTGTGTTAGTCTTGCACATTTTTGACGTTTTAGCGTTGTTATCGCTGGCTGCCCGTGGGTACTAGACCCTGTTGTTGGAAGGCGCACTAGTTCCCATGATCTCCAGTACAAGTGTGGGAAGGGAAAACTGGGGTGGTTTTAGTCAGTTACAGTCTGACAGACCCCTTTCAAGAGGATTTTACACCCCGGAACAAAAAAAGCCCGTAGATGAAGATATTCTCAGGTTTTGCTGCAGCGATTACTTGTAAAAACATATTTCTACTTGGTCTCGTGGTCTATCGGCCGCAAGCGCTACTGCTGAGCATGAGGTCCTGGGTTTGTTTCCCAGGTTGGGCAAAGTGTTGTTGGATAATTCCTTCAGGAATTTCTTAGTGGAAGCTACGGAGTCTGGAAATGTACCCGGTTGATGGCAATATAAAATAAAACAGGCGAAATGTGGATGTAGGTATTATTAGGTACACCTAACCCTTCGGGGATGACAGGCAAAATGTTAGGATATGATATGAAATTCAAGGGACAGATGAACGAATAAAATACAACAGCACTCTGTGACTCAGATTTATCGCGCTACAAAACCCAATAGCTGTCAAGAATGGTACTTCTGTTATTTCTTTATCTATGTCACGAAGGGAAGTGGGGGAGCCACCAACCCTTGCACATGCCGCATTAAAACATAGATGTGTTTAGTTTCTATATAACGTTGTTTATTCCGATGCTACGTCTATGGGTATTCTAATTAATGCATTTAGATAATCACACTGATGGGATGCAGTCATTAGTTGGTGTGCTAAGATCAGGTGCTAAACGACGCGGCTTGTCGCGTGTTAATAGTACTTGCGCAGGCGCAGCTTGTCGCGTGCTTATGGTACTTTATCAGGATTTTTTTAATCGTGCGTTTTGACGTGAGGAGACTACGTAATAGAGGTGAGATCATATTATTTTCTTTTTAACCGACTTCCCAAAAGGAGGAGTTCTCAATTCGATTGGTATGTTTTTTTTTATACTTACTGTTATTTTAGGCAGAGGTGTACCAAATACGAGTAGTACACCCACGTTTCGCAAGTTACTTATGTTTTTTTAAGTCCCATGTAATTAGGGGTAAGCCTCTTGCCTTCAATCGGGCTCAAATCTAGGCTCCGTGGCTACTACTGAGAAATTTCTGATACAGAAAACCCAATAAAACTTTGCCCAAAACCTTGCTTTGCATTTTTTTGGGAATTGCAGGTGTGGTGTTATGTTGTTGTAATGTAACTTTAATGTGTGAAAGAGATACAACTTTTAAGTCCTGTTTATTCTTATGTAGGTCTCCTGAATAGTTTCTAAAAGTCAGTTAGATGGGCTGCATCAAGACTGCCAATAATTATGACGAAGTTACTGTTGCCAGCGACCTTCAAATTATAAACAGACACTTCATTTTTAGTAATTTGATTAGATATGATGATAACTGTAAAGCTGATATGTGTTATTAAATAAAAGCAGCATTAATCATTAGCTTAATCGTCTTATAAGTAGAGAGCGATGGTATTACTTACCATCTAGTACTTATTGACAAAGGCATCTCTTTTACTACTTAAAGGATTTATAGTTTTATACGATGAGAAGGTGAAGTCTATTTATCACTGACACAGCTGCAACTTGATGGACACTTCAGTAAATGTCAGAAATCATTACCTGATGCAATTTTGATTAAAGAAATGGGGCATAAACACTGGATGATTGACATAATTATTACAAAAGAATGTCCGCTACTCATGCAAACATAATAAACTGTGTACTTTGCAGGATGTAGTGCATTTTGTATAATTTTTAATGGCGACATATCAAACTATAAACCAGTATAACCCGACCTCGCTTTGTATGTGCTTTCCTTACTATGAGAGATTAACTTAATTTGGTTTTGTATAGCTTTATTGGTCGTACAACGACACCTGTCGATGTTGGACGAAACTTTTAAAAACATATACTTGAGCATTAATAACGGAACTGAACTTAAATATGGTTAGCGTGGCATGCCTAGGGGCTATCCAACAAGCCCCTAGGGCAAGCAGACTGTTCTGAAACCTTAACATCATGTAGAGTGGTTATAAGGGCAAGCCTTTTAGGCTTGTATGAGAGTGCCGCAACCACTAAGGATTTCGAAGTAGATACTGTATAATAAGGCTTCGAGGACTTTACTTTGTTTTTCTGATTATAATTCATACGAAAGTCGTCCTCGTCGATATCGGTGAAAATATAGTTGGGTAGGACATTTGGCTAGACTCGAAGATGTCCGATGTAGTAAAATTCTGACCGAATTGTGGCAAAACCAGGGCAGAAAAATAGCGCGTTGAGTTGACGATATCGTCAATACAGGGTTGCGGATTTTTTTCGAAAGAGTCAACGCGGCCCTGGAACGCAGAGGGCATTAGGAGAAACACGGGTGGGTTTTATAGTCAGTAAGATACTGACACTCCCTTCTGCTCCAGTCTCCACCCAGTGCGGGAGGAGTCATTTGATGAGTCATAGCATAAATAGGCAGGATGCAGCTGTTGTGTGCAGGCTGGATATGCTATTTTGTAAGACCTCATGATTAAAAGGCTTGCCCGATTCCACCCACGATCTTACTATCTTCAAAAGCAGCTGGTACACGCACAACACCATAAATATCGGAAGCAATGAATACTTTAAACATTGCCCAATGACAGCTACATAGGTAGAGGATTTTCTTAACTGCATATCCTATTAATAGTCCATTATAATTGTGGATATAGCCCGCCTATTTTAATTAGAGGGTACACCTGCGTTTTTAATGCAAGCTTCTTTTAAATAAACTAGCATTGCCGAAGATTATCATAACAGTGATTGTTGGGCTATAAAGCTGAAGGATGATAGTTGTCATTTTAATTTGAAACAAAAACTAGAGTTAACGAAGAAAATGAAACGGTTTACCAAAAGTCGATTGGTCCATAAACCATTGATCAACATTATCTGTAATACATTAACTTAAACGGGTCCAGTTGACCAATTCAAAAATGCACTAGGTCGATTGGACCCGCGGGACCCGCCTTAGTGGGGTCTGGTCAGTTTACTAAAGAGCCATACACCGCGACAGGTGAAAGTAAATAAACGCTCTCGTTTCTTGCTATTATTTTTTAGAAGATCATGAAAAAGTCATTCAATGGCATTAAATTAACTTGTATTAATAGGATAAATTTAAACCATTTATTGCTCCAAAGTTCAAGTACACCCGGCGACTCATCAAGATAAACATACCCTAATACTGGGTATGTTTATCTTGACGAGTCGCCGGGCCTTTTTTTTTTTTTTTTGGTGGGTGGAAAATCATCGAATAACCCCCCCGCTCTTGGGCAGAGCGAAGGGGAGTGTCAGACTTCTACTGACTAAAAACCAAACCCATGTTCCTTCTTCGCCCTTGTGTCGGAGCCGCGTTATCCTTTCGACAATCCACAGCCCCGACGGGAGTCGCCGGGCCTGACCTCACTTTGTATGAGCTTCCCGTAAAAAGAGAGACAGCTTTATATCTGAGGAGACAGTTCGGTAAGGTATCCTTATGTAAGTCTTTTGTGGCAGACGTGCCAGTGGACTGTGTCAGGTGGGGTGGGTAGTTTAAAAAATCGCAGTCTTCGTAAAATGAGCTGGTAATCAATATATTACCTTATCACATTTCAGCCAGAATATGACAGTCGCTCCTGGTCTCCTGAGCTGACCCTCGCTTAGCTTCTGCTCCGCCAGGATCTCGCTGTGAAGGCGGCCTGACTTCAGGTACACCTCTATCGACCTGGAAACAAACAACATTTATGAACTTGAGAACTTTTTTATTTTTGGGTCCTTGGAAATCATCAAATGACTCCTCCCGCTCTGGGCTGAGCGGTAGGGAGTGTCAGACTTCTACTGACTAAAAACCACCCATGTTCCTTTTTAGTCCTTGTGCCGAGGCCGCGGTATCTCTTTCGAACAACCCGTAGCCCCGACGGGATTAACTTGAGACCTTGATTTGTATCATTAACAGGACCAATACGCACTGGGCCTACATGGTGGAAAGCTGCCTATTCTCTCTCACAGAAGCAGAAGCTTTCCAGAAGTGCAGCCGGAAAAAAACCTATCTTAAAGCACTATTTAAAGTTCTAGGTACCCTTTAGGAGGAGAAGGGAGTGTCAGATTCGAACTGACTGAAACCCATATGTGTTCCTCCGAATGCGCTTTGCGTTCCAGGGCCGCGATGTCTCTGTGGCGACTATCGACATCTATCGCAACACCTGCGTACTAACAACGATCGACAGAAAATCCTACATCGCGCTATGAACATTATCCGCAACATAAGCCTATATAGGAGTTCCCGACTTACAACTGTCGGGCAGTTAGCCCGCCGGACACAACACCCGTCCGGTAGGAGGATCCTCCCTTTTCAATGGGGGATGAGGAACTTTACACCCTGTTCCTCATTCCTCCAAACTGGTGACCCCGACGTGATTTCGAACAATATCCGCAAGAAAAGTTTTAGATGGCCTAAAACGATTTACATAACGGATTATTTTTTTATGTCTTGTATTGTCTGTTAGTAAAAATGTTATAAACCTAAATTCCTAATTTTAAAATAAACACCAAAGCGACATTAAAAGATAATACCAGCCCAGTAGTTATTATTATTATGTATCCAAATTACGCACAAGTGACATTCTATTTTAAGGAAGGGAAGGAAAACATTAGTATTATTAGAACTTCTGTAGCGTAGGCGTGAAAAATTAAGTAGCCGGGCTCCCCTACTCATTGACAAGCTACAAAATACATTGTTCATTTATCATATTGAACTTCATTTTGTATTTTGTACCCCTGACCCTTGTACGCCCATGCCTTTTAAAAGGAGGTTCGTCAAAAGTTCACGGACTACTTGGCACTGTTTGAAGACAATGGAAAAACAACATGGAATTATGGAAAGTCTCGATCTCTCAACCTAATCTGTCAGTGGGACATGGGAATTGTTTTCTAAACAAGTGGCTTTTGTACTGTGTGAATTGAAATCATTTAACAATTTTGTCAACCCTCCCAAAACTTTAAAAAACACTTAGAAAGCAAGTCGACATAATGCAAAAATGATGATTCTACCTAAAATTGTGAAATAACATGGTAACGAGGTCAATTGAAAAACCAAGCAATACGCTATGATGCTTACAAACAATCTGTCAGGTAAACAAGACAATTGTCGGATCCAAGTGTCAAATGGGGATTTAGAAATGTTCTCACGCAACTTACAATACAGTAAGCAGTTATCTTATGACAATAACTATCGGGTTACCTAACAATTTCAAGTCATCAACGACGTGGAAAAGTAAAAAAATAAAAACTACAGTGTCACCACATCCTGCGAGACGTTTCATACTTTAAACTTGTTTAGGGCGCATTTGTATCAGTCGAGTAACTCGCTCAAGTAAACAGAGGAACTATTAGTCATCGGGAAACTAATTGGAATCAATAAAGACAAAAGCAGGGGCTCAAACGGACAGGTACTTTTTCTTAGTGATAAATGACTACAAATGCGTGCACGTTATTGATGTAATTTTTATTTTGTGACGTGTCCGTGAAATACGGGTGCTTTTTGCGTCTTTGAAGCAATTGTAACTCATTTTGTAACTGTAGTAATTAGTAAAAGTATAGTAGAAGGCTGAAGTCATTTTTAAGCTTTCTTATGTTTTCACGACTTCATCATTTCAGCCAAAAGACGTCCACTGCTGGACATAGGCCTTTACTACTTGTTCGCACTATTTTATATAGGTACTTAACAAACTAAATGGAATTGTATTTTTTTTGTAATTTTTCAGAATTATAAGTTGAGCCCAGTTTGCTATGATACAAACAGAAATATTATCTTTAAAACCATCTTATTGTTTTTTCCCTTATAAACCAAACCAGTAAGAAAACTATCGTCTCCGTTTCGTTAACTAAAAACAAAAGCTCGCTAGAATAGAAAACCGCAGTCAAAACGCAGCACCAGAAAATTTCCGTGCACGAATCCCTGCACCGTGGTCTCAACATAGAGACATTAAGTTTGGCCTTCTATCGCCATAATGGCCACTTAAAAACTCATAAAAGTGAAGTGAGACGAGCCCCCGAAAGCGTCGATGTACGGAGATCATACAGATTGGACGTTAACAACTAACTCGTGGAGCAGGGGCTTTATGGCGTTGTGCGGCTTATCGCAATGTTTTGTGGCGCGTGATACCATAGCATGATAACATAGCTTTGTTTGGCTTAAAAAGGACTGTGGCAGATGAGTTTTTACTTTCTTGTGGGGTCGGAATGATGTATTTTGCCATGAAGGTAGAAACGTAATTGATCTAAGTCATTCTAAGTGAATGATGTTCAAAGTTTGGCAATAAAAGTAATTACTTCTACATAGATCTAATGGCGACGTTAATCCAAAAAACTGAACGCGATCAAATCATCTTGACCGCGTTCAAGATCTATCACTGTCACTCTTCCACAAAAATAACGACAATGACAGCTCATGAACGCGGCTAAGATGTGCTGTTCATACATGCACACGTAAACTCACGCCCTTAAAGTTTATTTAGGAATAGTACACAACACGACATAATAAAACAAATAAAACGATGGAAGCTGCAAAAGTATAAACTGTAGCGCAGCTTCCAACGCCCTTCTCCAGATACAGATACAGACAAAAATTCCTTAATGATAATGTTGTTAATTAAATACACTTACTCAAAACAACCCTATACCCCAGATGAACACTGAAAGTAGTAAAAAAGTTTGAGAGATAAAAATAAAAGTCTGCGTGATCTCAAGGATACGTCCACAGGATGTTATGAAAGCCGATATGAGCGAACAACCTGACCATGGACATAAGAGTTCACAACACTGAACATAGACTGCAACAAAAAAGTTTTTTTTATACCAAACAACTTATTTTTGGACTTGCGATATAATTAACTTATTGAAAAGAAAGATAAAAAAAGAAAGAAAAAAAGAAAAGGTAAGAAAGATTGAAAGAAAGAAAGATTGGCAATGTAACCATTAATTCTTCTATTCATCATTCAAGAAGTGAAAACGGTAAAGAATCATTAAATGACGAATGAAACAGCAGGTATCAATATGTAAGTGTCGAAAATGTAAATGAGTATGGTTGTGAAAGGCCAACAAAGAAAACAATGGATTCTGGAAACATGATATAGCCAAATCAAATAATCAATCAAGATGAGGGTCGAACAGGGCCGGGGGATATTAAATAAAGAGAAGACGTGGTCTTTCACAATAATTCGCTAATAATGGACCCACTGTGTGGGCTCAGGCCTAAGAGGGAGTACCCCTTCTGGCCCAGTCCAGATTGATGGATGTCAAACTGCGAATCAACGGTTCTAGCACATTTTCTCTCATCACTGTCTTGTAATGTTTTCCATTTTGGTTTGTAACGTGGAAAATTAAATATAATAGACAAAAGAAACTAAAGTTTTATTTTTCGTATAGTTCTGTTATTTTTCTTCCTGAAAATAAAGCCATGCATCAAACGTTCGATCAAATGTTGTTTTATATTGACGCCACACTCCAAACTTCGGATACAGCTCAAAAGGTGAATCTACGCGTCGAGAAACTTCCAAATCCCCTTTTTCATGGGGATATCGATTCCCGGTTACAAACCCCGCTTTTATCTCTCTAAATCCTTGAACTTTTCTTTCAAATGCAGCGTTTGAGACGCTCACAACTTTAGTTTCTCTTTCAAAAAACGAACTGAAATCTCTTTCGTGTTTTTGTTGGTAAACATTAAATAAAATATTCTAGAAGTCTTTTAAAAAGTTTCTCGTTTACATTTCTCATTTTTTACTGCGTTCTGTTCTGTTTCTTTAGTCTGACCCTCGTTACAGTGCCATCTGCGACCACCAACTGGGGAAACTACAACGCAATACGTTACCCTGACCACTAATCAATAATCACCTAAGAGGTTACAATAAAAACTGAGTGCTTAATACTCGTACTTAATAGACCAGTGCCCAACGCAGACATGATTAAAAAAAAACATAAGCAACAGGTGTTGGGTCGTCGACCTCGCTTACATCATGGCGGGAAAAAATGGCGGCAAAAATTGTGTTAAGATTCGGTCGTTGAGTTTGAACTAACAGTTTTTTGGGTGCTCATTGAGTTTTTAGTCGGAGTAATATGATGAAAAAAATTGTCTGCACTACTAAAATTAGACATTTCGTTTGTATATTACCTTGTTCGGAGTATGTCATCATCATTATCATTAGTCTGTCTGGGACCAAAACACCTCCTTCAAGGCTTTCCCAAGGTGTAATTATCTACTTATAATTTCGTAAAACAAATGGCGTGAGTCAAAGACGGAAGCTGCGACTTAATTTTCAATTTTAAAGAGGCATTGAACTTTTTATTAAACCTGCAACGTCATATTAGCATCATGTAATCTGGACTATAATGAGTTATCAAGACCTATAACGTTCAACACAGGTTTTCGAATTTTCTAGGACATGCCGGTTTATTTTTGGTTCTAGGGACACGATGTTTTCCTTTACCGGTTTGAGAGCAGTAGGTAATAAAGTAGTTTACACTATACGTAAAGTGCCTCCTTTAGTAAATCAAGTTATTTATAACTTAGATCCTATTTATAAGAATAATTCTCAAGGTCCAGAAGATCCGTTTTTCGCAACCATCTGAGAAATATCAGCGAACTAGAACGGTCAAGTAAAGGCCAAATACATATAAGAAATATGTAATGGCAGAACACCCAAGTTTATTGTACAAGTTTCACGGGCAAGTTTCTTGGCTATCGAACATCATATCTTGGTAGAAATATTTGTGTGTAATTCATGTTACATAAGAATATCTATTTAAGAGGTTTCTAACTCATTTAGATATTTTATTTACGGATAGTCTTCTTCTTCTTAGCGTGTCGATGGCAATCTAAATTGTGTCGGCCCAGAATTGGGCTACTAGTTTGGCGCTTTCGGTAGCGTCCATCAGTTCCTGTAGTGAACAGTCAGCAGGACACGCAGGGCACGATATTAAATGCCCCATTGTTTGAGGAACAGCACCACATTTACACTCCAGTGCAGAGTCATCTATGTACCTCCACCTCAGCAGGTTTTCTTTAATGCGACCAACCTGGGTCCGGAGTCTGTTTAAAGACTTTCAGGTCAGCCACGGCAACTCTTGTCTAGGTGGAAGATGTTCAGCAGGTGGAACAAATGGGTAAGGTAAGGATGCACTACCATGCCACAGCTTTAATCTTTCCGTAGACATCTCGCCAGTTATTGGTATGGAGAACATAATCACACACAGACTAGTTGTTGGCGACTGTTGTGCATGAGGATCTGGGTTTGATTCCCAGGTCGGGCAAAGTGTTATTGGGTTTTTTCATTAGGATTTTCACATAGCTGCCACGGAGTCTATTTGTGCCCGGTTGATGGCAATATGACCGCCCCCTATTACATGGGTCTTAGACATAACTGGCGAAATGTGGCTCCTGTAGTAATGGGTACACCTCTGCATAACCTTTCGCGGATTATTAGGCGTGATGTTATGTGTATAGCCTTCAACAATTGTAACTACGCAGGCCATCATGTTTTGTGTGAACCTTGGTTTTCAGGGCGAGAAGGCTCCAGTTTTTGAGTATTTTCTTTTTATTTACGTATAATATAGTATACGTATACTAATACTATACAGTAGCATTTTCAACAACATCTAGAGGATTTTGACAAGATACAAGACACAAGATAATATTTCATCAAGACTAATTTGCTTGTTGAAATCATTTTGTAATTCGACTTTGTATCCGTCTATTATCTCAGTTCGATCCTTGCCATGCACTGACAACAAGTCAAGTTATTTATCACCAATTTTAAACAAACAAACTAAAACATCGTGAGAGATAAATTGCAAACGTGTATGTGTTTTGACTCCACAACATGGAAAGCTGTATCACCTGTTCAATATAATGTACATGACTTCAAATGTAATACTTAGTTATATTTTGCTAAGAATTTAAAGCTTTCTTTCGGTGAGAATCTTTGGTTAGGCACGAAAATAGTGAAAGCTCTTCGTGCTGTTGGTGCTTCTCGTAGAGATCCATACAATACTATTAACTATCATCTTGAGGTGAAAGACAGCGGGTCCAGTTGACCAATTCAAAAATATTTTTGGTCCATTGGACCCGCGGGTCCCATCGGAGTGGGATCAATGTATCAAAGAGCCAAAGCGCCTGGATGGTCCGCGCAATTCTATTTCTTTCAAGTTTTTTTAAATTAGCTGGTCAGTGACTGGTTATATGTTGGACGAAATATGATTCGCGGCCATAAATACTTTTATCTACCCAAATATCATAAACCCTCTCTAATGCGTTCAAAAACCATAGGCAATGACCAGCATTACCAACAAGCAGAAATAAACGGAACTGTTATGAACTCATAACCTACTGTTTTCAGTAGGTTATGAGTTCATAACAGTTCCGTTTAAATATGGAACAGGTGTCAAATTCAAGTGAGTGTGCTATTCTAGTATTTACATTAAGACCATCAAAAAGACATCTGAACATCTACATTTTTTATTGCATTACACTGGTAACAATGCCGCAGTCATTTCCCTATGGTTCCTAAACCCATCATAGAGCCCTTATGATATTTGGGTAGATAAATTAGTGTATGCAACATAATTAGGCATTACAACACTCGTGTGATGCTATTAAGAAACACTTGTGTTGTAATGCCCTTCATTATGCACAGTAGCATAAACTACTATTGTATTTCCAGAATTATAATCATTCAAATCAGCAATAGAATCCTCTCAGTTCATTAAATCCTATTGAGTGATTTTGCCTGTAAGTTGCAAAAAAATGTGTTTGGTGGGCTATACCTTTTTTCAGGAGACACGAGCTCATGGAAGGAATTGGTGAGGCCTTTGCCCAGCAATAAGAAAATACAGGCTAAAAAATAAAAATCTTTCGCCCTCGAGACACAATAAAAAAGCAATACACATACAACAAATATTAAGAAATGCAAGAAGTAGGGATAAAAAGAAACTTCACAGCTTGCACGTCGTGACTGCGACAAGCAGGTTACCACTCCCTATGGTGCAGCGCTGGTTGCATTTGGAATACTTTTCTCGACAATTATTTAGCCTTTTAATTGCATGTGTTGGTCTTTACCCAAATTCTCCAATGAATCACCCAGGCCACCAACATCTCCGCTTACGTCACCCAAATTCTGCCATAACAAGGCTTATCACCACCAGTTCATTGTCACCAGTTCCTCATTAATTAGTAATCCCTTGTGCCCTTCACAAGTGACTGCATTATCGCAACGAATGTCAGGCCTCTGATTAAGGCAGGAAGCTCTTCGTTACTTCGATGCAAGACAGGCGATGATGTCAGGGTTTATTTGGAGTATTGCATGAATTGTCCTTATTGAAGTGCTTTTTTTGCTTGAGTGAAGAATTTTGTGGTAGTTAGGATGATACTGTTTCTGTTAGATACAATTTTAACTTAATCTTTATATTTACAAAAGCCTTTCGGTAGCCTCATCATCACCATCCACGGAACGACTCTATCCACTGCTGGGTATACCTGGACACTGATTTATTTGCTTGTGATTTACGCTGTTGTGCCAGCCTCATCCAGAATATTCCCGCAATGGCAATAATGTCATTTGCCCATCTCTTCTTCTTTTAAACTGTCTTTTGCTATCCTACTATCATTAAAGGTCTGAATAAGTTCTTAGTTATAGGTACTTTTAAACAAGTAACGATGAGCTTTGTCAAGTTATAATAACCTGCTACAGAATTATCTGTAACCCTAAAAAAATAAATTTAAATAAAGAAGAATCCACTATAAAATAACCATTTAAAACTAGAAGTTAAATCACAAAGATTTGAAAATTTAGCTTAGTATAATGGTAGCTCAAAGTGTCAAACCGCAGACAGATGTATTGTGTAGTATTTTAAAAGATTTAACGACACCCCACTTCAATGGGGTTTGAGATATAAATCTATAAGTATAGGGGGATGGCATACAATAGTATTTTGCATCTCCAATTCAAATATTTTTAATGTAAAGGATGCATGTTACTGTGATACATGAATGAAAATGTACACGTTTTGCCGCGGATTGTTTTTAAATGCGAAATACGGTAACATCAATATCGTTCTAGTATGGGTTTCCCTGGATACAGCTGAATACCAGTAGTGACTGCCTATCTGACCTGCACAACTTACTCATCAAATTAGATTACTTTAAGCGGATTCGTTGTCTTGTCAGATCTTTTAAGCTTCTCACTACTACCAACGGCTAGTGAAACCGGCGCCTGCATATTACAGTAGAGCAAGACCAAAGAAACGATGACGAGATGGACTGTGTTAGTAGTGAAATGGTTAGAAAGAGGGGTATTTAATAGGATGACGAGCAATAGAGAAGTAAAAGAAGAAGACGAAATACTGCCCGAATCCCAAATAAAGGGATAAGAACAGGAGAATCATAATGATGATTAGGTTACCGTAACAATATAGGCCATTGGTACTAATAGTAATTTATCGAAACCAGTAACATGCCTACATAAATCTCCATGGAAACGCATAAATATAGTTATACTAATGTATGTCCAGCGTCAAAGCGTCCGTCGGCTCCCATAGCGGCGCACGCACAGGAATGCGTGGGCGCACGCTTCGACGTTTTATTTGTTTCGTGCTCTTCTGTGCGACGAATTCCATGGCTTTTGATGTTTTTGTTGATATGTTGGTACCTACTGTGTTTATTTGGGCAGGCATGATTCAATTTTCTTCTTGGATCGTTTTCTTGACAGAATTTGGAAGACAAGCTTTTTTTTTCTTTGCCTTTTTGTTACATGCTGGTAATAACTCTTAATGTTTGCGATAATTTTTGGGCGACATTGCATATATTTTAAAACATGAGTTGATAAATGTAATAAGTCTCTTATTTAGTTTTGTTATTTACGGACTTCAAATGATGTTGATGACAAAAGTTCCTACTTCCTTTTGAAGATCAGAAATAGTATCGACCATGAATAATCTTCGGGAGGTAGGTATCTATGTCATATACTACAAGGCACTTATGATTGCCTCTTCAAGATTTGCCATTCTATTGACTTTAATGCCTCTTTTTTGCCGTAGTTCCTTTTGATATCCTGTATTTTAGTGTCAAATAATTCATCATCTGCCTAGCCTTTTTCCAACTATGTTGGAGCCGGCTTCCAGTCTAACCAGATTCAGATGTCTGAATACCAGTATTTTATATGGAGCGACTGCCTATCTGACCTCCACAACCCAGTTAGTACTGGGTAATACGATACCGCTCGGCTCGGTAAGACTGGTTGTCAGACTTTCGGACCAGTAAAGCCTGCCAAAGATCTACAAATAGCTGATCAATGAATTGACCCAGAACAAAACCCAATCATGTCCTTGCTGCCTGATCCTTGCACTGATGAACAGAACCGTTAGGTAATTTGGCGATACACCGAATCGCGCAGCCGTCCGCCATCGGTATGTGGCCGCGAATGTTAATGTTTAATTAAACCTAAGTACGTAAGTATATAAAGTGAAAGGTTTCCATTGAATAAGCGGCGACATCGACATTATTCCAAGAATGTGGAATGCACATTCACTCGTGAACTGCATGTGTCAGATTTCTCGTGAACTACAAAATCCGGGAGACGGATTTGTTTGAGTTTAACTGTTTTACTTGTTTCTTTTAAGGCGAGGTTGCACTACTTTGTTTTTATGTACGCACGACCTCACCCCCCCCCCCCCGCCCTGCCGCGCGAGCGATATAATGCCTAAATTTTGACTGTTTTTTCTCTCTTGGAGAAAAATGATAAAGAAATTATACATTATGTGACCCGACATAATACACATGTTTTACGACCTTTATTATGATATATGTTTTATTTTTCAAAGCCTAATATAACTCAAGTAAAACGATTATTTTGCCATCATTTGGCCTTGTCTTTGCATTGTAATCGTGTATCGCATGCCCGACATATCATGCATGATCGAAGAGTCAACTACCTATGTAATACATTTTTTTTTAATTTAAATCCGTTCCATGTACGAGTAAAACGCTATTGTTGACGACGTTTATCGGGGTAACCTCGCCTTAAGGAAAATCTTCGTAGTCTGTCTATATGTGTAATATGTATTTAAGATGATGGAGTTGCTTGATACATGCCAAGTTCATCATCATCATCATCATCATTTCAGCCAAAAGACGTCCACTGCTGGACATAGGCCTCCCCCAGGCATTTTTGGGGGGGGTTTGCCATAATCGCCACGCTTGGCAGGCGGGTTGGCGATCGCAGTATGGTTGACAAAGACACAGAGAACGCTGCTGCCCATTCTCTGGTAAGTCCCTTAGTCGCCTCTTACGACACCCACGGGAAGATATGGGGATGATGCCAAGTTATCTGTAGGTAAATGAACTACTTCGCGATGGTTTTTTGCAGTCTGATCTACCAAATAGTCTTACAGCTTTGTTTATGCAATTCTAAAGTAGGCAAAGAAAACTATTCGTCGTAAGCAGCTTAACCTCTTCCCAACTATGTTGGGGTCGGTACCTTGGTACCCAGTCTAGTTGGATGCAACTGAATACTGGCAGTTTTTTTATGGTGCCACTCTGCCTATCTGATACATGCCCCGGTTACTGATGAAAACAATGCCCCTTGATAAGATTAGTTGTCAGACTTCCTAAAATAATATTTTATAATATTACTATTTCATAAGGATTAGGGTTCAGAATGAACAACCATTTCATAGATAGTTTCTTCTAGATCGTTCGGTCGACATCAAGGGACATTTGGTCGACCAATGTGGCGATTATTGCTGTAATAACGGCTGTTGTAATTACCCTGAACTTACGAGTGTTCCCTCTTAATTAGTCTAACATAATTAATGTCTCATTAATGTAAACAATACTCAATGATTCTTGGAAATAGACAAAAACTCAGGTCAATGGCATCTAGCCTACCAACTTAGGTAAAAAATGATCTTATTAATAGCACACATGTAATACCTTTATTACTATGACATAAGGTTGATTGTTGTGTGTTTTTTTGTCAGTTTGACACACACAGAGTGTCAAGCCGGGAGATAATTGATGAGATGTCGCTCTGTCAAGCACCTGACGGTTGTGTCGTGATGATAGAAATGTTACCCGTTGTCTTGTATCAAGCTTATATTAGAATTGATATTTTTTGTTCTATGAAGTCATATGGATCGGAATGATAAATAAATTAACCTTTTTTATGGCCAAGCTTATCACCCTTAACATCAGTTTAAGCCGTTCTAGAATTAAATAATTGAGATGCAGAAGATATCATCAACATCGTCATCGGTTGTCCTAGGTTAATTGCTGAATCCTGTTTCTGACTTTTGTGTCCAATGACGGCATTACCTGCGTCTTTTCCTAAATATGTTGGGGTCGGCTTTCAGTCTAACCGGATGCAGCTGAATACCAGTATGCCACATAGAGCGACCGCTATTTTTATGTTCAAGGGTGGAAAATCCTCCCGTCGGGGCTGTGGTTTGTCGAAAGGTTAACGCGGCTCCGACACAAGCAAGGGCGAAGAAGGAACATGGGTTTGGTTTTTAGTCAGTAGAAGTCTGACACTCCCCTTCGCTCTGCCCAAGAGCGGGGGGGGGGGGGGGGGGGGGTTATTCGATGATTTTCCACCCACCAAAAAAAAAAAAAAGGTGGAAAATCCTGTGTGTCCTCCGGCCTGGGGCGCGTGGAGGGGTCTGACAGACTCTAACTGACTAAAAACCACCCCGGTATTCTCTTCCCAACTTGCACCGGGGATCATGGGAACTAGATAGAGCGAATGTCTAAACGAACTATACAACCCAGGTACTGGTTAACACGGTATTAAAGAAGACAGAAGTTGGGGTCGCCACCACTGGGCCACCACTGCTTCGTTATTTGAATTAATGAATTCTTGATTTTCCAATATCATCAGTATTATTTTAAAACCAAATAATTCCACTTACTCACCTAGGTTCAACGTCACCGCTATAGGTATTAGCTCGTTCTTCCTCCTTGATTTTTTTCTAGCCAATCTCTGCCTACCTTTCTAAAGTGTACAAGATTGAGGGCACGTCACCATTAACTATCGATAGGCTGTAGATGAGAGCATCGAGTGAGCGAACCGATTCAATTAATGATAAATTAGATACAGTTAGATATGAGTGAAAGGATCTAAGAGGATATGACTAATGGTATCTAGTAGAGCTAAATTTATTTTTGAAGCCGTATTTGATAAACGGTGAAGGAAAACATCGTGAGGAAACCGGCATGTCTTAGAACCAAAATATTCGAAGACATGTGACATCTACCAATCCGCACTGGGCCCGCGTGGTAGATTATAGCCCATCCTTCTCTTAGAGAGGAGGCCTGAGTCCCTGCAGTGGGAACATTATAGGCTGATGATGATGTGATAAATCTTGACTGCCTCAGTTGTATGCTTCATGAGGACCTCGATAGCCAGAGTGGCCAGAGCGTCGGATACCCAGGTTGGGCAAAGTGTTGTTGTGGTTTTTCATTAGGAGTTTCACAGCGCTAATGTTTCTTATTATTTTTTTTATGAAGCGAATGATTTTAGTATTATGATTCTTGTAACTGAAGTCTGGTTAGTCTGGCAAGTTTTTAAACTGACATGGTTACTAACAATAACAACGGTACAGTTACCAGCTTGATAAATATCCCGTTTTCAGTTTTTATGGTAGCTTGATTTTTCAAGTGAAGGCAATCAATTTGTGCAATGTGCAGTTGTATGTCAAGTTCAAGAATACATTCCATTGTTTTGGGTTAGTAGAGGCTCTTGATCCATCCTTTGTGCCTTTAACTTCTTAGATTTCCCATAACCCTGATTAAAGACTCATAAAAAATAGGTACTAATAGTAAGGAAGATCGTATCCACAATGTTACAGCCAAACAATTAAAATTCAAAGATCTGATCTCCTAACAAGACATTTTAGAATGCTAACCTGCTAAGCCTTTCGGCCATACACTTATTTTTTTGTCTAGATTTTTTATCAAAAGATCTAGAACTTTATCCATGTATAACAGGCTATATTGATCGAATGTTTAGACGTGAGGCTAAGCAAATGATTTTTTAATTGGTCATGACATGTAAAATTTTAGTGGAGGCAAAAAATCTTTTTTGTCTGATGAAATTCTAAGAGAGGTATTTAATAGAATAATAATGATATGATAAACGTTATGTTTTTGTGGAGTGTAGTTTGTAAACTACACTCCTTTGCAAAAAAAACGGGCACCTTATATAGGAAATTTACGTTCTAAGGTCGATTTGAGTTAATTCAATGAAATTTAATTGTTTGACGTAGTCTGTATACTTATAATCGTGTAAATTAATACGCGTGAAGTGAACTGTGGCAATTTAAAAAAAAATCTATGAATTCTTTAAAACCGATGTACACGGCCAAACAATAAGAAGTGGTCGGCAATAAAGACAAGAATATTTTTTTACTTTGTTTAATTAAATAAAGTTACAAATGTAATAACCTAATAACGAGTGTGACCTCCTCTTGCCAAAATCACAGCTTGAATCCTTCTGGGCATGCTTTCCACGATGTTTTTAATGACGTTTTGAGGAATACGTTCCCACTCTTCTGCAATGACTCTTTTTAGCTCCCTGATGTTTTGTGGAGCATGTTGCACTGATCTTACCCGTCTCTTTAGAACATCCCAGACATGCTCAATTGGATTGAGGTCAGGACTTCGAGCTGGCCAATCTAAACGACGGATCCCAACTTCTTGCATGTACGCTTCCACGTCGCCAGAACGGTGCGGGCGAGCATTGTCGTCCATAAAAATGGAATCTTCCCCAAGTGCAGTCAATGCGGGTTGTGCATATGGAATTAGGACTTCCATTATGTACCGGTGTGCATTTAATGTTCCATTTTCTATGAGAACTAACTCCGTACGCCCCGTCGAATTAATTGCTGCCCAAAACATAACGGAGCCTCCGCCGTAAGGAGTGATTTCTTCGAAACACACTTCCGCATAGCGTTCCCGTGGTCTTCGTGGCACTCGCCGGCGTCGGTCCTCTCCACACAAAGAGATTCTAGCTTCATCAGAAAACAATACTTTATTCCAGTCCTCCAGAGTCCATGAAGCACAGTTTCGAGCAAACTGAAGTCGAGCAACACGGTGCTCACGGAGTAATTTAGGTCCCCGAGCCGGGCGGTAACTCCTGATATTGGCAGCCAAAAGCCTCCTCCTGACGGTCCACAAGCTAACTTCTACTCCTTTTACTTCTTCAAGGCTCTTCTTCAGGTCCACACTTGACGCCTTACGATTCCGCAAGGCCTGACTCACCAAAAAGCGGTCATCTCTTGGTTCTGTGCGTCGTTTTCTTCCCGAACCGGGTCTTCTTTTGACCGAACCGGTCTCTTGATACCGTTGCCAAGTCCTCTGGACAGTTGAACGACTCACATTTAGCCGCTGAGACACGTAAGTTTGCGAACAACCTTCTTCAAGTAGGGCTATAATTTTACCGGCCCTTATCGCTTTATCACTCATGTCAAAAAGTGGTATTTAATGTAAAAAGAAAGATAAAATTGTTTAATTTGCAGAAAATATCCAAAAAGTTTTAAAATTTTAGTAATCAGTAATAAAATCGTTTCAGCAATTCGCGCCATTAGTAAAGCAATTTTACAATAATCTACAATAATCATTATTTTCCTTTTGTTAATTTCAAAATTTAAATTTGGAACGTACAGAATCATGCCAGGATTCTTCAAATAACATGGCAATACATCGTCAAATTAATAAAACCTCTTACTTGTCCTTCTTCATTGAAGTAGAGAAAAAAATATGAAGTGCCCGTTTTTTTTGCAAAAGAGTTTAGTTGGTGGTTTGGTAGAATAGTACTTGTGAACCTGCATTGGTATTAAATGATTGTTTCCTAGAACAACGTGTCATTGGACATTTGAAACGGTGCCTCAATCATCATGCTTTCGCAAAAACAAGGCAAATTTCAGCAAAAACGAAGTATCCTGCTCAATAATGAACAGTTGTGCCACCTGAAACTAGTCTTACATATAAATAAATAAATGAAGAATAGGATAATCCTAGTCCAAGAAAGTTCATATTAAATTGAATAAAATGTTATCACCACAGGACGAAGTTAAAGGTAATTAGAACAAGAAATTGCATAATCTCAGACCTGTTACAATTAGATTTAGAATAGAATAGAAATAAAATTAAATAGAATACATTCCACAACTTTCATAATCATAAATATTTCTTCTTAAACAGAAAGACAAATAAGAAATTGTAGTCTGATTACGTTTCCGGGCACGGAATGTAACCATCCTCGTCATCAGTTTATTTTCTATTAGTCATCTCAACAGTCACGTCCTTTCTACAGAAAATAATCATCATCATCATCTTCCTGCCCTTATCCCATTCTATTTGGGGTCGGCGCAACACGTTTTCTTCTTCCACTCTTCCCTGTTAGACGTCACGGTGGCATTTACTCCATTCTCTTTCATGTCATTTCTCACACAATCCATCCATCTTTTCTTTGGCCTTCCTCTCCCTCTCCATCCATCAATATTCATCCATCATAATTATTCTACAGAATGATTATTGATTAATATAATGATTATAATATATATTATTGATTAAGATAATGATTATTCTACAGAATATGGAGACAAAACTCGTCCATTTTCATAATTATTTAAAATCTAGATTTCAAAGCATCTGCTACAAGAATGGTCTATTAATAATAGTCTAGTCTACGTTACCAGAACTATTCATAATGTTGTAATCTCAGTTATTAATGAACTTCGCGGGGTAATGACTACCCACTCATTGAACAGTACTGTTGCCAACCAAAACTGTGCTAATTCGCGCTAATTTTGGCCATTTCATAGGAATTATTGTATGAATCTGATAGCAATAAATAGTAATGATATAGAGAGCGACCCATTCAAAGTATTAATTCTAATAAACGGTAATTAGCGCTGTCCGTGTGGCCTTTACAATGATATTAAAAGATTTGTCAAAGAATCGTTTGTGCGTATCCATGGTAGACTTGGATACGTCTAATTTCATGGGTCGTGTATAGTTCATACTTTTTGGACGTTGGAATTGGATTGAACTATTAGTTGAATTATATGAAACAACTGATACCTTTCAACAAGCTAAGGTCTCTTGAAGACCTTGGGCTGATGAAGAAGCTTTGCGTATGATGAATTTCGAAAGCTCTCACAATTTCAAATCTACTAGAGCAGCCACTCTCTTAAATCATCATCTGCCTAGAATTTTTCTAACTAGGTTCGGGTCGACCTCTAGTCAACCTGGATGTAGTCGAATACCAATAATAACAGGCTAACCCGTAACGACAGTCAAAGATCTTCGAAGGACAGTCGGGACCGCCTGCTTAACGTACACACTTTCACAAATAAGAAGCTTTTTTGAGGTATGCAATAATCTATTGGCTATTTGCAAAAAAATAACAGTTTTTACCGTTTCTGTCAAACAAAACAATAATTAAATGTGTATGTGTTCAATCAAAGTCATCGTCCTCTAAGTGTGCGATTTATTTAATAGTTTTGTGTCCTTAAAAGTGTGCTATGCTGGGTAGAATACCCTTTCTTTTCTCCTATACACGACACGCTTAGACGCTCTTGTCCAACCTTCTTCCAAGCCACTTTAGGCGACAAGAAAAGCCTACATATTATCGTGTCGTCTACAAATTCCCGTACCGTCCACATCAGTGGAGCCGCGTCAATTGGCGGAAGCAAGCACATGCTGCCGCAACATGTGACAATGTAGCAGGTGGCGGCCATATTGTTTCTATAACTGCCTGCCATGTCAACCAGTGGGTCTACAGCCTAAAATATACTAGGCAGCCGAATCTTCCTAGATGTTCACTTGTAACCTAGTTTCTTTTGTGTTTATTGCTTTTGTATTTTTGGAAAATAGATGATTGGTTGCTTTTCGTTTTGCTACAAATTATCTTTTTTATGCGAATGTGTGGCACAAAATAATTTGTTTTATTAGCGTGTTTAATTTGCGAAGTAAAGATGTTAAGGAATGTAATGTTTTATTGAAGCTCTTCATAGGAAAAACCACCGCGTTTTCACAAAATTAAATAATTGCCTGCAACACTGTATACATAAGTAATAGAGTAGGGACACCTTTTAACCTTAGAAAACACCTATTTTAGTAACTAGTGACTTATTAAAATTCAAAGTTAATAGTAAATTGACAGCAATATGACTTATCACTTAATAACCTAACCGTCGCCATTCCTTTGAACATGAAGCTTAGATATTTATTTACTCTTTAATTCACCATGTTTTTTGCATGAATGAATTCCCCGCAGCTAATTTAAATTCGTCCTTATCACCCTGATTTGCATAAAAATGCACTTAATTTTGACATAAGTAATGTTTTAGGATTAAATAGAAACAAAACTGCAGCTTAATTGAACTCCGATAAGTAGTGTTCATATATTTTTTGCCTACATTAAAAATGTTTGTGTCGTAACGTAAAGATACTGTGGCCACAACATTATTTATTTACTTCATTTAATTAAATTAGCCTGTAATTGGTTTGCTGCTGACCGCCGAGAAAAAAGAAGTTTGCGAAACATTTTTTGAATTACGAAGCTTTGTAATTTATGGGTTCTTAAATTAAAATAATTCGTTTTTCTTGCTAATCATAAACAGCCGGTAAGTTTGAACGTTTAAATAAAGAACGTCGACCTACCTCTACTACACTATGGTCACAGTTCATGATTCTCCTATAAACATCACTAGTCTATGCAAATAGGTAATTAAGTTAATAAAATCAGTCATGGGAGGGAATGGAGATAGCTTTATAACAACATCGGCGGTCCTTTAATTTTAATTACGAGGAGAAAAGAAAACTTAAGTAAAAAGCACGTTAACCTGTTGGTCATCACGGCTATCATTTCAGGATCTTTGACAGTTCTTAGGGGTATTTCGAACCCCGAAAGTCTGACAGCTACTGATACCAAAATATATTAAATACTTACTCAGTGAGTACTAACTAACCGGGTTGCGGAGGTCAGACAGGCAGTCGCTCCGTGTAAAATACTGGTATTCAGTTGAATCTGCTTAGACTGGGAGCCAACCCCACCATAGTTGGGAAAAGGCTAGACAGATGATGATAATTTATCCTTCAACTAAACGCCAAAGCCTAACAATGATCAGTGAGACAATAGACAACCAAGAGCCCATAGAGCATAGAGTATTAACATACCTTACGCTTATTACCGATGCCATGAGCCGACACACGTGAAATCGATGTATCGGACGTAAAGATTTTATTGCGGACACTAGTTTTGATGCCTGGGTTGGGTTGCTTGGATATTGAAGAAGGGATGCACATATTGTATGTATCTTACATACAATATGTGCATCCTTGTTCATAGAGATCTACGCTTTGGAAAAGGCAATTACAGTACTTTCACAAGTTATTATGTCGTCTCGTTTCATACCTGTGACGGTAGCTTCGCTTTCTTTGTATTTCTGACCTTCTAAAGTACCTGTAATGGTCCAATTGAAAATCATTTCAGCCGGAAGATGTCCACTGCCGGAGATTGATCGGTCCCGTGCGTCTCAATTCCAGCGGAAGGCTGCGGGGCCTTTACCAGGTCATAGGTCCATCTAGTTGCGAGACCTTCCAACGCAACGTCTTCCGGTTCACGGTCGCCATTCCAGAACTTTTCGACAATACCAATGGACAGAAAACGCCTATATTTAAATTAATCGCAGCTCTACGAAAATACAAACACACTCACCCAAAATCGATGTATCAACAAAATCATGATATAACATATGGAATATCGGTCGTAATCGATTAATTGACGTAAACTCGACTCGACTCGTCACGGCATCGATTTAATAGTTACCGACGGTTCCTCGATACTCCACTACCGTAGCGTATCAGGTACTTGGTGTCCACCAAGAACTGGTTTTCAAACTTGGGTTTTTAGGAAAACAAAAGGCTGTGTGTTTGTACGAAAATGAGGGATTTGTTTGAACTGTTAGAATTTCTGTTCTTCTTCTTCTTCTTATCGTGTGGGCAGTAAGGTCTAACGACCCCACACACCCTAGTGTCAGAGTTTCTAAACCGCCGCAAGGGCCTCTTGTTAGAATTTCTGTTGAGCTAGGTATATCGTTGGTCTACTTGTATATTTGAAAAGCCTATTTATTGTGAAAGGCCTGTTTATTGTGACTAAAATAAAAATAGACTCCGTGAAAATCGGTGAAAAGTATTTCCAAAACGGGGGAAAGCTAGTAATTTGCTATTTCTAAATTGACGTAAGTCATCGCGAAACTTATGCCACTCGTTGAAAGTTATTTTAAAAGTATTTAACGCCTCAAAAGCGATTGCCATTTAACTCGACTTACCCCTTTGTCGAAAAAAATTTAAAAACTTAGTTCCTGCCTCAATTTACATACGCTCAGAACTAAAGTTCACCATCTTTTACATCTAATTACCATATTCCTTTACAACCTTATAAAAAATAACATGCAGAACCAATGTCGGAGCATACAAATAAGACATATACTAGTTGGTCATTACCAGGGAACTCCAGATTCTATGGGCAGATTGTAGAACTGGTGTCTGACCTATCACGTTAACCAGCTGGCTCATTACCATACACCTACGAGCAGATAGTTATTGTGCCAATTATTATTGGATATATTGAATTGTAGTTGCTAATTCTATTGCTATGGTGTGCATTAAAATAGCCTCGACTGGAGGTGCTATTATGTAGGGACAGTCGTCAGCGCTAATATCTATACACTTGGCAAAGTTCAAAAGTGATTATTTCACGAATTAATAACGATTACACTTTAGGATTTGACCTACTTTTTGATAATACTAGCTTTTACCAGCGGCTACGCCCGCGTGAAAATGTCGATTTTCCATACAAACTTTCATACCCTATTTAACTCCCTTAGGGGTTGAATTTCGAAAAATATATAGATAGGTAGATATATGGGTTCCAGAATATTAGTTTCGTTCCATGAACTTGAAAATAATAAAGTTTGCGAAAATTGCTTCTAAACGTCGCTAAGTAACACATCAATTACATTTCGAAAATCATCCTTAGAGCAAGGACATAAAAGCGCTGTCATTCCCTTCATGGAGTCACTATTACTAATGACAGATTGAAGTAGCTTGATGTGCTGTGGCATCTATACAATAGCATAAGCTTATTTTGTTTTTTTTTCTACATATTTTGAACCTACTTGAGTAGAAAACTAGGGATTTTGAAACATTTTGGATTGCATAAGAAATCCCTAAGTGACGACTGAATTATAAAAATGTTAAATTCATTTCGCGGAAACATTGAATAAACTTTCGATGCTGAAAGCCAGGCTCACTATAATTTCTGCAATCTATACTTAATTTACTGGTTTAAAGAAATGATTATGCCATCTGCTACTCACGACTGTATTTCGTTACTCCGAAGTTCGAAATACCGAAGTACGGTATACAGAAAGTTCGTGAGCCCGAATTACGTTAGTCAGAATGTACGCTATGACGAAGTACGGTATTCAGAATGTTCGTTACTCCGATGTACGTTACTCCGAAAGTTTGCTACTTCGAAGTACTGTACTCAGAATGTACACTATCGCGAAGTACGGAACTCCGAAAGTTTGCTATGACCAATTACTCAATAAATTGAGAATTACTGACTTGTAAAACCTATTTGCACAATAATCATCATTTATAATACTTGACTAATTCGAAATACTCTCTAATGAGGAATATTCTCAATTATTATTGAGTAATTGGTCATAGCAAACTTTCGGAGTTCCGTACTTCGCGATAATGTACATTCTGCATACAGTACTTCGTAGTAGCAAACTTTCGAAGTAACGTACATCGGAGTAACGAACCTTCTGAATACCGTACTTCGTCATAGCGTACATTCTGACTAACGTAATTCGGACTCACGAACTTTCTGTATACCGTACTTCGGTATTTCGAACTTCGGAGTAACGAAATACAGTCGCTACTCACAAGTCACAATGCCCTCGTACGCACATTATAAACATCTCTTTTAAAATAATTTATTTACAAAAGAAACAGCTGTTTAATTGACCGTTAATCAAGAACTTCACAAAAATATCAAGTTACTATACATACAGCTTCGAACAGTGCCAAAAATAAACTTGAATCGATGTTTTTTGTCCTTAAAAGGACCGACGGCGACAATATAATTATGAATCGTTTAATTTTAACTGCGGTTAAATTGATGAACTTGTCTATAAATCTCCCGGTTAATTTTAACCTGCCTTTAAGTGTCTGCCACGACAAAGGTGGGTCCTAGTATGATAGGTCATTGTTCCCATGGTTTGCGGAAAAAACTGCAAAGAGTAAAATAGTTGACAAAACATTTGATTGTGCCTAAACTCTTGCGGCTTTTCTGAGGAAAATACATGTTGATAGAACTGATGTTTAAAGTTGCAAATCATTTAAATACATTGCATGTGCATAATTTGTATGCCCTTATCGAGTTACAACAATACTGCAATTATTATTTAATTGATTAAACAATGTTTGGTATGCCATTTAATTAGTCTCATCAACAGTTTATTATATTAACACATTACAATACCATCTAGTTTGTTTTAAATCAAAGTACGGAACAATGAATGCACTGTCTCTTAAAAGCTCAACGAACAAGATATATTACTTCATTAATATAATTAAGTATCTATTAAATGGACATAATTAACTTTATTGCCCTGTGAGTGCGTGTTTCATTATTCATTACTGATCTAGGCTTGATATAGATTTATGTATTTAGAAGCAGAAAACAGTTATTTTGTTAATAAGGGTTTTATGCTAATGTTAAGTTGCTTATTGCATACGATGAACTATGATAAGAAATACCAGTGACCAGTGAACAAATGGAGGTACTAAAGATGACTGATTAGTGCGTGTTCGTTTACTATTTTCCCGCTAGATGAGGAAATAAACATCATTATTTTAGTAAAAACCGACAAATCCTAAGAAAATAGGTAGAAACTTCGAACAAAAACATAAAATCTCTTTAATCTATGTCAAGACAAGTCCTTTCACTTAACCCGCATGCAGTGTTCGATTTCAATTACCCCCTCACCTTGAAGGAAAACCGTGTGCAAGCGAGACAGACACCACAACAACCCTTAAGAGTAAAAGAGATGCGATATAAACAAATCGAGGCCCGTAAAAACGCCATATGTCGATGCATGACAGATGGTCCCACCGCAAAGTATTCTCGAGTTCATTTGCTTGACTTCTGGTTATTTTCGTACTGCTGTCACTTGACGATCAGGTAAATGAACCCTTACGGCAGACTGGCTGTTTTTGTTTATTTTTGATATTTCTGGTTTTGTTGGCGGGAATTTAAGGTGAATATAGAGCAGGTCAGTTTTGTTTGTTGTTTGCCGACAAGTGGGTAGGGGCAAGGGTGGGATAGTTTTATTGTTGAGATAGCTGTGCCCCGAAATTTTCGTCCGCGTGAAATTATGATAAAAATTTTACTGCCCTATTTGAAACGGATTTTTTTTAATTTCAAGGGGCTCCGGGTTGTTCGCAAGAGTTACCGAGGCCTCGACATAAAGGGCTAAGAGGGAACATGGGTGGTTGTTAGTCAGTAGAAGTCTGACACTGCCTTTCGCTCTGCCCAAGAGTGGGAGGGGTTGTTTGATGATTTTACTGTTGATGATTGTACTGGTAGTTAGATGATATTGAACACGACGACGGTTTGTCCTACCCAACTTCTTCAAAGTAGGGTTTGTCAGACAAAGTTTATTTATATTATTACAAAGCCAAAGATTATTTACTAATTCTCACGATGATCGGTTAAGGATCTCGATTTAAAATTGACAGCTTTCATACAATAGTGGATCGGACAAAAAAAACTAATTAGTCCGTCAGATACATTTCCAAAAATTATTGGACACGTATTTTTTCTTTTTTCACGTAAACTTAAAATGAAGACGATACAGTGCTTCGAAAACTCGTGTGACGTCATTATGATTAGTACATTTTGACGACACAAGTGACGTTTCAAGCCCCACTCCAAGATCTTTGACGCGTTTTATCTTCGTCATTTTTTATTGATTTGATAAAACAAAAAACACGTACCTATTCAATATTTTTCGATAATCTAACTTACGGACTAAACAGAATCATATTATTTTGACCCCGTCCGATCCCCTATTCTCGAGTCTGATGTTGTTTTAAATCGAGTCTCATCAATCTTACTAGAATATAGGAAACACTGATGTATAACTTGGATGCATTGCAAAGAGGTAAAGGCTATATCAGGGAAACTTGGATCTGGACCAGATATCAGTTTTCAAAAGAAATTGAGAATCGCTTAAGAAACTGATTGAAAAAAGTTTTTTTTTTGTTCTAACAAATACATACAATAAATACATTTAACACGTCGAATAAGACAAAGCTACGAAACAACGCAACAACAACACAACGCTATGAAATCAGTCAGTGGATCAATTTTGGTTATTATTTATTATGACCTTGTCTTTCTATAGCTGTTTGGGTCCAATCGTTTTGGTAAGAGTCCAGCTCGTCACGTCATCTCCTTCTGGGCCTACCGCGTCGCCTGGTTCTATTGTTCGGAACCCAATCTGTTCAATCCATTTCGGTTAGTCCATCTTTTTTTAAGGTAATGTATTCATGTTTGCCTCTGTTGTTGATTATTTAATGAGAGATGATTTTAGAGAAATAATACACATACGGCCATAAAAGTCGGCCACCCACTTAAAATGAACTCTCGCTCGTGTAACGAAACTTAAATAAAAGCCTTATGTACACGTAATCTTTCCACCTTGCCGGATCGTTACATTTCCTCATTTATGAGCATTAAATATTAATTAATTAATGTTTTATTTGAACTTTGAAAGTGTTATATAACGTCACGAGTTTCAACAATTAAGACAATTATGGTGGTAATTAAATATTATGGGTCTTGTACCTTTGTGTAAGTAAAAAAACGGAGCTACGCACACAAACTTTTACGATTATAATAAAAATCGTAACAAAATTATTTAAAAGCTATAATAAGTTACTAAATGAGAAGTGTTTAGATATTAATCTGTAGTTCAAGACAATTGAATAAGTTTTTGTGGGGGGTCGTTAACCTGGCGAAGTACACTTGAGGTTATGAAAACCGTATCACATTACGCTTGTTGTTGAGAGATTGTTTCTTTTAATTATGGTCTACTTTATAGCTTGTAACGGATTGTAATCTGTGAAAATAGAAAGAAAAAGTTCATTGTGTTTGAATAACGAAGTCTGCGTGACAGATCCATTGATATAAGCATAAAACAACAACACACGAAGGGAAAATGTTACAAAAAGAAAATAATAATTTTACTCAAAGAATTTCTCACTAGTTGATAACTGGTATCTTTTGCTGTCTACCGTACCTATTTCTTGCGAAAAGGAAATCAGTCCCAATGTTTTGTTATAATATTTTGTAACCTTTATTTGTGTTTCTCAGAATACAAGATAATAAGATATTTTTTTTTATTTGCAAATAGATGTAACAAAAGAATACAAACAACATCCAACGTTTAATCTAATTAAATTATAACTGATTCAATTACTAAACCAACCCTAGTATCAAACCACTTTATTTTAAAGGGCGTTTCTATGAGTCAAATTATTTTATTACATGACACATACTAAAAACGCCCTTAAAAAGCTTAAAGTGCAATAAAAAAGTACTTTAATTAAACACACAAAATTTGTATTCGTCTATACAAGCACTATGACAATGAAATGTTTAGTTACTTTTAATATCATTAGAAGAATAAAAACACATCAGTTTTTATTGTTATTAAAAATTTAATGACGTATAAAAATAAAAATAAACTGATATCCAAGTTTATATGGTAGGAAGTGTAAATGAAGTTATAACAATAAAATATAAAAAAACTTAAAGTATAATAGGTAAGTGGGACGTGTGATAATTAACTTAGTTTTATTTGTGTGGGGGATGAGAACTCTAAAAATAAACTAGAATTATGAGCAATAAATTAAGTAAGCTTTTGTTTGTTTTACTGACACCGTGTTTCAATCTTTCGTCATGGTTATGGTCAGTTATGGTTTCGAAATGAATAAATCCATAAACCTACGAGTAGTTACATATAAGTGATAATTTTATTATTGTATATGGAAACTACAACTGACAGAAAACTGTTATCGATCATGAAATCTTGCAGACCAATTAGTTATTTTGCTGGCGAAGTAGTTATTTTGCGGCCTGAATGTTTATTATGCAAAATCATTATGATTTAATTTTTGACCATTATCAAAATTATTTGCGGAACAAGGATTGCTGCCTGATTTTTTTATTTGCAAACAAAATCTTTGTATGCCGACCAAATTATTTGCTCACCAAATTTTATAATTGCTAAAGCAAATAATTACTTCCCATTTCTATTTGTAAAACTTATAATGTTATTAAACATGCTTAATTTGATACATACTTTGTCTGAATGTCTATTACGTCTTCAACCGAAAAGCCTGTATAATTTAGCGTGTTAAAAGTACTTACAAGTAAATTATGACTAACTGGGTTACTTATTCAATACGCTTTTTAATAAAAGTGAGAAGAAAGACCCGTCCGATTGAATACATGTTTAGTTTGGATGACAATGCATGTTTAACTAAGAAACATTATTCTAAATTCAATATGATGGACTAATATTTTTAATGTATTCCCATAACATTATGAGATTGCGAGAAATAAAAAAGTTTTTTAGTTGTGTTTTAACTATATCGCACTAATAGTGTGTTTGTTTATTACTTCTTCACGGCTGGAGCGATTTTAATAAAATTCGGTACACAGATATTTTATAATCTAGATTTTACCTCGATTTTATCTTCCCGTGGGATAATTTTCGAGTTGTAGCGGGCGAAAGCCGCTGGCAACAGTAAGTTCCGGTGAAAAAAGTCGATCTAAACGCGGGCAAATATGCATACAAAACCTATCACACAACCACATCGTGTTTATTTAAGAAAACTAAAGGTGTTGCTATTAATAATATTGTCAAGTCTCAAATCTTAATAGGGATGTTAAAAAAAAATCTAATTAGTCCGTCAGATAGATTTCCAAAAAATATTGGACACATATTTTTTCTTTTTTCACGTAAACAAACAATGAAGACGATACAGTTCTTTGAAAACTCGTGTGACGTCATATTATAAGACATTAGTATGACATTTCTTAGCGAGCAGTGACGTCATCACCTACTCAAATCTTTGACGCGTTTTATCTTCGTCAATTTTTATTGATTTGATAAACCAAAAAATACGTGTCCATATTTTTTTTAGTTAGTAAACATCCCTATTAGGAAAAGTTGCCAACCTCTACTCCGTTCCCAAGTTATTTGATTTCCATTCAAAACATTCCTTAATGTGATAATGACACATGTATGTTTACCTACACCCCCTACCCTTTTAGATAAACATTTCAATTTCCCCCACAGGCTTGTCAAAGTAACTTTAACTTTACGTAGACAGGTGAGAGTCGGAAAACAAACTTCTTGATTGAAGGAATGACGGTGTTCTTCCTCTTTTGAGTGAAAAGGGCAAAAGGTGTAAATGAATGAATGAATGACGTAAGGTGTTAAGCGCTGATGGTAGGTAAGTGTTTTCCAAGAATAGAATATATTTTCAGAATATTTATAGCACTTTCTGGTGTTTAGGAGGTTATAAATCTAGGGCTCTGGTAGGCGAGAAATAAATAGATTTTGTGCCACTAGTACTTCTTAGCGTTTATTTTAAAAATTCACAATATTAATTACATGCTTATGACAGAAAGAAAAATTGACAACAACTTTTTTTAAAACAAAAGAAAAAAGTAATAAAATAACACGAAGTCTTACAAAAAAAGGTTCTACATAAGTAGGTCGCTACATATTTGAACATACCGCCCACCAAGGACATAATGCAGAATGTCCTTCAAACCACCCACCATGTCACAGTGGTCAGTAAGTCTTGTACTTAATACTAAACATAAAATCTTATTTTGCTATGGGCAATATCGATAATTTTGAGGTAGGTCTTTTAATTACAGAATTTTTGGTTCGGATGGTAACTACCCGCGTAATATTATCCGGACCAGGGTGTTTGTGCTCCACCTTGCCCAACAACCACTTTCCAGGAGGTAAATCGTCCTCCTTAACTAAAACTACATCGCCTAGTGATGGTTCCGGGTTCTGGTATTCCCATTTATTCCTTTGCAGAAATTGATGAAGATAATCCTGCGACCATCTGCGCCAAAAATCCTGCATCATTCGCTGGTGGAGTTGCCATCGCCGCAGAGTATGAATGTTCGAAGTTTCATAATTAGAATCTGGTACTATGACGAGTGGTTCCCCCACCAGGAAATGACCAGGAGTCAATACAAAAAGCTCGTTTTGATCCTCTACATGTGACATTGGCCTTGAATTTAGACATGCCTCAATTTGAGTTAAAACTGTGGCCATCTCCTCATATGTTAACGTAGAGTTTCCTATGACTCGTTTAAGATGGAACTTCATGGACTTTATACCTGCCTCCCAAAGACCCCCAAAATTGGGCGCGCGAGGAGGAATAAAATTCCAATGAGTCCCGTTGTTCGCGAGATATTCTGCCAGTTCTGGTTTGAAGTTTGATTTTTCTTCATTAAACAAGCACAATAACTCGCGAGCAGCTCCTATAAAATTTGTGCCGTTGTCGCTGTACAACTCAACACATCTGCCTCGTCTTGCGACAAACCTTCTAAAGGCAGCCAAGAAACCTTGTGTGCTTAATTCGCTGACAGCCTCGAGGTGCACAGCTCTTGTCGACATGCATACAAACAATGCAACATAACCCTTATAAGACTTATTGCCCCTACCCTTTGACACTCTTATATTGATAGGCCCTGCGTAGTCTACGCCACTATTGAAAAAGGGCTTATTTGGGTATACACGAGATAAAGGTAATTGTCCCATGAGCTGAGACGTGGCCTTTGTTGAGTATCTAATACACGTGACACAGCCTCTGTAACACTTTTTAACCAAAGCTTTGACCCCTACAATCCAGTACCTTGACCGCAAGTACGTGATCATGAGTTGCGGACCACCGTGCATAGTTTTTTGATGCGCTTCTGCAATCAAAAGACCTGTTAAAAATGATTCCTTTGGTATAAGAATCGGATGTTTCTCATTAAATGTTAAAGAAGACATTTCCAATCTGCCACCAACTCTTATTATACCGTTCGAATCTAAGAATACGTTTAAGGACCTTAGCTTCTTCTTTTTCTTATCTAAACTTCCATTTCTTTTCAGTTCTTCCAATTCGTCAGAAAATCCTTCTTCCTGACATCTCATAACACAAACTTCTATGGCATCCTCAATTTCTTGTCTGGACAAGAAGAGTTTAGTGTCGTGCCTGATATTTACCTTTCCTCTAACATTCAACCATCTTCGACAGTAGGCAATCACCCTAACAAGCCTGGAGAACGAGGAAAACCTTTGCCAAAAAGTAACGTCAAAGACAGCCGTTTGTACTCTAACTTCTTCGAGATTAGTTATGAGATGCTTAGGCCTTTTAAAAATAATCAAGTCCTGTCTTAAAAAGTCCGGACCTTCAAACCATATGGAAGTTGTTGAAAGCTCAGCAGGAGATATACCTCGCGATGCACAGTCTGCTGGGTTTTTCTTGGTGGGTACGTGAGACCAGTGCTGGTTGTCTAGAGTTAACAAAATTTCTGAGACCCGATTTGCCACAAAGGTCTTCCAGCGGCTCGGATGATTATTTAACCAAGCCAGAACTACCTCACTGTCGGTGAAAGCATGCAACTGATCTTTGGCTATTCCCATAACTTCAGCTACTCCCACAATGAGCTTAGCCAACAGTACAGCCCCACAAAGTTCGAGCCTGGGAATCGACACTTGCTTTATAGGCGCGACCTTCGTTTTAGATGTCAATAAAGAGACGTGGATTTTTCCCTGGTCATCCACTACTCTGAGGTAAACGACAGCAGCATATGCCACCTTTGAGGCATCCGAAAACCCGTATAATTCGCGTTTATTCTTATTACACGTGTGTAACCAACGTGGGATTTTTATCTCAACCAAAGCAGCCAAGTTTCGACGGTAAGTAAGCCATTCACTTAATAAATTGTTTGGAACTTCTTGATCCCACCCAATTCCAGCTAGCCACAGCTTTTGTATTAATATTTTAGCTAAAATAATACTGGGCGCTAGCCATCCGAGTGGGTCGAATAAACGTGAAATGTCCGAAATAATTTTTCTTTTTGTTGCAGGCTCAACTATCGGCGTGAGATCGACGGAGTACTGAAAGAAGTCACCACTTGGATTCCAGGTAAGTCCCAAAATCTTTGTTACGTCATCAATTTTAATACTTAAACCCTCATCCTTGCCACCTTTTTCATTCCATATCTTATCTAACAATTCTCTGCAATTGCTTCTCCATTTCTGCAATTGAAACCCTCCTTTGGCTAGCACCGTACTTAACTCTGAGTAAATATTATAAGCACCTTCCATATCTTCAGCTCCTGTCATCACATCATCCATATAAAAATCGTCCAAGATGATTTTTGCAATACCTGGCCTATCCAAGCACTCATCATAGGCTAGCTGTTGCAACGACCTTACCGCCAAATATGGTGCTGATGCAGTACCGAAAGTAACGGTAATCAGCTCATACTCCTGGAGCTCCATTTCAGGACTATCTCTCCAAAGTATTCTTTGAAGTGGAGTATCTTCCCTATTTACCAACACTTGCCTATACATTTTGATGATATCCGCTACCAGACCTATCTTATGTAATCTCCAGCGCATAATGATATGGCGGAGTTCAGATTGCAACGCTGGGCCAACCATCAATTCATCGTTAAGTGACCTGCCATTGGTTCCCTTACAGGAAGCATCAAATACGACACGGACCTTCGTCGTTTCCCTATCCTCTCGGACAACTGCATGGTGAGGTAAATAAATTGCTGCTTTATTATCCTTTTCTTTATAGGTAACTTTGACCATGTGATTCAATTCTAAATATTCTTGCATGACCTTTGTGTAATCTGCCTTTAATTTTGGGTTTTTCCCCAATCTTATCTCTAAACCTTTTAATCTTTTTTCAGCAATAGTCCTGGACTCACCAAGCTTGCTGACCGGGTCAGCATCACGTATCGGTAATTTCACAATATACCTGCCCTCCTTATTTCTCATCGTGGACTCTGTAAATATTTTTTCGCATTTAATTTCATCGTCTGTGAGCATTTGTTTTGTTCCTGATGTTTCAGCCTCCAGTTCCCAGAACCTTTTCAGCATGTTGTCCGCATCAAAACTTGAATGCATCACATGAATGTGAGAATGTATATTGGATGAATTATCTACCTCACAGACCCCGGATATTATCCACCCAAATGCAGTCTCCTGCGCCAAGAGAGAACCACCCAAATTTCTTTGAATGCCTTCTTGAATGATTTGACTGTATACCTCAGCACCTAATAAGATATTGATCTTATTTGGTCTGTGATATTCAGGATCAGCCAAATCCTCAACTGTCAGATTTACCCATTCCACCCTGGTTACTTTGGTAACTGGAAGAAGGGACGTAACTGATTTCAAGATATAAGCATCAACCTTAACCTGAAACTGGGGATCTACTCTGGACCTTATATTAATTTTGACCGTGTACTTCGAAGTCACACTTTTGTCACCACCTACACCCACTATAGTGTGTTTGGCCGCAATCTTTTTTAATCCTAAGTACTGAGCCATAGCTTCGGTAATAAAAGATCCTTGCGACCCTTGGTCTAATAATGCCCTAACCGGCAGATAAGTCCCGTCTTTCGACTCAGCTTGCACCACAGCTGTAGTTAATAAAACCGTTTTATAACAGTTCC
Source organism: Diarsia dahlii (assembly GCA_949775195.1). Taxonomy (NCBI): domain Eukaryota; kingdom Metazoa; phylum Arthropoda; class Insecta; order Lepidoptera; family Noctuidae; genus Diarsia; species Diarsia dahlii. The sequence continues at coordinate 18,419,937 of OX459206.1, forward strand.
CTGTCGAAAGACATGACACAAGTGGCTTACTAGACCCCTCCGCTTGCGCGGATATCTTATTGCTGTCTGATGCAGCATTTTCTTCAATCGACTTTTTATTCGTCGACGAAGCTCCCTCGTGAACTTTCTCAATCTCTGCACTAACAAAACCAGAATCACCACTAGGGTGCAATAACGAATGGTGGCGGCGTTTACACACCCGGCACCGGACCATGTTTTTACAAAATTTGGCAGAGTGGTTGCTGTTCAAACACACAAAACATAATTTTTTCTCCATTGCAATATCACGTCGTTTGTCGTTAGATTCTTTGGCGAATTTTTTGCAAGCAGTTATTTTATGATCTGCAGCACAATACGCACACGACGTAATTTTATTCTCTTTTACAATGTGAAAAGATTTTGTATTTTTGTTCTCTTCTCTGTTAGACTTAGAATCTAAATTTTCTAATCCTCTAAATCGCGCAATCAAAAAATTGGAAAATTGCCCAAACGTGGGAAATTCATCTGTTGTATCCGATGACACTTTTAATTCCCATGCTTTTCGGGTATCTTTGTCTAATTTAGCGCTCATTAGATGGATAATCAAAATATCCCAAGATGAAATATTTACACCCAGATTTCTTATAGACTCTAAACAATCTGATGTTGTACTAAATAACTTCTTAATTTCAGAGGCAGATTCAGAGCTCAAACTTTTTTGATTTAGCAGCCGATTCAAAATGCCACTAGCCAAAAATCGCTTATTGTTGTACATACTATCCAACTTTTGCCAAGCATCTTGATAGCTATCAGATGTCACTTTAATGTTTCGCAATAACTGTTCTGCTTCACCAGTTAAATGTCCCTTGAGATAGTAGAACCTTTGAGCATCATCCAGAGACCTGTTTTCATGCACAAGCCCTAAAAACAAATCTCTGAACGTCTGCCACTCAGTATATTTCCCGGAAAACGTTGGTATTTTAATTTCTGGCAACTTGAAACGTCTAGCTAAACCTTCACATTGATTATTTGAACTTGAAATTGCACTGAAGAACTCTGTCTCTGGTGTTTTTAAATTATATAACATTTCTTTTAAATCAGTTTTAAATTGTACATACAATTCTTCTACATCATCATAGACACTATTTTTATGATAATCCGAACTATGCAAATCATTTCGTTTAACTTGACTAATAATCTTAGTATGAGTGCTTGTAAATAAACTCCACTGTTGCTCTAGGTTATCTAGTCTGGTTTCAATATATGGAACAGTTAAACGTTCTTTAGGAGACTTTTTGAAATTAGTTTTAATTTTCAGCATTTTTGCTCTAATATCCTCCTGTAAATCGTTAAACGCTTCCATTTTAAATTGTTTATCTAAAACTTTATATGACTCAAAAAAACACTCCCAACAAAATCGCCTCACAATAAAATAGAAACAAAGCTAAACAGAAAAAATGAAGAGAAGTCTTTATATTAAGTCACTTGAGTCTAAAATGCACTTCTTCTGAAATTTGCTGTATAAGATAAAAAATGTACTCACAATTTTTTTTTACTTATTCACTCACTGTGACACTCGCTTTCCGCTGTACTGCACCACACCATACGGAGCGCTGTACTGCACCACACCATACGGAGCGCTGTACTGCACCACCAAGCGGTGCGCTGTACTGCACCACCAAGCGGTGCGCTGTACTGCACGGCGGCACCACACCAAGCAGAGTGCTGTACTGCACCATCAAGCGATGCACTGTACTGCACCACCAAGTGACACCGACACCGTCTGCAATAGCGCGCTGCACCACGCGCTGCTATTTCTGCTTCTACCAACGCCGTTTGCGTCGCTCCTCCGGATGTTGCTACCAGGTGTGGCTGCACGTCGCTCCACCTGGCACCATCCGGTTCCACCTTCAGCTCCTGAGCACTCTTCACTTAGTGCTCGCTGAAGGGGATGCTCTGGACAGCGATCGATCCACTGCCCAGTAACGACGCGAAGAGTGGTAATACCACGGCAATTACCACAAACACTTCCGACTGATCCGGCTCGAAGGACCATGAATAAATCTAGGGCTCTGGTAGGCGAGAAATAAATAGATTTTGTGCCACTAGTACTTCTTAGCGTTTATTTTAAAAATTCACAATATTAATTACATGCTTATGACAGAAAGAAAAATTGACAACAACTTTTTTTAAAACAAAAGAAAAAAGTAATAAAATAACACGAAGTCTTACAAAAAAAGGTTCTACATAAGTAGGTCGCTACATATTTGAACACTAATGTAGCAAGCGAAATGCAAATTCTCTTAACCCTTGATTGAAAAAAGGGTAGTAAGGGGTTGAAAGGGGGGGATGAAAAGATTACTTTTGGTCGCGATAACCGACATCGGTCACGATAACCGACACCCACGCGGACGAAGCCGCGGTCATAAGCTGGATATAAATGTCATGAATTAATTATCATTCAGTCTGTCATATAACAGACCTACTACAAAAAATCTGAAACAGCAATATTCCTGAAAGTCAGCACTTATCACTTAGTTCACAAATAATTAGAATAGTCACAAAGATAAGCTCATTTGGAATAACAATAAGGCTGTGCAGCATGGCGCCAATATTCTAAACATAGCATAATAGCACAGATATCGTGACAATGCGGCCGACTCCGGCACTATGCTAAGCGGGTTCATGAAATCCTGAAACACACCGAGAGATTGCATTTAAATGTATATATATTATTATACTATATAAAGCTAAATTACCACTGACTGACTCACTCACTGACATAATTGTTCTCCCAGATGGTGGATGGGGAGGTGGGTATATTTTGACAGATTCGTAAACAACTAACTCTCGTGAGTATGGGAAAAGTCCCAAACCCCCCCTTTCCCCCCCCCTTCTCCCCCCTTCCTATCGTATCTCGGAAACAAAGAGACTTTACGTGTTTTTTTTTAGGGATTCGTATAGAGGAGGCTTGGAAAAGTAAAAACCATTTTTCAATTTTGACCCCCTTGCCCCCCTTCACCCCCCCTTTAGGCGGATCTCGAAAATAAAGAGACATTACGTGTGTTTTCTTAAGGATTCGAATAGAGGAGGCTCGGGGAAGTAAAAACCGTTTTTTAAATTTGACCCCCTTGCCCCCCTTCACCCCCCCTTTAGGCGGATCTCGAAAGTTAAGAGACTTGGAACGAATTTTTTTTCAGATTCATATAGAGGGGCATTGCGTTAGTCGAAATCATTTTTAGAAACTCCCCCCTCTCCCCCCCTTCACCCCCCCCTCTTCCCCTCTTTTTTTACTCCTTTGTTTTTTTGTTTATTCTTACCTAAATCTATTTGAGGGGCGTTGAAATTTGTATACCCTCCCCTCCCCAACCTCCCCTAAAATTAAAAGGGCTGTAACTTCATAACGGTTAGAGATAGCCATTAGGTGTTTGAACAAATATTATAGTAGGCGTCGAAACCTGTCCGGTGGTGGTACAGCGGTAAAGCGAAGGGGGGAGCGGGCGAGCGAAGCGAGCCGGCGACCCCCGTAGCGTAGGGATAATGTCATGATAGCTTTCCGGTGGTAGGTAGGTCCTGAGTGGAGCGAACCTGCGAGACCGAGTGGAGCGAAGGGGGGAGGTGGCGAGCGAAGCGAGCCGGCGACCTCCTTAGCGTAACGAAGGTTGAGTGGGTGAAGCGTAACTCAGGGGCGACGACAAGCAAACTTTAGGGTAATGTTTTTTTAGTGGTAGTAGGAGGTAGTATGTAGGTAGTAGGTAGGTGGTAGGTAGTAGGTAGGTGTAGGTAGGTAGTAGGTAGGTGTAGGTAGGTATTAGGTAGGTGGTAGGTAGGTAGTAGGTAGGTAGTAGGTAGGTGTAGGTAGGTAGTAGGTAGGTGGTAGGTAGTAGGTAGGTGTAGGTAGGTAGTAGGTAGGTGTAGGTAGGTAGGTGTAGGTAGGTAGTAGGTAGGTGTAGGTAGGTGTAGGTAGGTGTAGGTAGGTGTAGGTAGGTAGTAGGTAGGTAGTAGGTAGGTAGTAGGTAGGTGTAGGTAGTAGGTAGGTGTACCGCGAGCTGCATTGGAACATTTTTTTTTTTCAGTTTCATTGAAAGGTGCAATGCGTTAGTCGAAATCATTTTTCAAAGCTCCCCCTCTCCCCCACTTCACGCCCCGCGAGCTGCGCGCAGCTCGCGCAGCCACGCAAATACTAGTTATACTATATAAAGCTAAATTACCACTGACTGACTCACTGATTGACAGAATTGTTCTCCCAGATGGTGGATGGGGAGGTGGGTATATTTTGACAGATTCGTAAACAAGCAACTCTCGTGAGTATGGGAAAATTGCCAAAACCCCCCTTTCCCCCCCCCCTTCTCCCCCCTCCCTATAGTATCTCGGAAACAAAGAGACTTTACGTGTTTTTTTTTAGGGATTTGTATAGAGGGGGATCGGTAAAGTAAAAATCATTTTTCAAAGTGGCCCCCCTTTTCCCCCTTCTCCCCCCCTTTAGGCGGATCTCGGAAATAAAGAGATTTTACGTGTTTTTTTTTAGGGATTCGTATAGAGTAGGCTCGGGGAAGTAAAAACCATTTTTCAAATTTGACCCCCTTGCCCCCCTTCACCCCCCCCTTTAGGCGGATCTCGAAAATAAAGAGATTTTACATGTTTTTTTAGAGATTCGTATAGAGGAGGCTAGGGAAAGTAAAAACCATTTTTTGAATTTGACCCCCTTGCCCCCCTTCACCCCCCTTTTAGGCGGATCTCGAAAGTTAAGAGACTTGGAACGATTTTTTTTTTCAGATTCGTTTATAGGGGCATTGCGTTAGTCGAAATCATTTTTCGAAACTCCCCCCCTCTCCCCCCTTCAACCCCCCCCCCCCCTCTTAACCTTTTTTTTTACTACTGAAAAAAAATTTGATTCTTACCTAAAACTATTGAGGGGCGTTGAAATTTGTATACCCTCCCCTCCCCTCCCCAACCTCCCCTAAAATTAAAAGGGCTGTAACTTCGTAACGGTTAGAGATAGCCATTAGGTGTTTGAACAAATATTATAGTAGGCGTTGAAGCCTGTCCGGTGGTGGTACAGCGGTAAAGCGAAGGGGGGAGCGGGCGAGCGGAGCGAGCCGGCGACCCCCGTAGCGTAGGGATAATGTCATGATAGCTTTCCGGTGGTAGGTAGGTCCTGAGTGGAGCGAACCTGCGAGACCGAGTAGAGCGAAGGGGGGAGGTGGCGAGCGAAGCGAGCCGGCGACCTCCTTAGCGTAACGAAGGTTGAGTGGGTGAAGCGTAACTCCAAGCAAACTTTAGGGTAATTTTTTTTTGTGGTAGTAGGAGGTAGTAGGTAGGTAGTAGGTAGGTGATAGGTAGGTAGTAGGTAGGTAGTAGGTAGGTGGTAGGTAGGTGGTAGGTAGGTGGTAGGTAGGTGGTAGGTAGGTGTAGGTAGGTGGTGTCATACGTGAGATTCATATAGAGGAGGCTCGGGGAAGTAAAATCCGTTTTTCAAATTTGAACCCCTTGCCTCCCTTCACCCCCCCCCCCCTTTAGGCGGATCTCGGAAGTTAAGAGACTTGGAACATTTTTTTTTTTCAGATTCATTGAAAAGGGCAATGCGTTAGTCGAAATCATTTTTCAAAGCTACCCCTCTCCCCCCTTCACTGCCCCCCCCTCTTCACCCCTTTTCTCAGTTTTGTTTACGGATTCGTATAGAGGAGGCTCGGGAAAGTAAAATCCATTCTTAAAATTTGACCCCCTTGCCCCCCTTCACCCCCCCCTTTGGCAGATCTCGGAAGTTAAGAGACTTGGAAGATTTTTTTTTTCGGATTTTTCGAAAGGAGCCTATCCTGTGGTGGTACCGGTAAAGCGAAGGGGGGAGCGGACGAGCGAAGCGAGCCGGCGACCCCCGTAGCGTAGGGATAATGTCATGATAGTTTTCCGGTGGTAGGTAGGTTCTGAGTGGAGCGAACCTGCGAGACCGAGTGGAGCGAAGGGGGGAGGTGGCGAGCGAAGCGAGCCGGCGACCTCCTTAGCGTAACGAAGGTTGAGTGGGTGAAGCGTTACTCAGGGGCGACGACAAGCAAACTTTAGGGTAATGTTTTTTTAGTGGTAGTAGGAGGTAGTAGGTAGGTAGTAGGTAGGTAGTAGGTAGGTGATAGGTAGGTAGTAGGTAGGTGTAGGGGTAGTAGGTAGGTGGTAGGTAGGTGTAGGTAGGTAGGTGTAGGTAGGTGCAGGTAGGTGTAGGTAGGTTGTAGGTAGGTGGTTGGTAGTAGGTAGGTGTAGGTAGGTAGTAGGTTGGTAGTAGGTAGGTGTAGGTAGGTAGTAGGTAGGTGTAGGTAGGTAGTAGGTAGGTGGTAGGTGTATATAGGTAGGTATATCAGATTCATTGAAAGGGGCAATGCGTTAGTCGAAATTAATTTCAAAGCGCCCCCTCCCCCCTCTTCACGCCCCGCGAGCTGCGCGCAGCTCGCGCAGCCACGCAAATACTAGTTATTATACTATATAAAGCTAAATTACCACTCACTCACTCACTGATTGACAGAATTGTTCTCCCAGATGGTGGATGGGGAGGTGGGTATATTTTGACAGATTCGTAAACAATCAACTCTCATGACTATGGGAAAAGTCCCAAACCCCCCCTTTTCCCCCCCCTTCTCCCCCCTCCCTACCGTATCTCGGAAACGAAGAGACTTTACGTGTTTTTTTTTAAGGATTCGTATAGAGGGGGCTCGGTAAAGTAAAAATCATTTTTCAATTTAGCCCCCCTTATCCCCCTTCTCCCCCCCTTTAGGCGGATCTCGGAAATAAAGAGATTTTACGTGTTTTTTTTTAGGGATTCGTATAGAGTAAGCTCGGGGAAGTAAAAAACATGTTTTAAATTTGACCCCCTTGCCCCCCTTCATCCCCCCCTTTAGGCGGATCTCGGAAGTTAAGAGACTTGGAACGAATTTTTTTTTAGATTCATATAGAGGGGCATTGCGTTAGTCGAAATCATTTTTAGAAACTCCCCCCTCTCCCCCCCTTCACCCCCCCCTCTTCACCTCTTTTTTACTCCTGAAAAAATTTTTGATTCTTACCTAAATCTATTTGAGGGGCATTGAAATTTGTATACCCTCCCCCCCCAACCTCCCCTAAAATTAAAAGGGCTGTAATTTCATAACGGTTAGAGATAGCCATTAGGTGTTTGAACAAATATTATAGTAGGCGTCGAAACCTGTCCGGTGGTAGTACAGCGGCAAAGCGTAGCGTAGGGATAATGTCATGATAGCTTTCCGGTGGTAGGTAGGTCCTGAGTGGAGCGAACCTGCGAGACCAAGTGGAGCGAAGGGGGGAGGTGGCGAGCGAAGCGAGCCGGCGACCTCCTTAGCGTAACGAAGGTTGAGTGGGTGAAGCGTAACTCAGGGGCGACGACAAGCAAACTTTAGGGTAATGTTTTTTTAGTGGTAGTAGGAGGTAGTAGGTAGGTAGTAGGTAGGTGGTAGGTAGTAGGTATGTGTAGGTAGGTGAAGGTAGGTGTAGGTAGGTAGTAGGTAGGTGTAGGTAGGTAGTAGGTAGGTGTAGGTAGGTAGTAGGTAGGTGTAGGTAGGTAGTAGGTAGGTGTAGGTAGGTAGGTGTAAGTAGGTAGGTGTAGGTAGGTAGTAAGTAGGTGTAGGTAGGTAGTAGGTAGGTGTAGGTAGGTAGTAGGTAGGTGTAGGTAGGTAGTAGGTAGGTGTAGGTAGGTAGTAGAGGAGGCTCGGGGAAGTAAAATTCATTTTTAATATTTGACCCCCTTGCCCCCCTTCTCCCCCCTTTTTGGCGGATCTCGAAAGTTAAGAGACTTGGAACGAATTTTTTTTCAGATTCATATAGAGGGGCATTGCGTTAGTCGAAATCATTTTTACAAACTCCACCCTCTCCCCTCCTTCACCCCCCCCCCTCTTCACCTCTTTTTTTACTTCTGAAAATTTTTTTGATTCTTACCTAAATCTATTTGAGGGCCGTTGAAATTTGTATACCCTCCCCTCCCCAACCTCCCCTAAAATTAAAAGGGCTGTAACTTCATAACGGTAAGAGATAGCCATTAGGTGTTTGAACAAATATTATAGTAGGCGTCGAAACCTGTCCGGTGGTGGTACAGCGGTAAAGCGAAGGGGGGAGCGGGTGAGCGAAGCGAGCCGGCGACCCCCGTAGCGTAGGGATAATGTCATGATAGCTTTCCGGTGGTAGGTAGGTCCTGAGTGGAGCGAACCTGCGAGACCGAGTGGAGCGAAGGGGGGAGGTGGCGAGCGAAGCGAGCCGGCGACCTCCTTAGCGTAACGAAGGTTGAGTGGGTGAAGCGTAACTCAGGGGCGACGACAAGCAAACTTTATAGTAATGTTTTTTTAGTGGTAGTAGGAGGTAGTAGGTAGGTAGTAGGTATGTGTAGGTAGGTAGTAGGTAGGTGTAGGTAGGTAGTAGGTAGGTGTAGGTAGGTAGCAGGTAGGTGTAGGTAGTTAGTAGGTAGGTGTAGGTAGGTAGGTAGTAGGTTGGTGTAGGCAGGTGTAAGTAGGTAGTAGGTAGGTGTAGGTAGGTGTAGGTAGTAGGTAGGTGGTAGGTAGGTGATAGGTAGGTAGTAGGTAGGTAGTAGGTAGGTAGTAGGTAGGTAGTAGGTAGGTAGTAGGTAGGTGTAGGTAGGTGTAGGTAGGTAGTAGGTAGGTGTAGGTAGGTGTAGGTAGGTAGTAGGTAGGTGTAGGTAGGTAGTAGGTAGGTGTAGGTAGGTAGTACCGCGAGCTGCATTGGAACATTTTTTTTTTCAGATTCATTGATAGGTGCAATGCGTTAGTTGAAATCATTTTTCAAACCTCCCCCTCTCCCCAACTTCACGCCCCGCGAGCTGCGCGCAGCTCGCGCAGCCACGCAAATACTAGTTATACTATATAAAGCTAAATTACCACTCACTGACTGACTCACTGACTGACAGAATTGTTCTCCCAGATGGTGGATGGGGAGGTGGGTATATTTTGACAGATTCGTAAACAATCAACTCTCATGACTATGGGAAAAGTCCCAAACCCCCCCTTTTCCCCCCCCTTCTCCCCCCTCCCTACCGTATCTCGGAAACAAAGAGACTTTCCGTGTTTTTTTTTTGGGATTCGTATAGAGGGGGCTTGGTAAAGTAAAAATCATTTTTCAAAGTGGCCCCCCTTGCCCCCCTTCTCCCCCCTTTTAGGCGGATCTCGGAAATTAAGAGATTTTACGGTTTTTTTTTAGGGATTCGTTTAAAGGAGGCTTGGGGAAGTAAAAACCATTTTTTGAATTTGACCCCCTTGCCCCCCTTCACCCCCCCTTTAGGCGGATCTCGAAAATAAAGAGATTTTACTTGTTTTTTTTTAAGGATTCGTATAGAAGAGGCTCGGGAAAGTAAAAACCATTTTCTGAATTTGACCCCCTTGCCCCCCTTCACCCCCCCTTTAGGCGGATCTCAAAAATAAAGAGATTTTACGTGTTTTCTTTTAGGGATTCGTATAGAGGAGGCTTGGGGAAGTAAAAACCATTATTCAAATTTGACCCCCTTGCCCCCCTTCACCCCCCCCTTTAGGCGGATCTCGAAAATAAAGAGATTTTACGTGGTTTTTTTTAGGGATTCGTATAGAGGAGGCTCGGGAAAGTAAAAACCATTTTTTGAATTTGACCCCCTTGCCCCCCTTCACCCACCCCCCCTTTAGGCGGATCTCAAAAATAAAGAGATTTTACGTGTTTTATTTTAGGAATTCGTATAGAGGAGGCTCGGGGAAGTAAAAACCATTTTTCAAAATCGACCCCTTTTACACTCTTCTCCCCCCTTTAAGCGGATCTCGGAAGTTAAGAGACTTGGAACATTTTTTTTTTCAGATTAATTGAAAGGAGCCTATCCTGTGGTGGTACCGGTAAAGCGAAGGGGGGAGCGGGCGAGCGAAGCGAGCCGGCGACCCCCGTAGCGTAGGGATAATGTCATGATAGCTTTCCGGTGGTAGGTAGGTCCTGAGTGGAGCGAAGCGTGAAGCGTTACTCAGGGGCGACGACAAGCAAACTTTAGGGTAATGTTTTTTTTGTGGTAGTAGGAGGTAGTAGGTAGGTAGGAGGTAGGTGATAGGTAGGTAGGTGTAGGTAGGCAGGTAGTAGGTAGGTGTAGGTAGGTATAGGTAAGTAGTAGGTAGGTAGTAGGTAGGTATAGGTAGGTGGTAGGTAGGTAGTAGGTAGGTGTAGGTAGGTGTAGGTAGGTGTAGGTAGGTGTAGGTAGGTGTAGGTAGGTGTAGGTAGGTAGTAGGTAGGTGTAGGTAGGTAGTAGGTAGGTAGTAGGTAGGTAGTAGGTAGGTAGTAGGTAGGTAGTAGGTAGGTAGTAGGTAGGTAGTAGGTAGGTAGTAGGTAGGTAGTAGGTAGGTAGTAGGTAGGTAGTAGGTAGGTAGTAGGTAGGTAGTAGGTAGGTAGTAGGTAGGTAGTAGGTAGGTAGTAGGTAGGTAGTAGGTAGGTAGTAGGTAGGTAGTAGGTAGGTAGTAGGTAGGTAGTAGGTAGGTAGTAGGTAGGTAGTAGGTAGGTAGTAGGTAGGTAGTAGGTAGGTAGTAGGTAGGTAGTAGGTAGGTAGTAGGTAGGTAGTAGGTAGGTAGTAGGTAGGTAGTAGGTAGGTAGTAGGTAGGTAGTAGGTAGGTAGTAGGTAGGTAGTAGGTAGGTAGTAGGTAGGTAGTAGGTAGGTAGTAGGTAGGTAGTAGGTAGGTAGTAGGTAGGTAGTAGGTAGGTAGTAGGTAGGTAGTAGGTAGGTAGTAGGTAGGTAGTAGGTAGGTAGTAGGTAGGTAGTAGGTAGGTAGTAGGTAGGTAGTAGGTAGGTAGTAGGTAGGTAGTAGGTAGGTAGTAGGTAGGTAGTAGGTAGGTAGTAGGTAGGTAGTAGGTAGGTAGTAGGTAGGTAGTAGGTAGGTAGTAGGTAGGTAGTAGGTAGGTAGTAGGTAGGTAGTAGGTAGGTAGTAGGTAGGTAGTAGGTAGGTAGTAGGTAGGTAGTAGGTAGGTAGTAGGTAGGTAGTAGGTAGGTAGTAGGTAGGTAGTAGGTAGGTAGTAGGTAGGTAGTAGGTAGGTAGTAGGTAGGTAGTAGGTAGGTAGTAGGTAGGTAGTAGGTAGGTAGTAGGTAGGTAGTAGGTAGGTAGTAGGTAGGTAGTAGGTAGGTAGTAGGTAGGTAGTAGGTAGGTAGTAGGTAGGTAGTAGGTAGGTAGTAGGTAGGTAGTAGGTAGGTAGTAGGTAGGTAGTAGGTAGGTAGTAGGTAGGTAGTAGGTAGGTAGTAGGTAGGTAGTAGGTAGGTAGTAGGTAGGTAGTAGGTCGGTAGTAGGTAGGTAGTAGGTAGGTAGTAGGTAGGTAGTAGGTAGGTAGTAGGTAGGTAGTAGGTAGGTAGTAGGTAGGTGTAGGTAGGTAGTAGGTAGGTAGGTAGTAGGTAGGTGTAGGTAGGGAGTAAGGCGGATCTCGGAAGTTAAGAGACTTGAAACATTTTTTTTTTTCAGATTTATTGAAAGGAGCAATGCGTTAGTCGAAATTTTTTTTCAAAGCTCCCCCTCTCCCCCCCTTCACGCCCCGCGAGCTGCGCGCAGCTCGCGCAGCCACGCAAATACTAGTAGTTATATAAAACTACAAGACCACTCACTCACTGACTGACTCATTGACATGTCGTTTCTCGGAATGGGTGAGAGATGGGTTAGGGGTATGTTTTGCAAAAATGTGCTATCTGACCAATCGAGTAGAGGAAAATTATAGGGAAAGTTCAAATCCAAGATGGTGGGCGAGTCCATTTCCGGTTTCGGTGGGGGAAAGATTTGGATGGATTTCGACTCAGAGTTCCTATACGAAATCTAAAAGCATTTAAAAAAAAAGTAAAAAAGAAAAAAAAAACAAGATGGCGGCCGCGCTATGACGTTTTGAAATTGTCGACTTTTTTCACTCGACTTTGACAAATTGTTTTCTTTTACCAAATTCTAAAACCGCCAACGAAAAGTCTGCCAATTTGTTGGTAATTTCAATGGCAATTGAGAAAAATTATGACATTGTGAAAATCCAAGATGGAGGACGCTGCGCCGGCCATTTTGTAAAAAGTTGGATATTTCAATTATTTTCAAATCCATTTTTCGGGAAGTTGGCAACATCAGACGGGTTCGAGTTGTACCAAGCGGTTGTGTGTTTTGTTGACGAGTGTTGCCTGGTGCAAAAATTTTCCCCATTTTTAGGGTATTTTCCCAGATTTTCCCCGAAAACATGAAATGTAGAAATAATGACATTTTAAATAGAGACTTTGACTAGCCGGCAACACTGGGGTCCCACAAATGACATTTGACCATTTTCGTTCGTTTTAGTTGGCCACCCCAAAAAATATTGAACTTTTTAATTTTTGGGACTTTTTGACTTTGGCGAATTAGTTTGTTCTACCAAACTCGAAAGTTGGCAACACCAAGTACACCAATCGGTGGCCTATATTCTTGATATTTCAGGAAAATTATGACTTTTCAGAAAAACAAGATGGCGGATTCCATGGCGGCCATCTTGTAAAAAGGCCGAAAAATCCCAATTTTCGACACGATAATTGGGACAGCTGGCATCCCCCGACCGGATTGTGTTGTATGGACCGGTTATGTAATTCGTCAAGGAGTGTGGCCTGGTGCAAAAATTTTCCCCATTTTTAGGGAAATTTCTCAGATTTTCCCCGAAAACATGAAAAGTAGAAATAACGACATTTTGAATGGAAATTTTACATAAACACCAAGAATGGGGTCCCCCAAATGACATTTGACCATTTTCATCACTTTCAGCTGGCAACCCCGAGAGCCATTGGCGTTTGAATTTTTTGGTCAGACCCGACTTTGGCGAATTAGTTTGTTCTACCAAACTCAAAAGTTGGCAACACCAAGTACACCGGTTGGTGGTCTATACCCCTGAGATTTCAGGAAAATTATGACTTTTTATAAAAAAAAGATGGCGGACAGTGTGGCGGCCATCTTGTAAAAATGATGAAAAATCCCAATTTTCGACACGATTAATGGGACAGCCGGCATCCCCCGACCGGATTGTGTTGTATGAAGCGATTGTGTACTTTGTTGTGGAGTGTTACCTTACGCAAAAAATTTCCCCATTTTTAGGGTATTTTCCCAGATTTTTTCCAAAAACATGAATAGTGAAAATAACGACATTTCGAATGGAAATTTTACATAAACACCAAAAATTTGGTGCTTCAAATGACATTTGACCATTTTCATTCTTTTCAGCTGGCAACCCCGAGAGTCATTGGGTCTTGAATTTTCGGATCAGAACAGACTTTGGCGAATTCTTTTGTTCTACCAAACTTAAAACTTGGCAACACCAAGTACACCAGTCGGTAGCCTGCATCCTCGATATTTCAGAAAAATTATAACTTTTCAGAAAAACAAGATGGCGTACAGTGTGGTGGCCATCTTGGAAAAATGATGAAAAATCCCAAGTTTCCCAAAAATTTACCGTATGAGGTCATTCAAACGAATAATCCGACTGAGGTATAGGTACATAAACAGGTACTTTTAATAGGAACCTACTAATACAGATAGGACTGTTATCTTTACCTGACCTATTTATATGAGAAACTGGGTTAAGTATTATAATTATTGACAAATCTACTTCTAGAATAGAGCATCGTGAAAACTTGGGATAACAACTAACGTAAGTAAGTTTATGGGCATCACAATTAATACTTAATAATTATAGATAATTATGTAACCTAACTTATTAAGACTTGGACAACAAAGATATACCTACGTACCTATCTACTTATTTGGTTCTGCCTATCTTTACTTGTAGATTTATCTACTAAAACTGACGGAACAAGCAAATTATGGTCAATATTGGTATTAAATGGTAACTCTTTGCTTCGCAGTTGAGGCACGTACCTATAGAATGTGTCCTACGATGCACTGCTCTGCGTTCATCAACTTGAGGCTTATAGATGCTAAGCCTTACGTGCCAGAAGTAACCACCGGCACCCACACCCTTCAAACCGAAACAGGATATTGCTTGACGATAGAAATAAGCATGGTGAATACTTCCGCAGGCGAGCTCTCGCAAACAGCTTTAATACCTATCTACCTACTAAAAAACAATGATCGCTCAATAAAATATGTAGGTAGGTACACAATTACAAGAGAAAGCTCAGCCGGAGAGTACCAATAGTTGAAGCACAATAAGCACAGAGCATCTATGTTTAAAGACGAGTCATAAACCAATGCGTCTCCTATCTGTAATGTTTTATCTATACCTACCTACTGCCCAAATATGGACACTACAATAAAGTCGGTCCACAAATTGTCCACGATGATGTTGAGGAAATCTCAACAAGGGGAGGCTGTAACATACCTACCTACTTGTCCTATTGTTGATGAAAGGAAAGTTAAAATGAGGCCAACTCCGTCAATTTCAACAGTAGTTGTACTACTCCCTACCTTACAAAATTATGTAGGTAGGTACCTAGCAATTGGCATTGGATGTGCATGGGACATAATTATATGCTGAAAAATCATAAAATTTATTATTTCACTAGCTTTTACCCGCGGCTTTGCTCGATTTGTTTACTTCTAATACCTCCAAGAATCTGTGTACAAAGTTCATTGCGTGAAAACGTAACAAACAAACTTACATTCACATTTACAATAATAATCATATATCTACAATAATTATTGATGCTAATGCATCCTTGCTTTGTACTACAGTCAGGCGTTACGGCTCAATTGATAAGAACCCTGCCTTTTGCGCTGTATGTTGTGGATGATCACCACACATTAGAATTACCTACGTGGACAAACTTGGAGGAGGCTTTTACCCGCAAGGGATCCACACTCCGTACTAATACCTAACTTGTACATATGATAAACAAAAAACATTTACCAACACACATTTGAAATATACATAATAATAGGTCTTTACCTATGAAATTGCCGTTTTGTTTGAAAAAATTTAAACGATTTTTTTTCATGTATTTTTTAATTGTATTAATCGAAGTAATCACCCATTTAATCAATGCATCTTTGCCAACGCAGTGGCAGTTTATTGATGCCATTCTTAAAGAAATCAGCTGGTCGGGAGGCAACAAATTCTTCAAAGGCATTTTGTACTGCCTCTCGGGTATTGAATTTTTTTCGCGCCAAGAAGTTATCCAAATTCTGGAAAAAGTAGTAGTCTGTAGGCGCAAGGTCTGGTGAGTAGGGCGGATGACGGAGAGCTTCCAACCCCAGTTCTTGCAACTTGGAGACCGTCTGCTGTGCAGTATGAGGTCGCGCGTTGTCGTGCAGGAGCAGCGGAGACGAGCGATTGACCAATGCTGGTTAAAGATGTGCCAGCTTCTCCATCATTGTGTTCAGTTCTTCACAGTACACATCTGCAGTAATGCTCACCCCGTTTGGTAAGAAGCTGTGATGAATCACACCGGCGCTAGACCACCAAACAGTGACCATCACTTTTCTAGGGGTAAGTTTTCGTTTAGGGCATTGTTTAGGTGCTGAACCAGGATCCAACCAACTTGCTGAGCGCTTACGGTTATCGTACAGGATCCATTTTTCATCGCAGGTAACAATGCGGTTCAAAACTCCTTCATTTGTGTGTCTGTTGAGCAGTGCAAGGCACGTCTCGACGCGTACTTCGCGCTGGCGATCATTGAGTTCGTGGGGCACCCATTTGTCAAGCTTTTTTACCTTGCCAATTTGACGCAAATGGACCAATATTGTTTTGACGCTAACGTCGAAAGCTGCTGCTAATTCAGCCGTAGATTGTGTATCATCAGCTTCTTTAACAAACATTATTTTGATTTGAAATGGCCAGTACTGCAGAACGGCAATTTCACAGGTAAAGACCTAATATGTACCACAGAGCATTTTCTAAACGGGGAAATATGTACCTAAATCTAAACTGAACTGTGTTTGAAATGTATCTTTACATGAAGACAGTGGAAATAGAAAGCTACAATAATAATAGCAGATAGGTTCCCATAAAGCCTTCTATAATCCTTAGCCTAGGAGCCTTAGGGCTTATTTCATGGTCGCTATCCATCAGATGGATAAAAAATATTTCCATCTCTACTTTAAATAAATTCTTCATTATCATAGATTTTACTTGACAGATAGCATTATTCAGAGGTTGTGAAATTATGTACTTATGTAGTCAAATAACTTTATTTACTAAAAAGCTTCTATGAATATGTACAAGTATTTATACGATGTACTAAATATACATGAAACTGTTGAGCTATCTGCAAAGGATAAATGTTACTTTATTAGAATTTAAAGGAGGTTTTTTTTTGGCCAAATCATGTACTAAGGTACAAATTACTATCTATGCTCCTTCCAATAAATGGTGTTATGGGCAGTATTTAAAAATTTTCAATATAGTTTATATTGGGAATTATAAGATTATGAAAATGCACCACCTCGCATCTTAACTGCGTTCAAAGAAACGTCCATGACAGCGTTGACAGCTGTCAAACTATTTCATCTGTCAAAATCAAAGGTTAAAAATCAAAGTATGAATTATTTTTATTACTGATGTCGCAGCAGAACATCACCAGATGAACATCTTTGCAGGTGTCGCCACATTTACCAGTCCATCTACATACATACTTAACGAAGAGTGTCAAAAGACACCGGGACGTTCGAGTGACTAAATCGTTATTCAATAAACCCCAAGGAAAGTAATATAATTATAATGATGAACCCTTTCGATTTATGGGAGAGTGAAAGAAGAAAACGTGTTGCGCCGACCCCAAGTAAAGTGGGATAGGGGCAGGAAGATGATGGACCTGAAAATAACTACACTTTTACGACAGACGATAGCACCATTAAGTATGACTTGATTGTCGTCATATAGTAAAATATAATCGTCAAGATAGGCAGTTGAAATAATAATATTATCGATTCTTCAATTATTGTTTTCATTGTGAAGGCTTATAGGCAGTAACATAACATATTATTATAAAGAATTGATAATTCGATCCTGTGTATGCTAATGGGAAGTTAGTTAACTACTAGGGATATTTGAAATAAAACCAATAACATTCTTATTTTTCTTTTATTCCATTTCCTCATTTTCATAATTTTCTCTTACTAAGAGATCTAGGCAGGAGGCAGGTGCTGAAATATCTTGTTGATGTCCAGCCCACCCCATATACCAAATAATAGTCATGATGTGAGCACAGCAACCCACAGTACGCTTTCCAATTATACGGTTACAGTATTAACCGTGGATTCTGTGCTCCCAACTGTTTTCCTGGATATTTAATAAAATATATTATGTAACAAATGATGTTTGGGAATATTAATTTCGTTATGTAGGTCACAATCAGCATCGACAATCGACATCCAGAGTAAAAAATCTATCAAAATGTTTTGATTGTAAATTACTTTATTCTTTCGCCCGTAGTCCCTGGAAAATGCCGTGGTCCCTTTTTTTTCTTCGTGTTCCTATAATACGACCGTCTCGCGACAGTATCCTTTATGGGCGGCATGGGCACCGGGCCGTAGGCCGACGAAGGAGGCCGGCGGAGGCCCGGCACTTCGGGGACAGAAGATATTAGTGTTATATATATATGCGAGCGAAGCGAGCGCGCGTCATGGAGTACAATTTAATTCGGCAGTAGGTATATATTTCTAGAAGGAACCACGGGCAAAACAATACTCGTGGTCCCTTCCAGGGACCGGGACCACGGGCGAAAAAGACTATATCAATAATTAAGAAATTAATGTACAAATGTAGGTACGTGAGAAGATGCCTTATATGCCTTTTTATGTTTTCTAAATATACTTTTTTATGTTAAAATAACATGGAACTGTTTCAAATTATATTTATATCGTAACAAGTAAAACATAGTTTTATTTAATTTATCAATAAATTAAATAATAAATAAAGCAGTTTTGTTTACTATCGCCTCTGAAAACGATTAGGAATCGAATGTGTTTTTCGAATAACTTAGTCATAGGTTTTAATACTATTCTTAAATTCACGTGATACATTTTACTCAATCAACAGCACAGCCATTGACATAACTGTTAAAATATAAGATAACTGAATCATCATAAATTTAATATTGCTAAGCTCTCTTGAGAGGTCCAAATAGCTGGTCCGGTCCATGTAGCTGGTCATCACTACTAAAAAATACACACAGTCCCCCTTCCTGAGGTCCACCTTGGTGAACCTTTGTAAGAAAACTTTCCACGATTGGGTAATAGAGGTAGTTAGGTGCTTATCATAATGATTTATTACTTAGTAATGACGAATTTTCTTTTCAAAATAAAATAGTAATTCCCAAGACCACGATAGATGGCGCTAAAAAATTGTACGAGTTCATTCAAACAATAATAGGTTTTCTTATGGCTTTCTCTAGACTTACTACGTTTAAGAGTTCAATGAAGTAGAAACCTTTCGGGTCTCAACTGGGCTTTATTTGGCATTTCACTAGAGTTTGAAAAGTGGAAGACTCACCACCTGCCTAGCCTTTTCCCAACTATATTGGGGTCGGCTTCCAGTCTAACCGGATGCAGCTGAATACCAGTATTTTACATGGAGCGACTGCCTATCTGACCTCCACAACCCAGTTAATACTAGGTAATACAATAGGTACCCTTTGGTAAGACGATTTTTTTCAAATAAATTTTTCGGGTACTTGGCAACATCGGACGGGTTCGAGTTGTAGGGAGCGGTTGTGTGTTTTGTTGACGAGTGTTGCCTGGTGCAAAAAATTTCCCCATTTTTAGGGTATTTTCCCAGATTTTCCCCGAAAACATGAAAAGTAGAAATAATGACATTTTAAATAGAGACTTTGACTAGCCGGCAACATTGGGGTCCCACAAATGACATTTGACCATTTTCGTTCGTTTTAATTGGCAACCCCAAAAAATATTCAACTTTTTAATTTTTGGGACTTTTTGACTTTGGCGAATTAGTTTGTTCTACCAAACTCGAAAGTTGGCAACACCAAGTACACCAATCGGTGGCCTATATTCTTGACATTTCAGGAAAATTATGACTTTTCAGAAAAACAAGATGGCGGATTCCATGGCGGCCATCTTGTAAAAAGGCCGTAAAATCCCAATTTTCGACACGATAATTGGGACAGCTGGCATCCCCCGACCGGATTGTGTTGTATGGACCGGTTATGTAGTTCGTCAAGGAGTGTAGCCTGGTGCAATTTTTTTTCCCATTTTTAGGGAAATTTCCCAGATTTTCCCCGAAAACATGAAAAGTAGAAATAACGACATTTTGAATGGAAATTTTACATAAACACCAAGAATGGGGTCCCCCAAATGACATTTGACCATTTTAATCACTTTCAACTGGCAACCCCGAGAGCCATTGGCGTTTGAATTTATTGGTCAGACCCGACTTTGGCGAATTAGTTTGTTCTACCAAACTCAAAAGTTGGCAACACCAAGTACACCAGTTGGTGGCCTATATCCCTGAGATTTCAGGAAAATTATGACTTTTTAGAAAAAAAAGATAGCGGACAGTGTGGCGGCCATCTTGTAAAAATGATAAAAAATCCTAATTTTCGACACGATTAATGGGACAGCCGGCATCCCCCGACCGGATTGTGTTGTATGGACCGCTTATGTGATTCGTCAAGGAGTGTGGCCTGGTTTAAAAAAATTCCCCATTTTAAGGGAAATTTCCCCGATTTTTCCCGAAAACATTAAAAGTAGAAATAACGACATTTTGAATAGAAATTTTACATAAATCCAAGAATGGGGTATGGGCATATGACATTTGACCATTTTCATCACTTTCAGCTGGCAACCCCGAGAGCCATTGGCGCTTGATTTTTTAGGCCAGACCCGACTTTGGCGAATTAGTTTGTTCTACTAAACTCAAAAGTTGGCAACACCAAGTACACCGGTTGGTGGCCTATATTCTTCACATTCAAGGAAAATTATGACTTTTCAGAAAAACAAAATGGCGGACAGTGTGGCGGCCATCTTGTAAAAATGATGAAAAATACCAATTTTCGACACGATAAATGGGACAGCCAGCATCCCCCGACCGAAATGTGTTGTATGAAGCGATAGTGTTTTTTGTTGTCGAGTGTTACCTTACGCAAATGTTTTCCCTATTTTTAGGGTATTTTCCCAGATTTTTCCCAAAAACATGAATAGTGGAAATAACGACATTTTGAATAAAAATTTTACATAAACACCAAGAATGGGGTTTCCCGAATGACATTTGACCATTTTCATCACTTTCAGCTGGCAACCCCTAGAGCCATCGGTGCTTGAATTTTTGGGTCAGACCCGACTTTGGCGAATTAGTTTGTTCTACTAAACTCAAAAGTTGGCAACACCAAGTACACCGGTTGGTGGCCTATATCCCTGAAATTTCAGGAAAATTATGACTTTTCAGAAAAACAAGATGGCGGATGTTATGGCGGCCATCTTGTAAAAATGATGAAAAATCCTAATTTTCGACACGTTATATGCAGCCAGCAACCCCCGACCGGATTGTGTTGTATGAAACGATTGTGTACTTTGTTGTGGAGTGTTACTTTACGCAAAAATTTTCCCCATTTTTAGGGTATTTTCCCAGATTTTTTCCAAAAACATGAATAGTGGAAATAACGACATTTCAAATGGAAATTTTACATAAACACCAAAAATGGGGTGCTTCAAATGACATTTGACCATTTTCATTCTTTTCAGCTGGCAACCCCGAGAGTCATTGGGTCTTAAATTTTCGGATCAGAACAGACTTTGGCGAATTAGTTTGTTCTACTAAACTCAAAAGTTGGCAACACCAAGTACACCGGTTGGTGGCCTATATTCTTGACATTCAAGGAAAATTATGACTTTTCAGAAAAACAAAATGGCGGACAGTGTGGCGGCCATCTTGTAAAAATGATGAAAAATACCAATTTTCGACACGATAAATGGGACAGCCAGCATCCCCCGACCTAAATGTGTTGTATGGACCGGTTATGTGATTCGTCAAGGAGTGTGGCCTGTTTAAAAAAAAAATCCCATCTTTAGGGAAATTTCCCAGATTTTGCCCGAAAACATGAAAATAGAAGTAAAGACTTTTAGAATGAAGACTTTGACTAGCTGGCAACATTTGGGTTCGTTGAATGACATTTGATCGTTTTCATCACTTTCAGCTGGCAACCCTGAGAGCCATTGCAGCTTTACTGTTGACTTACTGTCATTATAACACGTTTATTTTAACAGTAAGGCATCAGAGATATAAGTGGTTAGACTGACATCATTTGAAATTTTTGTTTTAGGGATATAACATAAATTTTCAGCAAATGTACAGTTACACGTCCTCAAATTACTCTGTTGACTTAGTGTCATTGATTCGTATAGAGGAGGCTCGGGGAAGTAAAAACCATTTTTCAAATTTAACCCCCTTGCCCCCCTTCACCCCCCCTTTAGGCGGATCTCGGAAATAAAGAGAATTTACGTGTTTTTTTTTAAGGATTCGTATAGAGGAGGCTTGGGGAAGTAAAAACCATTTTTGAAATTTGACCCCCTTGCCCCCCTTCACCCCCCCTTTAGGCGGATCTCGGAAATAAAGAGACATTACGTGTTTTTTTTAGGGATTCGTATAGAAGAGGCTTGGGGAAGTATAAACCATTTTTCAAATTTGACCCCCTTGCCCCCCTTCTCCCCCCTTTTAGGCGGATCTCGAAAGTTAAGAGACTTG
Organism: Diarsia dahlii; assembly: GCA_949775195.1. NCBI lineage: Eukaryota > Metazoa > Arthropoda > Insecta > Lepidoptera > Noctuidae > Diarsia > Diarsia dahlii. The sequence continues at coordinate 18,441,546 of OX459206.1, forward strand.
GAACGAATTTTTTTTCAGATTCATATAGAGGGGCATTGCGTTAGTCGAAATCATTTTTAGAAACTCCCCCCTCTCCCCCCCCTTCACACCCCCCCTCTTCACCTCCTTTTTTATTTTTTCCTGAAAAAATTTTTGATTCTTACCTAAATCTATTTGGGCGTTGAAATTTGTATACCCTCCCCTCCCCAACCTCCCCTAAAATTAAAAGGGCTGTAACTTCATAACGGTTAGAGATAGCCATTAGGTGTTTGAACAAATATTATAGGAGGCGTCGAAACCTGTCCGGTGGTGGTACAGCGGTAAAGCGTAGGGATAATGTCATGATAGCTTTCCGGTGGTAGGTAGGTCCTGAGTGGAGCGAACCTGCGAGACCGAGTGGAGCGAAGGGGGGAGGTGGCGAGCGAAGCGAGCCGGCGACCTCCTTAGCGTAACGAAGGTTGAGTGGGTGAAGCGTAACTCAGGGGCGACGACAAGCAAACTTTAGGGTAATGTTTTTTTAGTGGTAGTAGGAGGTAGTAGGTAGGTAGTAGGTAGGTGTAGGTAGGTGTAGGTAGGTGTAGGTAGGTAGGTGTAGGTAGGTAGGTGTAGGTAGGTAGTAGGTAGGTGTAGGTAGGTAGTAGGTAGGTGTAGGTAGGTGTAGGTAGGTGTAGGTAGGTGTAGGTAGGTGTAGGTAGGTGTAGGTAGGTGTAGGTAGGTGTAGGTAGGTGTAGGTAGGTGTAGGTAGGTAGTAGGTTGGTGTAGGTAGGTGTAGGTAGGTAGTAGGTAGGTGTAGGTAGGTGTAGGTAGATGTAGGTAGATGTAGGTAGGTGTAGGTAGGTGTAGGTAGGTGTAGGTAGGTGTAGGTAGGTGTAGGTAGGTGTAGGTAGGTGTAGGTAGGTGTAGGTAGGTGTAGGTAGGTGTAGGTAGGTGTAGGTAGGTGTAGGTAGGTGTAGGTAGGTGTAGGTAGGTGTAGGTAGGTGTAGGTAGGTGTAGGTAGGTGTAGGTAGGTGTAGGTAGGTGTAGGTAGGTGTAGGTAGGTGTAGGTAGGTGTAGGTAGGTGTAGGTAGGTGTAGGTAGGTGTAGGTAGGTGTAGGTAGGTGTAGGTAGGTGTAGGTAGGTGTAGGTAGGTGTAGGTAGGTGTAGGTAGGTGTAGGTAGGTGTAGGTAGGTGTAGGTAGGTGTAGGTAGGTGTAGGTAGGTGTAGGTAGGTGTAGGTAGGTGTAGGTAGGTGTAGGTAGGTGTAGGTAGGTGTAGGTAGGTAGTAGGTAGGTGTAGGTAGGTAGTACCGCGAGCTGCATTTAAACATTTTTTTTTTCAGATTCATTGAGAGGTGCAATGCGTTAGTCGAAATCATTTTTCAAAGCTCCCCCTCTCCCCCCTTCACGCCCCGCGAGCTGCGCGCAGCTCGCGCAGCCACGCAAATACTAGTTATACTATATAAAGCTAAATTACCACTGACTGACTTATTGACAGAATTGTTCTCCCAGATGGTGGATGGGGAGGTGGGTATATTTTGACAGATTCGTAAACAACTAACTCTCGTGAGTATGGGAAAAGTCCCAAACCCCCCCTTTTCCCCCCCCTTCTCCCCCCTCCCTATCGTATCTCGGAAACGAAGAGACTTTACGTGTTTTTTTTTAGAGATTCGTATAGAGGGGGCTCGGGGAAGTAAAAACCATTTTTCAAATTTGACCCCCTTGCCCCCCTTTACCCCCCCTTTAGGTGGATCTCGGAAATAAAGAGATTTTACGTGTTTATTTTTAGGGATTCGTATAGAAGAGGCTTGGGGAAGTAAAAACCATTTTTAAAATTTGACCCCTTTGCCCCCCTTCACCCCCCCCCCCTTTCGGATCTCGGAAGTTAAGAGACTTGGAACGAATTTTTTTTCAGATTCATATAGAGGGGCATTGCGTTAGTCGAAATCATTTTTAGAAACTCCCCCCTCTCCCCCTTTCACCACCCCTCCCCCCCACTTCACCCCTTTTTTTAATTCGTGTTCTGTTTTGTTTACGGATTCGTATAGAGGAGGCTCGGGAAAGTAAAATCCATTCTTAAAATTTGCCCCCCTTGCCCCCCTTCACCCCCCCTTTGGCAGATCTCGGAAGTTAAGAGACTTGGAAGATTTTTTTTTTCAGATTCATCGAAAGGAGCCTATCCTGTGGTGGTACCGGTAAAGCGAAGGGGGGAGCGGGCGAGCGAAGCGAGCCGGCGACCCCCGTAGCGTAGGGATAATGTCATGATAGTTTTCCGGTGGTAGGTAGGTCCTGAGTGGAGCGAACCTGCGAGACCGAGTGGAGCGAAGGGGGGAGGTGGCGAGCGAAGCGAGCCGGCGACCTCCTTAGCGTAACGAAGGTTGAGTGGGTGAAGCGTTACTCAGGGGCGACGACAAGCAAACTTTAGGGTAATGTTTTTTTAGTGGTAGTAGGAGGTAGTAGGTAGGTGATAGGTAGGTAGTAGGTAGGTGTAGGGGTAGTAGGTAGGTGGTAGGTGTATATAGGTAGGTATATCAGATTCATTGAAAGGGGCAATGCGGTAGTCGAAATTATTTTTCAAAGCGCTCCCTCCCCCCCGCTTCACGCCCCGCGAGCTGCGCGCAGCTCGCGCAGCCACGCAAATACTAGTTATACTATATAAAGCTAAATTACCACTCACTCACTCACTGATTGACAGAATTGTTCTCCCAGATGGTGGATGGGGAGGTGGGTATATTTTGACAGATTCGTAAACAATCAACTCTCATGACTATGGAAAAAGTCCCAAACCCCCCCTTTTCCCCCCCCTTCTCCCCCCTCCCTACCGTATCTCGGAAACGAAGAGACTTTACGTGTTTTTTTTTAAGGATTCGTATAGAGGGGGCTCGGTAAAGTAAAAATCATTTTTCAATTTAGCCCCCCTTATCCCCCTTCTCCCCCCCTTTAGGCGGATCTCGGAAATAAAGAGATTTTACGTGTTTTTTTTTAGGGATTCGTATAGAGTAAGCTCGGGGAAGTAAAAAACATGTTTTAAATTTGACCCCCTTGCCCCCCTTCATCCCCCCCTTTAGGCGGATCTCGGAAGTTAAGAGACTTGGAACGAATTTTTTTTTAGATTCATATAGAGGGGCATTGCGTTAGTCGAAATCATTTTTAGAAACTCCCCCCTCTCCCCCCCTTCACCCCCCCCTCTTCACCTCTTTTTTACTCCTGAAAAAATTTTTGATTCTTACCTAAATCTATTTGAGGGGCATTGAAATTTGTATACCCTCCCCCCCCAACCTCCCCTAAAATTAAAAGGGCTGTAATTTCATAACGGTTAGAGATAGCCATTAGGTGTTTGAACAAATATTATAGTAGGCGTCGAAACCTGTCCGGTGGTAGTACAGCGGCAAAGCGTAGCGTAGGGATAATGTCATGATAGCTTTCCGGTGGTAGGTAGGTCCTGAGTGGAGCGAACCTGCGAGACCAAGTGGAGCGAAGGGGGGAGGTGGCGAGCGAAGCGAGCCGGCGACCTCCTTAGCGTAACGAAGGTTGAGTGGGTGAAGCGTAACTCAGGGGCGACGACAAGCAAACTTTAGGGTAATGTTTTTTTAGTGGTAGTAGGAGGTAGTAGGTAGGTAGTAGGTAGGTGGTAGGTAGTAGGTATGTGTAGGTAGGTGAAGGTAGGTGTAGGTAGGTAGTAGGTAGGTGTAGGTAGGTAGTAGGTAGGTGTAGGTAGGTAGTAGGTAGGTGTAGGTAGGTAGTAGGTAGGTGTAGGTAGGTAGGTGTAAGTAGGTAGGTGTAGGTAGGTAGTAAGTAGGTGTAGGTAGGTAGTAGGTAGGTGTAGGTAGGTAGTAGGTAGGTGTAGGTAGGTAGTAGGTAGGTGTAGGTAGGTAGTAGAGGAGGCTCGGGGAAGTAAAATTCATTTTTAAAATTTGACCCCCTTGCCCCCCTTCTCCCCCCTTTTTGGCGGATCTCGAAAGTTAAGAGACTTGGAACGAATTTTTTTTCAGATTCATATAGAGGGGCATTGCGTTAGTCGAAATCATTTTTACAAACTCCACCCTCTCCCCTCCTTCACCCCCCCCCCCTCTTCACCTCTTTTTTTACTTCTGAAAATTTTTTTGATTCTTACCTAAATCTATTTGAGGGCCGTTGAAATTTGTATACCCTCCCCTCCCCAACCTCCCCTAAAATTAAAAGGGCTGTAACTTCATAACGGTAAGAGATAGCCATTAGGTGTTTGAACAAATATTATAGTAGGCGTCGAAACCTGTCCGGTGGTGGTACAGCGGTAAAGCGAAGGGGGGAGCGGGTGAGCGAAGCGAGCCGGCGACCCCCGTAGCGTAGGGATAATGTCATGATAGCTTTCCGGTGGTAGGTAGGTCCTGAGTGGAGCGAACCTGCGAGACCGAGTGGAGCGAAGGGGGGAGGTGGCGAGCGAAGCGAGCCGGCGACCTCCTTAGCGTAACGAAGGTTGAGTGGGTGAAGCGTAACTCAGGGGCGACGACAAGCAAACTTTATAGTAATGTTTTTTTAGTGGTAGTAGGAGGTAGTAGGTAGGTAGTAGGTATGTGTAGGTAGGTAGTAGGTAGGTGTAGGTAGGTAGTAGGTAGGTGTAGGTAGGTAGCAGGTAGGTGTAGGTAGTTAGTAGGTAGGTGTAGGTAGGTAGGTAGTAGGTTGGTGTAGGCAGGTGTAAGTAGGTAGTAGGTAGGTAGTAGGTAGGTGTAGGTAGGTGTAGGTAGGTAGTAGGTAGGTGTAGGTAGGTGTAGGTAGGTAGTAGGTAGGTGTAGGTAGGTAGTAGGTAGGTGTAGGTAGGTAGTACCGCGAGCTGCATTGGAACATTTTTTTTTTCAGATTCATTGATAGGTGCAATGCGTTAGTTGAAATCATTTTTCAAACCTCCCCCTCTCCCCAACTTCACGCCCCGCGAGCTGCGCGCAGCTCGCGCAGCCACGCAAATACTAGTTATACTATATAAAGCTAAATTACCACTCACTGACTGACTCACTGACAGAATTGTTCTCCCAGATGGTGGATGGGGAGGTGGGTATATTTTGACAGATTCGTAAACAAGCAACTCTCGTGAGTATGGGAAAAGTCCCAAACTCCCCCTTTTCCCCCCCCTTCTCCCCCCTCCCTATAGTATCTCGGAAACAAAGAGACTTTCCGTGTTTTTTTTTTGGGATTCGTATAGAGGGGGCTTGGTAAAGTAAAAATCATTTTTCAAAGTGGCCCCCCTTGCCCCCCTTCTCCCCCCTTTTAGGCGGATCTCGGAAATTAAGAGATTTTACGGTTTTTTTTTAGGGATTCGTTTAAAGGAGGCTTGGGGAAGTAAAAACCATTTTTTGAATTTGACCCCCTTGCCCCCCTTCACCCCCCCTTTAGGCGGATCTCGAAAATAAAGAGATTTTACTTGTTTTTTTTTAAGGATTCGTATAGAAGAGGCTCGGGAAAGTAAAAACCATTTTCTGAATTTGACCCCCTTGCCCCCCTTCACCCCCCCTTTAGGCGGATCTCAAAAATAAAGAGATTTTACGTGTTTTCTTTTAGGGATTCGTATAGAGGAGGCTTGGGGAAGTAAAAACCATTATTCAAATTTGACCCCCTTGCCCCCCTTCACCCCCCCCTTTAGGCGGATCTCGAAAATAAAGAGATTTTACGTGGTTTTTTTTAGGGATTCGTATAGAGGAGGCTCGGGAAAGTAAAAACCATTTTTTGAATTTGACCCCCTTGCCCCCCTTCACCCACCCCCCCTTTAGGCGGATCTCAAAAATAAAGAGATTTTACGTGTTTTATTTTAGGAATTCGTATAGAGGAGGCTCGGGGAAGTAAAAACCATTTTTCAAAATCGACCCCTTTTACACTCTTCTCCCCCCTTTAAGCGGATCTCGGAAGTTAAGAGACTTGGAACATTTTTTTTTTCAGATTAATTGAAAGGAGCCTATCCTGTGGTGGTACCGGTAAAGCGAAGGGGGGAGCGGGCGAGCGAAGCGAGCCGGCGACCCCCGTAGCGTAGGGATAATGTCATGATAGCTTTCCGGTGGTAGGTAGGTCCTGAGTGGAGCGAAGCGTGAAGCGTTACTCAGGGGCGACGACAAGCAAACTTTAGGGTAATGTTTTTTTTGTGGTAGTAGGAGGTAGTAGGTAGGTAGGAGGTAGGTGATAGGTAGGTAGGTGTAGGTAGGCAGGTAGTAGGTAGGTGTAGGTAGGTATAGGTAAGTAGTAGGTAGGTAGTAGGTAGGTATAGGTAGGTGGTAGGTAGGTAGTAGGTAGGTGTAGGTAGGTGTAGGTAGGTGTAGGTAGGTGTAGGTAGGTGTAGGTAGGTGTAGGTAGGTAGTAGGTAGGTGTAGGTAGGTAGTAGGTAGGTAGTAGGTAGGTAGTAGGTAGGTAGTAGGTAGGTAGTAGGTAGGTAGTAGGTAGGTAGTAGGTAGGTAGTAGGTAGGTAGTAGGTAGGTAGTAGGTAGGTAGTAGGTAGGTAGTAGGTAGGTAGTAGGTAGGTAGTAGGTAGGTAGTAGGTAGGTAGTAGGTAGGTAGTAGGTAGGTAGTAGGTAGGTAGTAGGTAGGTAGTAGGTAGGTAGTAGGTAGGTAGTAGGTAGGTAGTAGGTAGGTAGTAGGTAGGTAGTAGGTAGGTAGTAGGTAGGTAGTAGGTAGGTAGTAGGTAGGTAGTAGGTAGGTAGTAGGTAGGTAGTAGGTAGGTAGTAGGTAGGTAGTAGGTAGGTAGTAGGTAGGTAGTAGGTAGGTAGTAGGTAGGTAGTAGGTAGGTAGTAGGTAGGTAGTAGGTAGGTAGTAGGTAGGTAGTAGGTAGGTAGTAGGTAGGTAGTAGGTAGGTAGTAGGTAGGTAGTAGGTAGGTAGTAGGTAGGTAGTAGGTAGGTAGTAGGTAGGTAGTAGGTAGGTAGTAGGTAGGTAGTAGGTAGGTAGTAGGTAGGTAGTAGGTAGGTAGTAGGTAGGTAGTAGGTAGGTAGTAGGTAGGTAGTAGGTAGGTAGTAGGTAGGTAGTAGGTAGGTAGTAGGTAGGTAGTAGGTAGGTAGTAGGTAGGTAGTAGGTAGGTAGTAGGTAGGTAGTAGGTAGGTAGTAGGTAGGTAGTAGGTAGGTAGTAGGTAGGTAGTAGGTAGGTAGTAGGTAGGTAGTAGGTAGGTAGTAGGTAGGTAGTAGGTAGGTAGTAGGTAGGTAGTAGGTAGGTAGTAGGTAGGTAGTAGGTAGGTAGTAGGTAGGTAGTAGGTAGGTAGTAGGTAGGTAGTAGGTAGGTAGTAGGTAGGTAGTAGGTCGGTAGTAGGTAGGTAGTAGGTAGGTAGTAGGTAGGTAGTAGGTAGGTAGTAGGTAGGTAGTAGGTAGGTGTAGGTAGGTAGTAGGTAGGTAGGTAGTAGGTAGGTGTAGGTAGGGAGTAAGGCGGATCTCGGAAGTTAAGAGACTTGAAACATTTTTTTTTTTCAGATTTATTGAAAGGAGCAATGCGTTAGTCGAAATTTTTTTTCAAAGCTCCCCCTCTCCCCCCCTTCACGCCCCGCGAGCTGCGCGCAGCTCGCGCAGCCACGCAAATACTAGTAGTTATATAAAACTACAAGACCACTCACTCACTGACTGACTCATTGACATGTCGTTTCTCGGAATGGGTGAGAGATGGGTTAGGGGTATGTTTTGCAAAAATGTGCTATCTGACCAATCGAGTAGAGGAAAATTATAGGGAAAGTTCAAATCCAAGATGGTGGGCGAGTCCATTTCCGGTTTCGGTGGGGGAAAGATTTGGATGGATTTCGACTCAGAGTTCCTATACGAAATCTAAAAGCATTTAAAAAAAAAGTAAAAAAGAAAAAAAAAACAAGATGGCGGCCGCGCTATGACGTTTTGAAATTGTCGACTTTTTTCACTCGACTTTGACAAATTGTTTTCTTTTACCAAATTCTAAAACCGCCAACGAAAAGTCTGCCAATTTGTTGGTAATTTCAATGGCAATTGGGAAAAATTATGACATTGTGAAAATCCAAGATGGAGGACGCTGCGCCGGCCATTTTGTAAAAAGTTGGATATTTCAATTATTTTCAAATCCATTTTTCGGGAAGTTGGCAACATCAGACGGGTTCGAGTTGTACCAAGCGGTTGTGTGTTTTGTTGACGAGTGTTGCCTGGTGCAAAAATTTTCCCCATTTTTAGGGTATTTTCCCAGATTTTCCCCGAAAACATGAAAAGTAGAAATAATGACATTTTAAATAGAGACTTTGACTAGCCGGCAACACTGGGGTCCCACAAATGACATTTGACCATTTTCGTTCGTTTTAGTTGGCCACCCCAAAAAATATTGAACTTTTTAATTTTTGGGACTTTTTGACTTTGGCGAATTAGTTTGTTCTACCAAACTCGAAAGTTGGCAACACCAAGTACACCAATCGGTGGCCTATATTCTTGATATTTCAGGAAAATTATGACTTTTCAGAAAAACAAGATGGCGGATTCCATGGCGGCCATCTTGTAAAAAGGCCGAAAAATCCCAATTTTCGACACGATAATTGGGACAGCTGGCATCCCCCGACCGGATTGTGTTGTATGGACCGGTTATGTAATTCGTCAAGGAGTGTGGCCTGGTGCAAAAATTTTCCCCATTTTTAGGGAAATTTCTCAGATTTTCCCCGAAAACATGAAAAGTAGAAATAACGACATTTTGAATGGAAATTTTACATAAACACCAAGAATGGGGTCCCCCAAATGACATTTGACCATTTTCATCACTTTCAGCTGGCAACCCCGAGAGCCATTGGCGTTTGAATTTTTTGGTCAGACCCGACTTTGGCGAATTAGTTTGTTCTACCAAACTCAAAAGTTGGCAACACCAAGTACACCGGTTGGTGGTCTATACCCCTGAGATTTCAGGAAAATTATGACTTTTTATAAAAAAAAGATGGCGGACAGTGTGGCGGCCATCTTGTAAAAATGATGAAAAATCCCAATTTTCGACACGATTAATGGGACAGCCGGCATCCCCCGACCGGATTGTGTTGTATGAAGCGATTGTGTACTTTGTTGTGGAGTGTTACCTTACGCAAAAAATTTCCCCATTTTTAGGGTATTTTCCCAGATTTTTTCCAAAAACATGAATAGTGAAAATAACGACATTTCGAATGGAAATTTTACATAAACACCAAAAATTTGGTGCTTCAAATGACATTTGACCATTTTCATTCTTTTCAGCTGGCAACCCCGAGAGTCATTGGGTCTTGAATTTTCGGATCAGAACAGACTTTGGCGAATTCTTTTGTTCTACCAAACTTAAAACTTGGCAACACCAAGTACACCAGTCGGTAGCCTGCATCCTCGATATTTCAGAAAAATTATAACTTTTCAGAAAAACAAGATGGCGTACAGTGTGGTGGCCATCTTGGAAAAATGATGAAAAATCCCAAGTTTCCCAAAAATTTACCGTATGAGGTCATTCAAACGAATAATCCGACTGAGGTATAGGTACATAAACAGGTACTTTTAATAGGAACCTACTAATACAGATAGGACTGTTATCTTTACCTGACCTATTTATATGAGAAACTGGGTTAAGTATTATAATTATTGACAAATCTACTTCTAGAATAGAGCATCGTGAAAACTTGGGATAACAACTAACGTAAGTAAGTTTATGGGCATCACAATTAATACTTAATAATTATAGATAATTATGTAACCTAACTTATTAAGACTTGGACAACAAAGATATAAAAAAACTCCTTCAAAACTCCTTCATTTGTGTGTCTGTTGAGCAGTGCAAGGCACGTCTCGACGCGTACTTCGCGCTGGCGATCATTGAGTTCGTGGGGCACCCATTTGTCAAGCTTTTTTACCTTGCCAATTTGACGCAAATGGACCAATATTGTTTTGACGCTAACGTCGAAAGCTGCTGCTAATTCAGCCGTAGATTGTGTATCATCAGCTTCTTTAACAAACATTATTTTGATTTGAAATGGCCAGTACTGCAGAACGGCAATTTCACAGGTAAAGACCTAATATGTACCACAGAGCATTTTCTAAACGGGGAAATATGTACCTAAATCTAAACTGAACTGTGTTTGAAATGTATCTTTACATGAAGACAGTGGAAATAGAAAGCTACAATAATAATAGCAGATAGGTTCCCATAAAGCCTTCTATAATCCTTAGCCTAGGAGCCTTAGGGCTTATTTCATGGTCGCTATCCATCAGATGGATAAAAAATATTTCCATCTCTACTTTAAATAAATTCTTCATTATCATAGATTTTACTTGACAGATAGCATTATTCAGAGGTTGTGAAATTATGTACTTATGTAGTCAAATAACTTTATTTACTAAAAAGCTTCTATGAATATGTACAAGTATTTATACGATGTACTAAATATACATGAAACTGTTGAGCTATCTGCAAAGGATAAATGTTACTTTATTAGAATTTAAAGGAGGTTTTTTTTTGGCCAAATCATGTACTAAGGTACAAATTACTATCTATGCTCCTTCCAATAAATGGTGTTATGGGCAGTATTTAAAAATTTTCAATATAGTTTATATTGGGAATTATAAGATTATGAAAATGCACCACCTCGCATCTTAACTGCGTTCAAAGAAACGTCCATGACAGCGTTGACAGCTGTCAAACTATTTCATCTGTCAAAATCAAAGGTTAAAAATCAAAGTATGAATTATTTTTATTACTGATGTCGCAGCAGAACATCACCAGATGAACATCTTTGCAGGTGTCGCCACATTTACCAGTCCATCTACATACATACTTAACGAAGAGTGTCAAAAGACACCGGGACGTTCGAGTGACTAAATCGTTATTCAATAAACCCCAAGGAAAGTAATATAATTATAATGATGAACCCTTTCGATTTATGGGAGAGTGAAAGAAGAAAACGTGTTGCGCCGACCCCAAGTAAAGTGGGATAGGGGCAGGAAGATGATGGACCTGAAAATAACTACACTTTTACGACAGACGATAGCACCATTAAGTATGACTTGATTGTCGTCATATAGTAAAATATAATCGTCAAGATAGGCAGTTGAAATAATAATATTATCGATTCTTCAATTATTGTTTTCATTGTGAAGGCTTATAGGCAGTAACATAACATATTATTATAAAGAATTGATAATTCGATCCTGTGTATGCTAATGGGAAGTTAGTTAACTACTAGGGATATTTGAAATAAAACCAATAACATTCTTATTTTTCTTTTATTCCATTTCCTCATTTTCATAATTTTCTCTTACTAAGAGATCTAGGCAGGAGGCAGGTGCTGAAATATCTTGTTGATGTCCAGCCCACCCCATATACCAAATAATAGTCATGATGTGAGCACAGCAACCCACAGTACGCTTTCCAATTATACGGTTACAGTATTAACCGTGGATTCTGTGCTCCCAACTGTTTTCCTGGATATTTAATAAAATATATTATGTAACAAATGATGTTTGGGAATATTAATTTCGTTATGTAGGTCACAATCAGCATCGACAATCGACATCCAGAGTAAAAAATCTATCAAAATGTTTTGATTGTAAATTACTTTATTCTTTCGCCCGTAGTCCCTGGAAAATGCCGTGGTCCCTTTTTTTTCTTCGTGTTCCTATAATACGACCGTCTCGCGACAGTATCCTTTATGGGCGGCATGGGCACCGGGCCGTAGGCCGACGAAGGAGGCCGGCGGAGGCCCGGCACTTCGGGGACAGAAGATATTAGTGTTATATATATATGCGAGCGAAGCGAGCGCGCGTCATGGAGTACAATTTAATTCGGCAGTAGGTATATATTTCTAGAAGGAACCACGGGCAAAACAATACTCGTGGTCCCTTCCAGGGACCGGGACCACGGGCGAAAAAGACTATATCAATAATTAAGAAATTAATGTACAAATGTAGGTACGTGAGAAGATGCCTTATATGCCTTTTTATGTTTTCTAAATATACTTTTTTATGTTAAAATAACATGGAACTGTTTCAAATTATATTTATATCGTAACAAGTAAAACATAGTTTTATTTAATTTATCAATAAATTAAATAATAAATAAAGCAGTTTTGTTTACTATCGCCTCTGAAAACGATTAGGAATCGAATGTGTTTTTCGAATAACTTAGTCATAGGTTTTAATACTATTCTTAAATTCACGTGATACATTTTACTCAATCAACAGCACAGCCATTGACATAACTGTTAAAATATAAGATAACTGAATCATCATAAATTTAATATTGCTAAGCTCTCTTGAGAGGTCCAAATAGCTGGTCCGGTCCATGTAGCTGGTCATCACTACTAAAAAATACACACAGTCCCCCTTCCTGAGGTCCACCTTGGTGAACCTTTGTAAGAAAACTTTCCACGATTGGGTAATAGAGGTAGTTAGGTGCTTATCATAATGATTTATTACTTAGTAATGACGAATTTTCTTTTCAAAATAAAATAGTAATTCCCAAGACCACGATAGATGGCGCTAAAAAATTGTACGAGTTCATTCAAACAATAATAGGTTTTCTTATGGCTTTCTCTAGACTTACTACGTTTAAGAGTTCAATGAAGTAGAAACCTTTCGGGTCTCAACTGGGCTTTATTTGGCATTTCACTAGAGTTTGAAAAGTGGAAGACTCACCACCTGCCTAGCCTTTTCCCAACTATATTGGGGTCGGCTTCCAGTCTAACCGGATGCAGCTGAATACCAGTATTTTACATGGAGCGACTGCCTATCTGACCTCCACAACCCAGTTAATACTAGGTAATACAATAGGTACCCTTTGGTAAGACGATTTTTTTCAAATAAATTTTTCGGGTACTTGGCAACATCGGACGGGTTCGAGTTGTAGGGAGCGGTTGTGTGTTTTGTTGACGAGTGTTGCCTGGTGCAAAAAATTTCCCCATTTTTAGGGTATTTTCCCAGATTTTCCCCGAAAACATGAAAAGTAGAAATAATGACATTTTAAATAGAGACTTTGACTAGCCGGCAACATTGGGGTCCCACAAATGACATTTGACCATTTTCGTTCGTTTTAATTGGCAACCCCAAAAAATATTCAACTTTTTAATTTTTGGGACTTTTTGACTTTGGCGAATTAGTTTGTTCTACCAAACTCGAAAGTTGGCAACACCAAGTACACCAATCGGTGGCCTATATTCTTGACATTTCAGGAAAATTATGACTTTTCAGAAAAACAAGATGGCGGATTCCATGGCGGCCATCTTGTAAAAAGGCCGTAAAATCCCAATTTTCGACACGATAATTGGGACAGCTGGCATCCCCCGACCGGATTGTGTTGTATGGACCGGTTATGTAGTTCGTCAAGGAGTGTAGCCTGGTGCAATTTTTTTTCCCATTTTTAGGGAAATTTCCCAGATTTTCCCCGAAAACATGAAAAGTAGAAATAACGACATTTTGAATGGAAATTTTACATAAACACCAAGAATGGGGTCCCCCAAATGACATTTGACCATTTTAATCACTTTCAACTGGCAACCCCGAGAGCCATTGGCGTTTGAATTTATTGGTCAGACCCGACTTTGGCGAATTAGTTTGTTCTACCAAACTCAAAAGTTGGCAACACCAAGTACACCAGTTGGTGGCCTATATCCCTGAGATTTCAGGAAAATTATGACTTTTTAGAAAAAAAAGATAGCGGACAGTGTGGCGGCCATCTTGTAAAAATGATAAAAAATCCTAATTTTCGACACGATTAATGGGACAGCCGGCATCCCCCGACCGGATTGTGTTGTATGGACCGCTTATGTGATTCGTCAAGGAGTGTGGCCTGGTTTAAAAAAATTCCCCATTTTAAGGGAAATTTCCCCGATTTTTCCCGAAAACATTAAAAGTAGAAATAACGACATTTTGAATAGAAATTTTACATAAATCCAAGAATGGGGTATGGGCATATGACATTTGACCATTTTCATCACTTTCAGCTGGCAACCCCGAGAGCCATTGGCGCTTGATTTTTTAGGCCAGACCCGACTTTGGCGAATTAGTTTGTTCTACTAAACTCAAAAGTTGGCAACACCAAGTACACCGGTTGGTGGCCTATATTCTTCACATTCAAGGAAAATTATGACTTTTCAGAAAAACAAAATGGCGGACAGTGTGGCGGCCATCTTGTAAAAATGATGAAAAATACCAATTTTCGACACGATAAATGGGACAGCCAGCATCCCCCGACCGAAATGTGTTGTATGAAGCGATAGTGTTTTTTGTTGTCGAGTGTTACCTTACGCAAATGTTTTCCCTATTTTTAGGGTATTTTCCCAGATTTTTCCCAAAAACATGAATAGTGGAAATAACGACATTTTGAATAAAAATTTTACATAAACACCAAGAATGGGGTTTCCCGAATGACATTTGACCATTTTCATCACTTTCAGCTGGCAACCCCTAGAGCCATCGGTGCTTGAATTTTTGGGTCAGACCCGACTTTGGCGAATTAGTTTGTTCTACTAAACTCAAAAGTTGGCAACACCAAGTACACCGGTTGGTGGCCTATATCCCTGAAATTTCAGGAAAATTATGACTTTTCAGAAAAACAAGATGGCGGATGTTATGGCGGCCATCTTGTAAAAATGATGAAAAATCCTAATTTTCGACACGTTATATGCAGCCAGCAACCCCCGACCGGATTGTGTTGTATGAAACGATTGTGTACTTTGTTGTGGAGTGTTACTTTACGCAAAAATTTTCCCCATTTTTAGGGTATTTTCCCAGATTTTTTCCAAAAACATGAATAGTGGAAATAACGACATTTCAAATGGAAATTTTACATAAACACCAAAAATGGGGTGCTTCAAATGACATTTGACCATTTTCATTCTTTTCAGCTGGCAACCCCGAGAGTCATTGGGTCTTAAATTTTCGGATCAGAACAGACTTTGGCGAATTAGTTTGTTCTACTAAACTCAAAAGTTGGCAACACCAAGTACACCGGTTGGTGGCCTATATTCTTGACATTCAAGGAAAATTATGACTTTTCAGAAAAACAAAATGGCGGACAGTGTGGCGGCCATCTTGTAAAAATGATGAAAAATACCAATTTTCGACACGATAAATGGGACAGCCAGCATCCCCCGACCTAAATGTGTTGTATGGACCGGTTATGTGATTCGTCAAGGAGTGTGGCCTGTTTAAAAAAAAAATCCCATCTTTAGGGAAATTTCCCAGATTTTGCCCGAAAACATGAAAATAGAAGTAAAGACTTTTAGAATGAAGACTTTGACTAGCTGGCAACATTTGGGTTCGTTGAATGACATTTGATCGTTTTCATCACTTTCAGCTGGCAACCCTGAGAGCCATTGCAGCTTTACTGTTGACTTACTGTCATTATAACACGTTTATTTTAACAGTAAGGCATCAGAGATATAAGTGGTTAGACTGACATCATTTGAAATTTTTGTTTTAGGGATATAACATAAATTTTCAGCAAATGTACAGTTACACGTCCTCAAATTACTCTGTTGACTTAGTGTCATTGATTCGTATAGAGGAGGCTCGGGGAAGTAAAAACCATTTTTCAAATTTAACCCCCTTGCCCCCCTTCACCCCCCCTTTAGGCGGATCTCGGAAATAAAGAGACATTACGTGTTTTTTTTAGGGATTCGTATAGAAGAGGCTTGGGGAAGTATAAACCATTTTTCAAATTTGACCCCCTTGCCCCCCTTCTCCCCCCTTTTAGGCGGATCTCGAAAGTTAAGAGACTTGGAACGAATTTTTTTTCAGATTCATATAGAGGGGCATTGCGTTAGTCGAAATCATTTTTAGAAACTCCCCCCTCTCCCCCCCCTTCACACCCCCCCTCTTCACCTCCTTTTTTATTTTTTCCTGAAAAAATTTTTGATTCTTACCTAAATCTATTTGGGCGTTGAAATTTGTATACCCTCCCCTCCCCAACCTCCCCTAAAATTAAAAGGGCTGTAACTTCATAACGGTTAGAGATAGCCATTAGGTGTTTGAACAAATATTATAGGAGGCGTCGAAACCTGTCCGGTGGTGGTACAGCGGTAAAGCGTAGGGATAATGTCATGATAGCTTTCCGGTGGTAGGTAGGTCCTGAGTGGAGCGAACCTGCGAGACCGAGTGGAGCGAAGGGGGGAGGTGGCGAGCGAAGCGAGCCGGCGACCTCCTTAGCGTAACGAAGGTTGAGTGGGTGAAGCGTAACTCAGGGGCGACGACAAGCAAACTTTAGGGTAATGTTTTTTTAGTGGTAGTAGGAGGTAGTAGGTAGGTGTAGGTAGGTAGTAGGTAGGTGTAGGTAGGTGTAGGTAGGTGTAGGTAGGTGTAGGTAGGTGTAGGTAGGTGTAGGTAGGTGTAGGTAGGTGTAGGTAGGTAGTAGGTTGGTGTAGGTAGGTGTAGGTAGGTAGTAGGTAGGTGTAGGTAGGTGTAGGTAGATGTAGGTAGATGTAGGTAGGTGTAGGTAGGTGTAGGTAGGTGTAGGTAGGTGTAGGTAGGTGTAGGTAGGTGTAGGTAGGTGTAGGTAGGTGTAGGTAGGTGTAGGTAGGTGTAGGTAGGTGTAGGTAGGTGTAGGTAGGTGTAGGTAGGTGTAGGTAGGTGTAGGTAGGTGTAGGTAGGTGTAGGTAGGTGTAGGTAGGTGTAGGTAGGTGTAGGTAGGTGTAGGTAGGTGTAGGTAGGTGTAGGTAGGTGTAGGTAGGTGTAGGTAGGTGTAGGTAGGTGTAGGTAGGTGTAGGTAGGTGTAGGTAGGTGTAGGTAGGTGTAGGTAGGTGTAGGTAGGTGTAGGTAGGTGTAGGTAGGTGTAGGTAGGTGTAGGTAGGTGTAGGTAGGTGTAGGTAGGTGTAGGTAGGTGTAGGTAGGTGTAGGTAGGTGTAGGTAGGTGTAGGTAGGTGTAGGTAGGTGTAGGTAGGTGTAGGTAGGTGTAGGTAGGTGTAGGTAGGTAGTAGGTAGGTGTAGGTAGGTAGTACCGCGAGCTGCATTTAAACATTTTTTTTTTCAGATTCATTGAGAGGTGCAATGCGTTAGTCGAAATCATTTTTCAAAGCTCCCCCTCTCCCCCCTTCACGCCCCGCGAGCTGCGCGCAGCTCGCGCAGCCACGCAAATACTAGTTATACTATATAAAGCTAAATTACCACTGACTGACTCACTGACTCACTGACATAATTGTTCTCCCAGATGGTGGATGGGTAGGTGGGTATATTTTGACAGATTCGTAAACAAGCAACTCTCGTGAGTATGGGAAAAGTCCAAAACCCCCCCTTTTCCCCCCCCTTCTCGCCCCTTCCTAACGTATCTCGGAAACAAAGAGACTTTACGTGTTTTTTTTTAAGGATTCGTATAGAAGAGGCTTGGGGAAGTAAAAACCATTTTTCAAATTTGACCCCCTTGCCCCCCTTCACTCCCCTTTAGGCGGATCTCGGAAATAAAAAGATTTTACGTGTGTTTTTTTAGGGATTCGTATAGAGAAGGCTCGGGGAAGTAAAAACCATTTTTCAAATTTGACCCCCTTGCCCCCCTTCACTCCCCCTTTAGGCGGATCTTGGAAATAAAGAGACATTACGTGTGTTTTTTTAGGGATTCGTATATAGGAGGCCTGGGGAAGTAAAAACCATTTTTCAAATTTGACCCCCTTGCCCCCCTTCACCCTCCCATTAGGCGGATCTCGGAAATAAAGAGACATTAAGTGTGTTTTTTTAGGGATTCGTATAGAGGAGGCTTGGAGAAGTAAAAAACCAATTTTTGAATTTGACCCCTTTGCCCCCCTTCACCCCCCCTTTAGGCGGATCTCGGAAATAAAGAGATTTTACGTGTGTTTTTTTAGGGATTCGTATAGAGGAGGCTCGGGGAAGTAAAAACCATTTTTCAAATTTGACCCCCTTGCCCCCCTTCACTCCCCCATTAGGCGGATTTCGGAAATAAAGAGACATTTAGTGTGTTTTTTTAGGGATTCGTATGTAGGAGGCTCGGGGAAGTAAAAACCATTTTTCAAATTCACCCCCCCTTTAGGCGGATCTCGGAAATAAAGAGATTTTACGTGTTTTTTTTAGGGATTCGTATAGAAAAGGCTTGGGGAAGTATAAACCATTTTTCATATTTGACCCCCTTGCCCCCTTCACCCCCCCCTTTAGGCGGATCTCGGAAGTTAAGAGACTTGGAACGATTTTTTTTTCAGATTCATTTATAGGGGTATTGCGTTAGTCGAAATCATTTTTCGAAACTTCCCTCCTGTCCCCCCTTCACCCCCCCCTCTCTTCACCTTTTTTTTTACTACTGAAAAAAAAATTAATTGTTACATAAAACTATTGAGGGGTGTTGAAATTTGTATACTTTCCCCTCCCTTCCCCAACCACCCCTAAATTTAAAAGGGATGTAACTTCATAACGGTTAGAGATAGCCATTAGGTGTTTGAACAAATATTACAGTAGGTGTCGAAACCTGTCCGGTGGGGGTACAGCGGTCAAGCGAAGGCGGAAGCGGGCGAGCGAAGCGAGCCGGCGACCCCCGTAGCGTAGGGATAATGTCATGATAGCTTTGCGGTGGTAGGTAGGTCCTGAGTGGAGCGAACCTGCGAGACCGAGTGGAGCGAAAGGGGGGAGGTGGCGAGCGAAGCGAGCCGGCGACCTCCTTAGCGTAACGAAGGTTGAGTGGTTGAAGCGTAACTCCAAGCAAACTTTAGGGTAATGTTTTTTTAGTGGTAGTAGGAGGTAGTAGGTAAGTAGTAGGTAGGTGATAGGTAGGTAGTAGGTAGGTGTAGGTGAGTGGTAGGTAGGTGGTAGGTAGGTGGTAGGTAGGTGGTAGGTAGGTGGTAGGTAGGTGGTAGGTAGGTGTAGGTAGGTGGTGTCATACGTGACATTCATATAGAGGAGGCTCGGGGAAGTAAAATACATTTTTCAAATTTGACCCCTTGCCCCCCTTCACCCCCCCCTTTGGGCGGATCTCGGAAGTTAAGAGACTTGGAACATTTTTTTTTTCAGAGTCATTGAAAGGGGCAATGGGTTAGTCGAAATCATTTTTTAAAGCTCCCCCTCTCCCCCCCTTCACGCCCCGCGAGCTGCGCGCAGCTCGCGCAGCCACGCAAATACTAGTTATACTATATAAAGCTAAATTACCACTGACTCACTGACTGATTGACATAATTGTTCTCCCAGATGGTGGATGGGGAGGTGGGTATATTTTGACAGATTCGTAAACAACCAACTCTTGTGAGTATGGGAAAAGTCCCAAACCCCCCCTTTTCCCCCCCCTTCTCCCCCCTCCCTATCGTATCTCGGAAACAAAGAGACTTTACTTGTTTTTTTTTAGGGATTTGTATAGAGGGGGCAAGGTTAAGTAAAAATCATTTTTCAAAGTGGCCCCCCTTGCCCCCCTTGTCCCCCCTTTTTGGCGGATCTCGGAAATAAAGAGAATTTACGTGATTTTTTTTAGGGATTCGTATAGAGGAGGCTTGGGGAAGTACAAACCATTTTTAAAATTTGACCCCCTTGCCCCCCTTCACCCCCCCCTTTCGGATCTCGGAAGTTAAGAGACTTGGAACATTTTTTTTTCAGATTCATTGATTGAAAGGGGCAATGAGTTAATCGAAATCATTTTCAAAGCTCCCCTCCCCCCCCTCCCTTCACCCCCCCCCTCTTCACCCCTTTTTTCAGTTTTGTTTACGGATTCGTATAGAGGAGGCTCGGGAAAGTAAAATCCATTCTTAAAATTTGACCCCCTTGCCCCCCTTCACCCCCCCTTTGGCAGATCTCGGAAGTTAAGAGACTTGGAAGATTTTTTTTTTCAGATTCATCGAAAGGAGCCTATCCTGTGGTGGTACCGGTAAAGCGAAGGGGGGAGCAGGCGAGCGAAGCGAGCCGGCGACCCCCGTAGCGTAGGGATAATGTCATGATAGTTTTCCGGTGGTAGGTAGGTCCTGAGTGGAGCGAACCTGCGAGACCGAGTGGAGCGAAGGGGGGAGGTGGCGAGCGAAGCGAGCCGGCGACCTCCTTAGCGTAACGAAGGTTGAGTGGGTGAAGCGTTACTCAGGGGCGACGACAAGCAAACTTTAGGGTAATGTTTTTTTAGTGGTAGTAGGAGGTAGTAGGTAGGTAGTAGGTAGGTGATAGGTATGTAGTAGGTAGGTGTAGGGGTAGTAGGTAGGTGGTAGGTAGGTGGTAGGTAGGTGGTAGGTAGGTGGTAGGTAGGTGGTAGGTAGGTGGTAGGTAGGTGGTAGGTAGGTGTAGGTAGGTAGTAGGTAGGTGCAGGTAGGTGGTAGGTAGGAGGTAGGTAGGTGGTAGGTAGGTGGTAGGTAGGTGGTAGGTAGGTGGTAGGTAGGTGGTAGGTAGGTGGTAGGTAGGTGGTAGGTAGGTGGTAGGTAGGTGGTAGGTAGGTGGTAGGTAGGTGGTAGGTAGGTGGTAGGTAGGTGGTAGGTAGGTGGTAGGTAGGTGGTAGGTAGGTGGTAGGTAGGTGGTAGGTAGGTGGTGAGTAGGTGGTAGGTAGGTGGTAGGTAGGTGGTAGGTAGGTGGTAGGTAGGTGGTAGGTTGGTAGTAGGTAGGTGTAGGTAGGTAGTAGGTATGTGGTAGGTGTATATAGGTAGGTATATCAGATTCATTGAAAGGGGCAATGCGTTAGTCGAAATTATTTTTCAAAGCGCCCTCTCGCCCCTTCACGCCCCGCGAGCTGCGCGCAGCTCGCGCAGCCACGCAAATACTAGTTATTATACTATATAAAGCTAAATTACCACTGACTCACTCACTGACTGACTGACAGAATTGTTCTCCCAGATGGTGGATGGGGAGGTGGGTATATTTTGACAGATTCGTAAACAAGCAACTCTCGTGAGTATGGGAAAAGTCCCAAACCCCCCCTTTCCCCCCCCTTTCTCCCCCCTCCCTATCGTATCTCGGAAACTAAGAGACTTTACGAGTTTTTTTTTTAGGGATTCGTATAGAGGAGGCTAGGTAAAGTAAAAATCATTTTTCAAAGTGGCCCCCCTTGCCCCCCTTCTCCCCCCCTTTAGGCGGATCTCGGAAATAAAGAAATTTTACGTGTTTTTTTTTAGGGATTCGTATAGAGGAGGCTAGGGCAAGTAAAAACCATTATTCAAATTTGACCCCCTTGCCCCCCTTCACCCCCCCTTTCGGATCTCGGTAGTTAAGATACTTGGAAAATTTTTTTTTTCAGATTCATTTAAAAGGGGCATAGAATTAGTCGAAATCATTTTTAAAAGCTCCCCCCCCTCTTCCCCCCTTCACCCCCCCCCCCCCCCCCACCTTTACCCCTTTTTTCAGTTTTGTTTACGGATTCGTATAGAGGAGGCTCAGGAAAGTGAAAACCATTTTTCAAAATCGACCCCCTTTCCACTCTTCTCCCCCCTCGGGGGGAAAGGAGCCTATCCTGTGGTGGTACCGGTAAAGCGAAGGGGGGAGCGGGCGAGCGAAGCGAGCCGGCGACCCCCGTAGCGTAGGGATAATGTCATGATAGCTTTCCGGTGGTAGGTAGGTCCTGAGTGGAGCGAACCTGCGAGACCGAGTGAAGCGAAGGGGGGAGGTGGCGAGCGAAGCGAGCCGGCGACCTCCTTAGCGTAACGAAGGTTGAGTGGGTGAAGCGTTACTCAGGGGCGACGACAAGCAAACTTTAGGGTAATGTGTTTTTAGTGGTAGTAGGAGGTAGTAGGTAGGTGATAGGTAGGTAGTAGGTAGGTGTAGGTAGGTAGGTAGTAGGTAGGTGTAGGTAGGTAGGTGGTAGGTAGGTAGTAGGTAGGTAGTAGGTAGGTAGTAGGTAGGTAGTAGGTAGGTAGTAGGTAGGTAGTAGGTAGGTAGTAGGTAGGTAGTAGGTAGGTAGTAGGTAGGTAGTAGGTAGGTAGTAGGTAGGTAGTAGGTAGGTAGTAGGTAGGTAGTAGGTAGGTAGTAGGTAGGTAGTAGGTAGGTAGTAGGTAGGTAGTAGGTAGGTAGTAGGTAGGTAGTAGGTAGGTAGTAGGTAGGTAGTAGGTAGGTAGTAGGTAGGTAGTAGGTAGGTAGTAGGTAGGTAGTAGGTAGGTAGTAGGTAGGTAGTAGGTAGGTAGTAGGTAGGTAGTAGGTAGGTAGTAGGTAGGTGTAGGTAGGTAGTAGGTAGGTAGTAGGTAGGTAGTAGGAAGGTAGTAGGTAGGTAGTAGGTAGGTAGTAGGTAGGTAGTAGGTAGGTAGTAGGTAGGTAGTAGGAAGGTAGTAGGTAGGTAGTAGGTAGGTGTAGGTAGGTGTAAGTAGGTGTAGGTATTTTTCAAAGCTCCCCCTCTGCTCCCCTTCACAACCCGCGAGCTGCGCGCAGCTCGCGCAGCCACGCAAATACTAGTTATACTATATAAAGCTAAATTACCACTCACTGACTGACTCACTGACATAATTGTTCTCCCAGATGGTGGATGGGGAGGTGGGTATATTTTGACAGATTCGTAAACAAGTAACTCTCGTGAGTACGGGAAAAGTCCCAAACCCCCCCTTTTCCCCCCCCTTCTCCCCCCTCCCTATCGTATCTCAGAAACAAAGAAACTTTACATGTTTTTTTTTAGGGATTCGTATAGAGAAGGCTCGGTAAAGTAAAAATCATTTTTCAGAGCGCCCCCCTCTGCCCCCCTTCTCCCCCCTTTTAGGCGGATCTCGGAAATAAAGAGATTTTACGGCTTTTTTTTTTAGGGATTCGTATAGAGGAGGCTTGGGGAAGTAAAAACCAGTTTTCAAATTTGACCCCCTTGCCCCCCTTCTCCCCCCTTTTAGGCGGATCTCGAAAGTTAAGAGACTTGTAACAATTTTTTTTTATAGGGGCATTGCGTTAGTTGAAATCATTTTTCGAAACTCCCCCCTCTCCCCCCTTCACCCCCCCTCTCCCCCTTTAACACCCTCCCCCCCTCTTCACCTTTTTTTACTACTGAAAAAATGTTTGATTCTTACCTAAACTATTGAGGGGCGTTGAAATTTGTATACCCTCCCCTCCCCTCCCCAACCTCCCCTAAAACTAAAAGGGCTGTAACTTCATAACGATTAGAGATAGCCATTAGGTGTTTGAACAAATATTATAGTAGGCGTCGAAACCTGTCCGGTGGTGGTACAGCGGTAAAGCGTAGGGATAATGTCATGATAGCTTTCCGGTGATAGGTAGGTCCTGAGTGGAGCGAACCTGCGAGACCGAGTGGAGCGAAGGGGGGAGGTGGCGAGCGAAGCGAGCCGGCGACCTCCTTAGCGTAACGAAGGTTGAGTGGGTGAAGCGTTACTCAGGGGCGACGACAAGCAAACTTTAGGGTAATGTATTTTAGTGGTAGTAGGAGGTAGGTAGTAGGTAGGTGATAGGTAGGTAGTAGGTAGGTAGGTAGGAGTAGGTAGGTAGGTAGGAGTAGGTAGTAGGTAGGTGTAGGTAGGTAGGTAGGTGTAGGTAGGTAGTAGGTAGGTAGGTAGGTGTAGGTAGGTAGTAGGTAGGTAGTAGGTAGATGTAGGTAGGTAGTAGGTAGGTGTAGGTAGGTAGTAGGTAGGTGTAGGTAGGTAGTAGGTAGGTGTAGGTAGGTAGTAGGTAGGTAGTAGGTAGGTGTAAGTAGGTAGTAGGTAGGTGTAGGTAGGTAGTACCGCGAGCTGCATTGGAACATTTTTTTTTTCAGATTCATTGAGAGGTGCAATGCGTTAGTCGAAATCATTTTTCAAAGCTCCCCCTCTCCCCCTCTTCACGCCCCGCGAGCTGCGCGCAGCTCGCGCAGCCACGCAAATACTAGTTATACTATATAAAGCTAAATTACCACTCACTCACTGACTCACTGATTGACAGAATTGTTCTCCCAGATGGTGGATGGGGAGGTGGGTATATTTTGACAGATTCGTAAACAAGTAACTCTCGTGAGTATGGGAAAAGTGCCAAACCTCCCCTTTTTGCCCCCCCTCCTCCCCCTCCCTATCGTATCTCGGAAACTAAGAGACCCGTATTTTTTTTTTATTACGGATTCGTATAGAGGCGGCTCGGGGAAGTAAAAACCATTTTTCAAATTTGACCCACTTGCCCCCCTTCACCCCCCCTTTAGGCGGATCTCGGAAATAAAGAGACATTACGTGTGTTTTTTTAGGGATTCGTATAGAGGAGGCTCGGGGAAGTAAAAACCATTTTTCAAATTTGACCTCCTTGCCCCCCTTCATCCCCCCTTTAGGCGGATCTCGGAAATAAAGAGACTTGGAACGAATTTTTTTTCAGATTCATATAGAGGGGCATTGCGTTAGTCGAAATCATTTTTACAAACTCCACCTTCTCCCCCCTTCACCCCCCCCTCTTCACATCTTTTTTTACTCCTGAAAAAATTTTTGATTCTTACCTAAATTCATTTGAGTGGCGTTAAAATTTGTATACCCTCCCCTCCCCAACCTCCCCTAAAATTAAAAGGGCTGTAACTTCATAACGGTTAGAGATAGCCATTAGGTGTTTGAACAAATATTATAGTAGGCGTCGAAACCTGTCCGGTGGTGGTACAGCGGTAAAGCGAAGGGGGGAGCGGGCGAGCGAAGCGAGCCGGCGACCCCCGTAGCGTAGGGATAATGTCATGATAGCTTTCCGGTGGTAGGTAGGTCCTGAGTGGAGCGAACCTGCGAGACCGAGTGGAGCGAAGGGGAGAGGTGGCGAGCGAAGCGAGCCGGCGACCTCCTTAGCGTAACGAAGGTTGAGAGGGTGAAGCGTAACTCAGGGGCGACGACAAGCAAACTTTAGGGTAATGTTTTTTAGTGGTAGTAGGAGGTAGTAGGTAGGTAGTAGGTAGGTGGTAGGTAGTAGGTATGTGTAGGTAGGTGTAGGTAGGTAGTAGGTAGGTGTAGGTAGGTAGTAGGTAGGTAGTAGGTAGGTGTAGGTAGGTGTAGGTATGTGTAGGTAGGTGTAGGTAGGTAGTAGGTAGGTGTAGGTAGGTAGTAGGTAGGTAGTAGGTAGGTGTAGGTAGGTGTAGGTAGGTGTAGGTAGGTGTAGGTAGGTGTAGGTAGGTGTAGGTAGGTGTAGGTAGGTGTAGGTAGGTAGTAGGTAGGTGTAGGTAGGTGTAGGTAGGTGTAGGTAGGTGTAGGTAGGTGTAGGTAGGTGTAGGTAGGTGTAGGTAGGTGTAGGTAGGTGTAGGTAGGTGTAGGTAGGTGTAAGTAGGTGTAGGTAGGTACTAGGTAGGTGTAGGTAGGTAGTACCGCGGGCTGCATTGGAACATTTTTTTTTTTCAGATTCATTGAGAGGTGCAATGCGTTAGTCGAAATCATTTTTCAAAGCTCCCCCTCTCCCCCGCTTCACGCCCCGCGAGCTGCGCGCAGCTCGCGCAGCCACGCAAATACTAGTTATTATACTATATAAAGCTAAATTACCACTCACTCACTGACTGACTTATTGACAGAATTGTTCTCCCAGATGGTGGATGGGGAGGTGGGTATATTTTGACAGATTCGTAAACAACTAACTCTCGTGAGTATGGGAAAAGTCCCAAACCCCCCCTTTCCCCCCCCTTCTCCCCCCTCCCTATCGTATCTCGGAAACAAAGAGACTTTACTTGTTTTTTTTTAAGGATTCGTATAGATGAGGCTCGGGGAAGTAAAAACCAATTTTCGAATTTGACCCCCTTGCCCCCCTTTACCCCCCCTTTAGGCGGATCTCGGAAATAAAGAGATTTTACGTGTTTTTTTTTAGGGATTCGTAAAGAGGAGGCTTGGGGAAGTAAAAACCATTTTTCAATGTTGACCCCCTTGCCCCCTTCACCCCCCTTTAGGCGGATCTCGGAAATAAAGTGATTTTATGTGTTTTTTTTTAGGGATTCGTATAGAAGAGGCTCGGGGAAGTAAAAAACATTTTTTAAATTTGACCCCCTTGCCCCCCTTCATCCCCCCTTTCGGATCTCGGAAGTTAAGAGACTTGGAACATTTTTTTTTTCAGATTCATTGAAAGGGGCAATGAGTTAGTCGAAATCATTATTAAAAGTTTCCCTCTCCCCCCCCCATTTACCCCCCTCTTCACCCCTTTTTTTCTGTTTATTTACGGATTCGTATAGAGGAGGCTCGGGAAAGTAAAAACCATTTTTCAAAATTGACCCCCTTTCTCCTCTTCTCCCCCCTTAAGGCGGATCTCGGAAATAAAGAGACTTTACGTGTTTTTTTTTAGGGATTCGTATAGAGGAGGCTCGGTAAAGTAAAAATCATTTCTCAAAGTGGCCCCCCTTGCCCCCCTTCACCCCCCCCTTTAGGCGGATCTCGGAAGTTAAGAGACTTGGAACATTTTTTTTTTCAGATTCATATAGAGGGGCATTGCGTTAGTCGAAATCATGTTTAGAAACTCCTCCCTCTCCCCCCCTTCACCCCCCCCCCTCTTCACCACCCCCCCTCTTCACCACTTTTTTTACGCCTGAAAAAATTTTTGATTCTTACCTAAATCTATTTGAGGGGCGTTGAAATTTGTATACCCTCCCCTCCCCAACCTCCCCTAAAATTAAAAGGGCTGTAACTTCATAACGGTAAGAGATAGCCATTAGGTGCTTGAGCAAATATTATAGTAGGCGTCGAAACCTGTCCGGTGGTGGTACAGCGGTAAAGCGAAGGGGGGAGCGGGCGAGCGAAGCGAGCCGGCGACCCCCGTAGCGTAGGGATAATGTCATGATAGCTTTCCGGTGGTAGGTAGGTCCTGAGTGGAGCGAACCTGCGAGACCGAGTGGAGCGAAGAGGGGAGGTGGCGAGCGAAGCGAGCCGGCGACCTCCTTAGCGTAACGAAGGTTGAGTGGGTGAAGCGTAACTCAGGGGCGACGACAAGCAAACTTTAGGGTAATGTTTTTTTAGTGGTAGTAGGAGGTAGTAGGTAGGTAATAGGTATGTGTAGGTAGGTGTAGGTAGTAGGTAGGTGTAGGTAGGTAGTAGGTAGGTGTAGGTAGGTAGTAGGTAGGTGTAGGTAGGTAGTAGGTAGGTGTAGGTAGGTGTAGGTAGGTGTAGGTAGGTGTAGGTAGGTGTAGGTAGGTGTAGGTAGGTGTAGGTAGGTGTAGGTAGGTGTAGGTAGGTGTAGGTAGGTGTAGGTAGGTGTAGGTAGGTGTAGGTAGGTGTAGGTAGGTGTAGGTAGGTGTAGGTAGGTGTAGGTAGGTGTAGGTAGGTGTAGGTAGGTGTAGGTAGGTGTAGGTAGGTGTAGGTAGGTGTAGGTAGGTGTAGGTAGGTGTAGGTAGGTGTAGGTAGGTAGTAGGTAGGTGTAGGTAGGTAGTACCGCCAGCTGCATTGGAACATTTTTTTTTCAGATTCATTGAGAGGTGCAATGCGTTTGTCGAAATCATTTTTCAAAGCTCCCCCTCTCCCCGTCTTCACTCCCCGCGAGCTGCGCGCAGCTCGCGCAGCCACGCAAATACTAGTTATACTATATAAAGCTAAATTACCACTGACTGACTCACTGACTCACTGACATAATTGTTCTCCCAGATGGTGGATGGGGAGGTGGGTATATTTTGACAGATTCGTAAACAAGTAACTCTGGTGAGTATGGGAAAAGTGCCAAACCCCCCCTTTTTTCCCCCCCTCCTCCCCCTCCCTATCGTATCTCGGAAACTAAGAGACCCGTATTTTTTTTATTTTACTGATTCGTATAGAGGAGGCTCGGTAAAGTAAAAATCATTTTTCAAAGTGACCCCCCTTGCCCCCCTTCTCCCCCCTTTTAGGTGGATCTCGAAAGTTAAAAAACATGGAACGATTTTTTTTTCAGATTCATATAGAGGAGGCTCTAGGAAGTAAAAACCATTTTTTAAATTTGACCCCCTTGCCCCCCTTCACCCCCCCTGTAGGCTGATCTCGGAAATAAAGAGATTTTACGTTTTTTTTTTTGGGATTCGTATAGAGGAGGCTCGGGGAAGTAAAAACTATTTTTCAATGTTGACCCCCTGCCCCCCTTCACCCCCTCTTTAGGCGGATCTCGGAAATAAAGAGATTTTACTGGTTTTTTTTTTAGGGATTCGTATAGAGGAGGCTCGGGGAAGTAAAAACCATTTTTCAATATTGACCCCCTTGACCCCCTTCACCCCCCCTTTAGGCGGATCTCGGAAGTAAAGAGACTTGGCACATTTTTTTTTTCAGATTCATTAAAAGGGGCAATGCGTGAGTCGAAATCGTTTTTCAAAGCTCCCCCCTCTCCCCCCTTCAACGCCCCCCCCCTTCACCCCTTTTTTTACTACTGAATTTTTTTTTATTCTTACCTTAAACTATTGAGGGGCGTTGAAATTTGTATACCCTCCCCTCCCCTCCCCTCCCCAACCTCCCCTAAAATTAAAAGGGCTGTAACTTCATAACGGTTGGAGATAGCCATTAGGTGTTTGAACAAATATTATAGTAGGCGTCGAAACCTGTCCGGTGGTGGTACAGCGGTAAAGCGAAGGGGGAAGCGGGCGAGCGAAGCGAGCCGGCGACCCCCGTAGCGTAGGGATAATGTCATGATAGCTTTCCGGTGGTAGGTAGGTCCTGAGTGGAGCGAAGGTGGGAGGTGGTGAGCGAAGCGAGCCGGCGACCTCCTTAGCGTAACGAAGGTTGAGTGGGTGAAGCGTAACTCAGGGGCGACGACAAGCAAACTTTAGGGTAATGTTTTTTTAGTGGTAATAGGAGATAGTAGGTAGGTGGTAGGTAGTAGGTATGTGTAGGTATGGGTAGGTGTAGGTAGGTAGTAGGTAGGTGTAGGTAGGTAGTAGGTAGGTGTAGGTAGGTAGTAGGTAGGTGTAGGTAGGTAGGTGTAGGTAGGTAGTAGGTAGGTGTAGGTAGGTGTAGGTAGGTGTAGGTAGGTGTAGGTAGGTGTAGGTAGGTGTAGGTAGGTGTAGGTAGGTGTAGGTAGGTGTAGGTAGGTGTAGGTAGGTGTAGGTAGGTGTAGGTAGGTGTAGGTAGGTGTAGGTAGGTGTAGGTAGGTGTAGGTAGGTGTAGGTAGGTGTAGGTAGGTGTAGGTAGGTGTAGGTAGGTGTAGGTAGGTGTAGGTAGGTGTAGGTAGGTGTAGGTAGGTGTAGGTAGGTGTAGGTAGGTGTAGGTAGGTGTAGGTAGGTGTAGGTAGGTGTAGGTAGGTGTAGGTAGGTGTAGGTAGGTGTAGGTAGGTGTAGGTAGGTGTAGGTAGGTGTAGGTAGGTGTAGGTAGGTGTAGGTAGGTGTAGGTAGGTGTAGGTAGGTGTAGGTAGGTGTAGGTAGGTGTAGGTAGGTGTAGGTAGGTGTAGGTAGGTGTAGGTAGGTGTAGGTAGGTGTAGGTAGGTGTAGGTAGGTGTAGGTAGGTGTAGGTAGGTGTAGGTAGGTGTAGGTAGGTGTAGGTAGGTGTAGGTAGGTAGTAGGTAGGTGTAGGTAGGTAGGTTGTAGGTAGGTGTAGGTTGGTGGTAGGTAGTAGGTAGGTGTAGGTAGGTAGTAGGTAGGTGTAGGTAGGTAGTAGGTAGGTAGGTGTATGTAGATGTAGGTAGGTGTAGGTAGGTAGTAGGTAGTAGGTAGGTGTAGGTAGGTAGTACCGCGAGCTGCGCGCAGCTCGCGCAGCCACGCAAATACTAGTTATTATACTATATAAAGCTCGATTACCACTCACTGACTGACAGAATTGTTCTCCCAGATGGTGGATGGGGAGGTGGGTATATTTTGACAGATTCGTAAACAAGCAACTCTCGTGAGTATGGGAAAAGTCCCAAACCCCCCCTTTTCCCCCCCCTTCTCCCCCCTCCCTATCCCTTTTCCCCCCCCTTCTCCCCCCTCCCTATCGTATCTCGGAAACGAAGAGACTTTACGTGTTTTTTTTTAGGGATTCGTATAGAGGGGGCTCGGGGAAGTAAAAACCATTTTTCAAATTTGACCCCCTTGCCCCCCTTCACCCCCCCTTTAGGTGGATCTCGGAAATAAAGAGATTTCACGTGTTTATTTTCAGGGATTCGTTTAGAGGAGGCTTGGGGAAGTAAAAACCATTATTCAAATTTGACCCCCTGGCCCCCTTTCACCCCCCCTTTAGGCGGATCTCGAAAATAGAGATTTAACGTGTTTTTTTTTTGGAAATTCGTATAGAGGAGGCTCGGGAAAGTAAAAACCATTTTTTGAATTTGACCCCCTTGCCCCCCTTCATCCCCCCTTTAGGCGGATCTCGGAAATAAAGAGACTTGGAACGAATTTTTTTTCAGATTCATATAGAGGGGCATTGCGTTAGTCGAAATCTTGTTTAGAAACTCCCCCCTCTCCCCCCCTTCACGCCCCCCCCCCCTCTTCACCTCTTTTTTTACTCCTGAAAAAAATTTTGACTCTTACCTAAATCTATTTGAGGGGCGTTGAAATTTGTATACCCTCCCCTCCCCAACCTCCCCTAAAATTAAAAGGGCTGTAACTTCATAACGGTTAGAGATAGCCATTAGGTGTTTGAACAAATATTATAGTAGGCGTCGAAACCTGTCCAGTGGTGGCACAGCGGTAAAGCGAAGAAGGGAGCGGGCGAGCGAAGCGAGCCGGCGACCCCCGTAGGTAGCGTAGGGATAATGTCATGATAGCTTTCCGGTGGTAGGTTGGTCCTGTGTGGAGCGAACCTGCGAGACCGAGTGGAGCGAAGGGGGGAGGTGGCGAGCGAAGCGAGCCGGCGACCTCCTTAGCGTAACGAAGGTTGAGTGGGTGAAGCGTAACTCAGGGGCGACGACAAGCAAACTTAGGGTAATGTTTTTTTAGTGGTAGTAGGAGGTAGTAGATAGGTAGTAGGTATGTGTAAGTAGGTGTAGGTAGGTGTAGGTGTAGGTAGGTAGTAGGTAGGTGTAGGTAGGTAGTAGGTAGGTAGTAGGTAGGTGTAGGTAGGTAGTAGGTAGGTGTAGGTAGGTAGTAGGTAGGCGTAGGTAGGTAGTAGGTAGGTGTAGGTAGGTAGGTATAGGTAGGTATAGGTAGGTAGTAGGTAGGTGTAGGTAGGTGTAGGTAGGTGTAGGTAGGTGTAGGTAGGTGTAGGTAGGTGTAGGTAGGTGTAGGTAGGTGTAGGTAGGTGTAGGTAGGTGTAGGTAGGTGTAGGTAGGTGTAGGTAGGTGTAGGTAGGTGTAGGTAGGTGTAGGTAGGTGTAGGTAGGTGTAGGTAGGTGTAGGTAGGTGTAGGTAGGTGTAGGTAGGTGTAGGTAGGTGTAGGTAGGTGTAGGTAGGTGTAGGTAGGTGTAGGTAGGTGTAGGTAGGTGTAGGTAGGTGTAGGTAGGTGTAGGTAGGTGTAGGTAGGTGTAGGTAGGTGTAGGTAGGTGTAGGTAGGTGTAGGTAGGTGTAGGTAGGTGTAGGTAGGTGTAGGTAGGTGTAGGTAGGTGTAGGTAGGTGTAGGTAGGTGTAGGTAGGTGTAGGTAGGTGTAGGTAGGTGTAGGTAGGTGTAGGTAGGTGTAGGTAGGTGTAGGTAGGTGTAGGTAGGTGTAGGTAGGTGTAGGTAGGTGTAGGTAGGTGTAGGTAGGTGTAGGTAGGTGTAGGTAGGTGTAGGTAGGTGTAGGTAGGTGTAGGTAGGTGTAGGTAGGTGTAGGTAGGTGTAGGTAGGTGTAGGTAGGTGTAGGTAGGTGTAGGTAGGTGTAGGTAGGTGTAGGTAGGTGTAGGTAGGTGTAGGTAGGTGTAGGTAGGTGTAGGTAGGTGTAGGTAGGTGTAGGTAGGTGTAGGTAGGTGTAGGTAGGTACCGCGAGCTGCATTGGAACATTTTTTTTTTCAGATTCATTGAGAGGTGCAATGCGTTAGTCGAAATCATTTTTCAAAGCTCCCCCTCTCCCCGTCTTCACGCCCCGCGAGCTGCGCGCAGCTCGCGCAGCCACGCAAATACTAGTATATATATATAGGTGTATATATATTTTCATTAGAAACGGTGTACCTACGCAGTATTCAATTATGTAATATTTAAAAACAATTACGTAAGATAGTAAAATCAAAGCAGCGGGCATGGTTGGTGTAGTGGCTGCGCGATTGACCGCTGTGATGCGTGTCGCGAACTCGCGAGTTCGATCCTCGCACGGAACATAATATATTTGTATGGTCTATAGAGTTTAAATGTTTTTAAAATACACAATACATGAGAAATTGTTAGTGTGGGACAAAGTCTAAAAAAAAAGAAAACCCTTTTATCTCAAGATGGAAAGTTACAAGACAGTGCTTGTAACTTTTCCTTTTTTCGAAATAAATATATACCACAATAAAATGTAATGGCTGGTGTAATTTTGACCCGTAGAGTTAATAACTTGTATTCAAGGTGTAACACAATATCCCCGTAACTTCTTGTGTGCTGTCTCGAATCATGAAACTGAACAACATTTTTGCAAGGGTTTTTGAAATTTGTCTGGTGATAAACGGTACAACTAAACAAATACTTAATTAAATTAAAAATTTAAAAACCCCCGACTCAATAAAGACAAAACATTGGTTCTCCACTTTTAAATCAAACTTTGACCAAAATTGATTTAAAGGGAGTAAAAGTAAAAAAACAATTTTAAAGTTTTTTTGTTTTAATTTCGTTAGTATATATTCCTCATTCCCTTTCAATACAGTGTACATTATCCTGCAAATCAATCCCTTTAATTTTTTTGCTACCCATATTGAGGGAGTTGTCAAAAACAAACGTAATTTGTAATTTTGTGATGGCGGCCATTTTGGATTTGAAATTTGTTATAGTGTATATTATTCTACTAATCTAAAACTTTCATTTGATTCCCATATTGATGGAGTTGTGAAAAAATATGTAATACGCCATTTTGTGGTGGCGGCCATCTTGGATTTGAATTTTGTTATAGTGTATAGTATTCTACCAATCGAGCCCTTTCATTTGATTCCCATATTGATGGAGTTGTGAAAAAATATGTAATCCGCCATTTTGTGGTGGCGGCCATCTTGGATTTGAAATTTGTTATAGTGTATAGTATTCTACTAATCAAGCCCTTTCATTTGATACCCATATTGATGGGAGTTGTGAGAAAATATGTAATCCGCCATTTTGTGGCAGCGGCCATCTTGGACCGTCATTTTTCAAACATAGCTAAGCACACTCTCGACTAATTCACCTTTCAAACAAAAAATACTAAATCAAAATCGGATCATGCGTTCGGGAGCTACGATGCCACAGACAGACACACACATAGACACACAGACAGACAGACACGTCAAACTTATAACACCCCGTCGTTTTTACGTCGGGGGTTAAAAAAGTACATCTTGTAGATCATGTCTACTATTATATAGTCTGTACCTAATGGATCTCCATTGGCAACTTCTAAGTAGTTTTGGTATATTAAATGCATTTTATAAACGGAGGTACTAAGTATCAACATTCTTTCCAGCTAAAACAGTAGGAAGTGTCGAAGGGTGGCGTTTTGGGGGACTTTTGGGGGTCTCTTATAAACTATGACGTTCCAAAAGTGCTGATTATATCAGCCTAATTTGTTTCTTTTAACACTTTCTGAAGATGTATACGCAAAATACAAAAATTTTAGTCCTCATTTTTGTTATAAAAGAGTTCTTTTGTGGAAAAGAGGCAGTTTCTATTTCTACACGGTTTTGGTTTTGCTTTGTCTGTCAGTTCATTTAAAGTTTCTTTGAAGTAGGATCTTAGTTTACCTTAGTTATGATTGTCAAGAACAAGGCACTAGCTAAACATTAAAAATAATCAAGATTTATTAAGAATCACTAACACTATCACTACATGTCATGAAACAAAGTCCTCCGTCGCGTGTCTGTCTGTTCGCGATAAACTCAAAAACTACTGCGCCGATTTTCATGCTATATTCACCAATGAATAGAGTTGTTCTCGAAGAAGGTTTAAGTATATAATTTAACCGACATCAATGCGGATGAAGCTGCGGGCATCAGCTAGTTAACTATAAAAAGAAAATCTCCTTTTGGCCTCGTGTGAACCTCACACGCGCCAACTCTCGTTAGCAACCGATACCAGTGACCTACACAATTTCTCCATCACTTTGCTTAACAATCTATGTATTTCCATTTAGAATCCCACTGCACCATGGGGGAACCCCCATGCCGCCACATTTGCATAGGCATCCAGCTAATTAGTGGTATAGTTACGTGCAAACATGGTCTCTATGGTACAGTTATGTTCACACATTTTTGCGTGATATAGCCCAATAAATATGTATTTTAAATGCTTTTACTGATAGAGGGAAAGTGGTTTTAAAATGATTCAGGAGTTATGTGTTTTTATGGGCGGGTTTATGCAGTTAGTTGCTCAATTATGGGATTGTTTTTTTACGGTGCAAATACGTCGAATGGTTAGATTGCAATGGGTGGCCCTTTTAATTGTGACTGCCTCGGTGGTCTAGTAATCGCATGCACTACTGGTGAGTTTGAGGGTCTGGGTTCAATTGTCAAGTGTTATTGAGTTTTTCGGAATGTTACAGCACAGTCGTTGCTAGTTTCTTATTACATGGGAGTTGAGCCAAACTGGGGAAATTTGGCACACTTCTGATTTAACCCTCTGGGGGTTATAAGCGTTAAACTATAATATGTTTAAAATGTCCTTTTTTAACAAAGATACTAAATGTATGGCAGACAAAAATCTTCTCAAAATGAAGCAATAATATCTGAAGAATGGGACACCTCACACATTTCACCCTGCCCCTAAAGCCAGTGACGCTTTGATAATCATTTTGACTTTACAGATGTCTACAGATACAGTAGCCTTCCACCTGGCTGGTTTTTGACCCAACCTACATAAAAAACATTGTCCTTTGCCCCGTTTAAAAAAAACGGTTAGACACAAAAAAGAGAAGTCTCGAAAAAAGTCCCGTTATTTTTCACCTGTTATCAGTTTTTTTTTGTCTAAAACTTTACAATAGACTGGTCACACTATAAAGTGTCATCTGTCTACCTGTCTATTGTTACCCGACGGCTGCCGACAAAGAGGTATTGTGTTTCGCCGGCTACAAGTATTAATTACCGTTTTTGTCATTATAATTGTGGGTATCGATTGCATTTTTGTAGTTGTTTGTAAAATTGCGAAATTTTTTGATGAGTTGGATGTTGTGTGCAATTCTTTGGGTTGGTGTCGTCATTTGTAATTTTATGAGTAAGTACCGTATCACAGGATAGATTTATGCAAATACCTGTGACGTGACAGTATGAATTTTTTAGCGTGGCTACTATTGTGATACAAAGGTTTTTGGCAGGGGGTGCTTTTGTCAAGTATTTGTTCGATTCCCAAATCGAGCAAAGTATTTTTAGGGTTTTCCATCAGGAATTTCTCAGTAGTACCCACAAAGCCTGGATTTGTGGTTGGTTGATAGCTATAGGCTCGCCCCCTATTACATGGGAATTAAACATTTCTAGCTAAATGCGGGTCTACTAATGGGGTACACCTCTGCGGTCTGCCTAACTCTTCGGGAATTACAGAAATTATGTTATGTTTATGTTATGAATGTCCCACTACAGGCCTCCCCATATCCTTCCAGATCACTCTTCTAATACGTCACCGAGAACCAGCTTTCACGAGACGATTCCAGGTAACCTCGCCAGTTCTTCCTAGAAAATAACCTGGAAAAATACTGGCACGTGCAAAATGATCGTTGTATAGCTAGATACCAATTCAATTAAGTGTTCACGGGTGGGTTTTTCCAAGGAAAAGGCGGCTAATCTTAGGTGTAGACTTTCGCAGAATGCGGATAGATGTCAACAAGTTAGAAAGAAAGGATCTTTTTATTTAGCGCATGCCACAAAAAAACAACAAAACTCACTACATAGTTATAAAACAAAGTCCTCCGCCGCATCTGTCTGTTTGTGATAAACTTAAAAACACTGCACCGATTTTCATGCTGTTTTCACCAAATGGATAGAGTGGTTCGCGATGACGGTTTTAATATATGTATAATTTGACCGACATCCACGCGGGAATCAGCACAGCATACAAAAGAGATAATATAGTGTGTTTCACGACTGCGCCCAAGAAGCCTAGTTCAGCAAGTTAGTGCAGTGCAGCTAGTGTCCGATGCTGGTTTTCAACTGGACCCGAGATGGTGATGTGACGGACGTAAAACAGTTTTGTACCTTGTATTATATATAGGTAAGTGTATGAATAGGTACTTATATAGAATGAGTTATGAATTCAGCGATTCTGTACATGATATTCCTCTCAACGGTCCATTTGCTATTTCAAGCGAATTCTCGAAATACTTATACTCCGCTAAAAACTTCCTCTCGCTGTGACAATGTATCTGTGTAGAGCCTAATAGTTTGACCCGAATTCCTGCTCAGCAAGAGACAGACATAGCTTTAAATATAGACAAACCATAGGATCGGCCCGCGGCTCCGCCCGCATCGAAATAGACGCCCCGGATACCGATGGCTACTGAAATTGTCATTACTGCCTATATTTTATCTTGAATTAAGTTTTGTATTTAAAATATTTTTTGTAGTAAATTATTCGTTGCCAGGTGAGTTACTGAAATAGGTAGAAAGAGATGGACGATGTTAGAAGAGGGCTTTCGAACGCCATTGAGCTCAATAGATGACTATGCTTCCTCATTCACGGTTTTAGCTGTATGCGGTGCGGTGTATTGAAGACTGAAATGTTGTACAGAACAAGTTGATTGTTCTGTAGTCAAGGGAAATATTCACAGACTTGATATAGCAAGATGACTAAAGATGTCATGGACGGTAGCTGGTGTAACGCCTGATAGATAAGTAGAGTCTAGACAATAGAATTAAAAGATATGCTACAGTGCGATAAAATTATCTTGGCAGCTCTGAACATAGGCTTTGCGAAATTTTACGCATGTAAACTTGGGAATAAAACTGTTATTGCCAGATATACCAATACTTAAACGATCAGAAAATATCTAATTTAAACAGTGAGAAATACAAATAAAATAAATATCATAACACTTTTATACATTCGTTGTAACAAAATGACCTGCACGAAGTTCGGAGCTGCCAAGATAATTTGATCGCACTGTACACCAATTGTGAGGGTAGGGGAGTGAGCTGATGATCTGAGGACTTGGTAAAGGAAGTTAAAGAAGAAAATACGCTTAGAAATGTAAGGACAGTTTCTTAAGAATTCTACAATGACAGTGATATATTATATGCTACGATAAAAAGCGCAAAATCGCCTCGCAAATGCGAAAGCTTGGGCGAACTGCCTTTTAAGAAGGTGAAACAAAAAAAGAGACAACTAAGCATGACGTCATGGGTTCGATTCCGGAGTCGGGTAAACTGTTATTAAGATTTTTCATTAGACCTTTCTCGGTAGCGACGGTAGCAGCCACGGAGTCTGCTGCATTTATACCTGGTTGATGGTAAGACTCGCCCCCTATTATATGGGAATTAAAACATAACTAGCGAAATGTGGTTGTACTATTAGATACACCTCTGCCTAGGGTTACCATATGACAGCCGTTTGCCGCATTTGACAGGCATTTTAAGGTTTAGACAGGCGTGCGGCCGGCATTGGTCTAAGACAGGCATTTTTCTGAAAGCTTAACTACACAGTGGTGCAATTTTCTCAAAAGTAGGGAAGTGAATGGTTACATAACAGAATTCGTGAAAATCTGCCAGTTTGTGTTCCCTATTTTGACATACAATGCGAACGTAGAACGTATGTTTTCTCTCGTCAACACCCAGTGGAGTAAAGAACGAAATCGGCTGACAATTGAATTAGTAAAAGCAATATTGATAACTCAGGAAAATTACAAAACTATCTTGTGAAGATTTTTACGTTTATGTATTAGAAAAGAAAGAACAATTAAAAAAATAATGTCCTCTGACAAATATCAGTAATAAATATCCTTCTTCATTATTATCTGTTGGCTTTTACATAATTCCTACAGCGTTTTGCTTTAGACAGGCATTTTTCTGAAAAATCAGGCATTTTAGGTACCATAGACAGGCATCCTTCTATTTACATTTGGCAACCCTACCTCTGCCTAACCCTTCAGAAATTACAGGCGTGATTAAGTAAAAAAAAACCATTTCAGAGTTTCCCCAAACCATCGGACAGACAGACTTCAGTTATTTATAAATAAAACTTCAGACTACGTGACTCGGCTTGTGATAATATATCATTTTTAACGCGAACACGTTGAGAGATACGAATTCTTTTCTGCTATTAAAGAGGTGGAAAATCAGAGATTAAAAGAGCTGTGATATAGTGATGCTGCCCTGGTATTTCAGTTTTGTTATTTCGCCCTTTATGTTGACATTTTAATTAATAGGCTTTAAGATTTCGATGGTTTTGTGTGGTCGTGGTTGTGGTCACGTAGTTTTCATACTTATTTTACGAACGGGAATATCTATGTCTGTTTGGTTTAAAATTTAAATGTAAATAACCCTCCTTTTTGGCCTTCGCTGCAGTCGGGTAAGAAGAAGGAAGGCTGCGTTGTGGGTCTAGTGGTACACACGGCTACACATCAAGCTATACAAAACCAGTTAATCTTGGCCTCACTTTACTAGATCTTTTCGCACAATGAACGATCAGATTATACTGGATTTGTATAGCTTGATGTGTAGCCGTGTGTACCTAGAAACCGCGACAACTCATTATCATCATCAGCCACCACCACCGGCCAGCCCACTGCAGGGACTAGGAGAGGGATGGGCTATAATCCACCACGCGGGCCCAGTGCGGGTCGGTTCAACTGTGAGTGTGCAGTCCTAATAGTTTCGGAATAAAGTGGCTACGACACACGGATACGGACGGACATATAGATGACGAATCTATAAAAGGGTTCCGTTTTTTTGCCATTCGGCTACCGAAACCAAAAAAGGAAGTTTTTGTAGGATTTTTTTAAAATCCGAATGCACTACATTAGGATTTCAGAAATAATCCTACGTATCGGTGTAGGTTATCCCCACACTGCTATTTATGAGTTATTCCATTCTGTTTTTCAAGCGTGACCGTTTTACCTATCAAAAACCCGCTCGCGTGCAAAACTAACTATAAAGAATTAGTTCATATCAATAGACCTATGTCCTATCTAATATTAGAATCTCCATAAAAGAACAACTTCGCATTTATATAGCCATAAAACTGTTTATTATAAGTACATGTTTTATAGCGAAACAGACTCTTAAGTTGACTTATATCAGATTTACAAGGCTATCAATTTTGACATATACTTGTTTGAGCGGATGGTCTATATTATTATAACAAAAACCTTTGTAAGGAGGATTGGAAATTAAACCGTGTATTTATTAGCAAGCTTTAAATAAACTTAATTAAGTTTAGACAGAATGAATAGTTAATTACCTACAGAAATTTCTCGAGCATTTCAGAGCAACAATACTCAAAGAACTAAAAACAAAGAGTGTATCTTTCAGCTAATTACAGAAAAGTTCATAGAATTACAATTTTAAGATAGCTGGTTTCATGTCACTGAAAAACTTACGTAGGTATATAATCTCGCGACTCTTTGTCAGCTGAAACTACAGAACGCTTCCTACTAATCCTTATTTGCGATGAAACTTATAAGTAAAATTTTCGTTTCACAAAAACCATTTTCACAGAACATAAAAAAAAAACAAAAAAGCGTATCGTTGGTGCCTGTATTATTGAATGTAATTTTTTGTATCACAGACACCAGATAACTACCTTACATATTGGTGATTTCAGAAGTGTGAGCTTAACTCCGTAAGATATCAAAATCAGTGATGAGTGTAATGTGATGACCGAATAAATAACATCAAAATCAGCCGTCAAAACACTTTTGTGTACGTGACGTATGTATGTAACTATGTACAAATACGACATCTCACCAGGGCCCCGAGTCTGCTATTCAATAGTGTCAGAATGGTCAATCATTGATCACTTAAGGCGAGGTTGCAGTACTTTGTTTTTATGTACGCACGACCTCGCCCCCCGCCCTGCCGCGCGAGCGGTATAATGCCTAAATTTTGACTGTTTTTTGCTTCTTGGAGAAAAACTATAAAGAAATTATACAATCTGTTTTCACCATTTACTTCAGAATAAAAAGTTCTATCTACTGATATAACTTTCATATAAATTCATGATGAAATGTCTTAGCAGTACACGTTTGAAATTGTGATTTAGAGTCATGTTTGATAAAAAAAAGTATCGAGCCGATCATTCTAAATCGCGTTTCTATCTTTACGATTTACTAGAGAGTATGTTCAATTTTTATGTAATGATTTTTATTTATTAAAAAACTCGTATTTAGTTCGATTTTTATAGGTTCAAAAATCTTAAAATTACTGCAACCCCGCCTTAATTGTTGATTTTGACAACACCAAACTTGTCAAAATCAACAATTATGAGACCAATGATTGACCATTCTGACACTATTGAATAGCAGACTCGGGGCCCAGTAATCACCGAAGAGATATCTCGATATATGTGGGTGTGGCTAGGTGTACCGTTAGGTACACCTAGACCACACCCAGATGTCGTCAGTTATGTTTAAGTCTAAGTACTGAGAAATTTCTAATGTAAAAACCCAATAACACTTTTCCCGACTCCAGAATCAAACCAGGGACCTGAAGCTCAGCCGTCGCCCTTGCGAACACTAGCAGACGAAGCAGTCGAAATCACAAAAGTAAACAGTAAATAAAGAATCTAATAACTTACAGCCCTATTGTTATATTCCTACAAAAGTACTGAAATCCGACATGACAAGTCAGTATCCTTACGAAGGACTAACCAAGGGCTCCCAAACCTTGGTACATGTGTACCGAAACGGCGGGAAGAACGGCGAAAAACTTTTGGAAGCTTACCTATGTATTTTCTTGCCGCCAAACCATTTTTTTTTTCATCAAAGTTTTGTAGGGCTCTTTATTCTGGAATATAATTATTATTTACAATTAGACTGGCGATTACATTATTAAAAGAAATCTTGTTACTTAGAGGCCCTTTTTAGCAAATTTTCGTTGGGACTTTTATTCATCATCATCATCATCTGCCCAACCTTTTCCCAACTATGTTGGGGTCGGCTTCCAGTCTAACCGGATGCAGCTGAATAGCAGTGAATTTACATGGAACGACTGCCTATCTGACATCCACAACCCAGTTAATACCCAGAAAAGGTGGATCATTTACCAGAAACTGTTTGTTTGGTCTAATGACAGGTGTAATTGATATATTTTATTTATATCACCGCGCAGAAACTATCCTTACAATTTCAGAAGTATTCTTAACCTCTTAATTTGTTTTCCATGTTCCTAGCTAGACAATAAAGACCTTAAAACAGCAATAACTGTCTAAACAAACATCATTTAACATTCAACAACATAGTAACGCCTGGTCCTTTCAGCCACACTTGCTATTCCTGAGGCACCTCTCAAACGTCCCCAGGGATCTATTGTCGGGAACACTCAGCCAAATATTCTGCTGAGGACACGGTAAGGACGAGCAAGGATCTCGGTACACCCGCACTTGTGGTAACAAGACAGGACGAAAGGACCAAGAGACTTTGGGACTTTGGTCCTACGAGACGGATACTGAAGAAATCTGAGCAAAAGAACTGTTACGTGTAAGTTAATATTCTGGTTGTTTAATAAATGAGAAGCGATTATGTTATATGAAGGAGACGACTTTGTTTGCAAAGACAGGATTAGGACGAAAAGAAGCTTCGGTCGGTACACACGCACTTACAAGTACAACCACCTTACAATTACAACCAACGAGAAGCTAAAACAGTCGAAATTCTCCGAAAATCCAGCGTTAAATCGCTCACACGACAAGTAATACCATTTCTTTGAATACTATGTATTTAGCTAATCTACCACAAAGTAACTTAGAACGTCAATAGCGAATCCGGGTGTAAGGACAAATAAAGGGCGCCGGGAAAGCTCAGTACGTCCGTACCTAACCAGACGGTACAAAGAAAAATCACCTCCAATTCGCTCCAAAATAAAAATTAATTACTTTGATATAGACAGAGTTTGGTAGACTTTGTACATAGTGAGTGGATCCCTCAATAACTGTTAAAAATAAATAAGTGAGGTGAAATCCTGTTTTAAGGGCATGGTAAGGGCGCCGGGCCGCTCGGTGCGCGTGTACTGGCCCGGCGAGACGCTCGACCCAGACTAATGGCCCGAAATTACAGAAGCGACGGCGGCGGTGATTTTTTTACCTATTCGGGTATTAGCGGTGAGTGATGACGTGATTTCACGTTGACTAAATTAAAGCTTTGTTGTTTGAACTAGATTTTGCTTGCGGTATTGTCGACGGGAATGTAGTAGTGTGTAATTTGTATGTTTAGGTTTAAATCTTGAATAAATCTTGTACTTGTTCGTTATTTCTTTTACAAAGTAACAATAAACATATTTTTCCTAGAAATATTGAGCGAAATAAAGGCAAAACGTTTTTCCCAGATAATCATCAATACCAATTAGGGAAAAGCTCACGAATTTCATGGAAACATTAAAACCTTTTTGACTTGAAAATACAATTATCCTATTCGATAGCATTAAAGTTAAAAACAAGCACAAACAACATCTTCCATAGATTATAATAAATTCATAAAATTAAGGAAAATTTTGTCTGTGGAACGAGTATTTTTAATTTAGTTATCACTAGCCTTATTTTTTTTGGGAGGGTTGGAATTGGAAACCATCAAATGACTCCTCCCGCTCTGGTCAGAGTGGTAGGGAGTGAAGACTTCTACCGACTAAAAACCACCCATGTTCCTTCTTAGCCCTTTGTGTGGAGGCCACGGTATCTCTGTCGAACAATCCGCAGCCCCGACGGGTGATCACTAGCCTAGCTCCAACTATACTGAATTCGGCAAGTAGCCGGACGATGCAGCTGAATACCAGTATTTTACAAGGAAAGCCTATCTGAGTTCTAAAACTATGCTGCTGGGTAACACGATATCCTTGGAAATACTAGTAACGAAGACTAGTGGAGACTTACAGGATTCTGACAACCTGTAATAACTCTCAAAGATCTTCAATTGAGAGCTGGGTACCCGGGTAGAACCGGTAAGCAATGGATGATCATCCGCAGACAGACCTCGGCAAACAGTTATCACTGCAGATCGACCCATAGGGCTGTTGATATTCGGCGGCGCGTTCGTGTTCCACGCGCGCCTCAAAGAGATGTCAGCAAGGAGGGGCCCGCAAGGGCCGACGCCCGTCGGGGCCGCGGATTTTTGTACTAGATGACGTGGCCTTGGCGCAAGGGCAAAGAAGGAACATGGGTTCGGTTTTTAGTCAGTAGAAGTCTGACACTCCCCTTCGCTCTGCACAAGAGCGGGGGGGGTCATTTGATGATTTTCCACCCACCAAAAAAAAAAAAAAGGGCTGTTGATATTTAACCCTCAAATATGACATCCAATATGACGCCTGTAAACCCCGAAGGGTTAGGCAGAGGTGTACCTAATAGTATTCACCCATAAATTCGTCAGTTATGCTTAAGTCCCATGTAAAAGGAGGCGAGTCTAATGCCATCAGCCGGGCCCAAATTCAGACTCCGTGGCTGCTTCAGAGAAATTCCCGATGGAAGAACCCAATAGCACTTTGCCCGACCTGAAATTCGACCACTAGACCAAATGAAACACGTGTCACCTACAATGAGACTACCTCTGACTCTGATTCTAACTGTCTAATGGTCGATTATTTTCCGCGGGAAAAGAGTTTTACCTACCTAGGTAAAAATCTTTTCCCGCCGAAGTTGGTCCGCATCTGCGCCATTAATCAAAGTTGATCTCTGACAAAGGGCAAAGGGCGGCGGGGCTAGGGCGCAGACAGGGGGTCGTCTGCACCCCACAGCGGCGTTTACTATTCTAATCGAATGTCGAACTGCGTATTACAGTACTTAGCGAAACTCCAAGCGAATTAAAAGTAAAACGTCACACTTTTCTATGCGATTTTTATTTGTTTCTCAAGATTTTTTCTATGCGAAAATTTGTTTCTAAAGATTGGGATCATATTTGTTTGTACGTGGGCTGTAGGCGGTAAATTGAGCGTCGCTTTTCGTACCTATTTAGTCAAATAAATGATTAGTCGTAGAATTGAGGCACGAAAATAATAATTAATCTTAGTTAGGTAGATGTTTTTGCGGGCTATTATAATTACTTACTGCTATTATTTACGTAAGTTTGTAGACTAATAACGGTGTATTGTCAGA
Source organism: Diarsia dahlii (assembly GCA_949775195.1). Lineage (NCBI taxonomy): Eukaryota > Metazoa > Arthropoda > Insecta > Lepidoptera > Noctuidae > Diarsia > Diarsia dahlii. Next base: position 18,485,373 of record OX459206.1, read on the forward strand.
ATATTCAGTGTTTATTTAGTAGTAAAGGACAGACCGAGGTGTTGCAAAATAGGGGCGGCCTGGCTTGTTTTGAAAATCAAATTTATTTAATACTAGCTTTTGCCAGCGGCTTCGCCCGCGTGAAAATGACGATTTTCCATACAAATTTACTTAGGGGTTATTTTTCGAAAAATCTTTCCTTATTCCTTGTAAACATCATAAAGGGAACCTCTGTGCAAAATTTCAGCTTTTTAGGTCCAAGGGTTTGGGCTGTGCGTTGATGAGTCAGTCAGTCAGTCAGTCAGTCAGTCAGGGCTTCTCTTTTTATATAAATAGATTTAGGAATCTATTTTATAGGAAAGAAATGATTTTTTTTATTTAGAAATTATTTGTTGTGTGTCTGGTTGTAACTTTATAATTATGATAAAAATATGAATTGTAATATATATTTTGTTATTTTATGCATGCACTGTATAAAAATAAAGAGTCTACGTAGTTAAATGATATAAGTATGTATAGTACTTGTTCTTCAAGTATTTATCGACAACAATGTTCTACTTTATATTGTAAATGTAACTTAAGATTGTTTGTCCCAACAGATTACCAGCTCGTCACATAAACTTCGACCTTCAAAGTTGCACGACTTTGAACAGCTTATGTTGTTCAAGATTTTACTTAATCTCAAACATTTAACTTCTTGGCGTCAATGTCGTTTGTGTAAACAAAACATAAACACAACATATATCAGTTGCTTTTCGCGCGCAAATTGCCGTCTGCGAGGGAAAACTGTGGTGTCTACGATTTGCGCGCAAAATTGTTGTTTACGTTTCGCTTTTCAAGATGGCGGCTCCATAGTATATTAATACGAAAGCATTGTTTGTTTTATTGAAACTGAATACTTATTTATTGAACCATAATAAATGTCGTGAAAGATCGTGAGTAATATTATGTTATTACATTAATAAATGGAACTTAAACGTTGTGCTTGTGATTACTAAACAGATTTCCAAGAAAAGAAAACATGAAACAATTTCACCAAAATGCTTTACGAACGATAAACGGCAACAGTTCGGCAGAATTCTCGAAACAAAAACTTCAATTTGAATAATGAATTACAATATCAAAGAAAACTTTGGGAACAAAAATAAAAAATTTACCGCGACATTTGATCTGATAAAGCGGTAAGAATTTTTGGAACTTTTTTACGATTTTCCTAATATGACTTTGGGAGGGTCAAAATGTCCGGAGTTTGGACCCCAATGTGGAAAGTTTGAGGGATATTATCCTTGTGCAGAGGGTCGCATCGCATAATGTGGTGTAGTAGTTAGTATGCGAATTATGGCTTGGGGATGTTTTACACTCTATGACGAGGGGGTGAAATGAGCTTTAAGTAGAAGGTAATTTTATGACATATATACATTTTAGTCAGTTTTGCATGGTGATTTATTATTTTTTCTGTGCATTTTTAATTTTGTTTCTAGATCTATACGTTGGTATATGGCCCGATGTATGAATGTGAATGAAGTAAAAGGAGTAGAAATTGTATAAACGTAAATTGTACCTACTCGTAGGAGTACAAACGTTGAGGTGGGTGGTTTGCTGTAGTTTCTGCTTACCCACCATACGAAAAAGCACGGGTTTATGTTTGTATAATCTAGATGTCATCGCAAATGAGAATTTAGTATCTCTAGTCAAAGAAAATAGCTTTTCTGTTTAAATGATAATGAAATACCAAAAGCAACTGTAGGTACACACGGCTACACATCAAGCTATACAAAACCAGTTAATCTTGGCCTCACTTTACTAGATCTTTTCGCACAATGAACGATCAGATTTTACTGGTTTTGTATAGCTTGATGTGTAGCCGTGTGTACTTCAAAATATACTCAGAAAAAGAATTTTTAGTAATCAAGCCAAGAAAATTCAAATAACAGAAACCCTGCAGCAGACATCTCTAAAGAATAAATACGTGCTAAATTATGGACAAACGTAGCGTCGAATCGAAGACCAAGTTTAATATTTTAAAAGAAAAATAATTTACATACTACCAACCAAATGAAAATTCCTTACCATTGTTTTGTGTTTATGGAAATTCTTCTGTTTTTCATTTCGACAGTTTTTTTTGTGCTACCACATCTGTATGCGTCCTTTTGGCCGAGGGGAGAGTTTCGTCAACAGTACTTTAAACGGTTTGAAATACAAGAAGTTTGAAAACTCTTAACTTGATGAATCGTGAGAGCTTCTTCCGAAACTATTCAAGCGTGTGCGATGGATAATGTTTGTTGATATTTTTCACACCATTTATTTGATCTTGAATGCCAAGTTGGTACTTAAATTCTACATCAAAGAAGTCTTAAAATGTTAGGTCCAAGGGACCCTGTTGGGTCATGTTATATACGTAGCAAAGGCATAGAAAGTCTAACACGATGTTAATGCCTCTTTCTTGTACATTCGCACATAATAAAATAACATTATGCCTGTAATCCTCGAAGGGTTAGGCAGGCATTTTGTCAGTCATGTATAAGTCCTATGTAATAGGGGGCGATCCTATTGCCATCAACGGGGCACGAATTCATCATAAACATAGGTATAGAACAACATCATAAAACCTTCTAAGCATAATTATTTTGCCGAATCGCTAAAACGTTTCACTTTACGCAACAATTTCAAGACCACCCACAATATAAACCAAAACACGTTCAGCCAAACCGCTCTGTTTACAATAAACACTTGAAATCGACTTCGAGTCGCGTTACCACCGCTCCGAAGGTCCGTGGTAGCACCAATCTGATCACAGACAACAAAGAGTGAAGTATCTCGCAGTGTAGTGTTGCGACCATTTGCAGCCACAGGTTGGGGGTCACTGACCGTCTGTGGGGATGGATGTGGTGGAGGTCGCTGATGTTGAGTGATTTCAGCGGGTTTCTGGCAGGAGACCGATGACCTGGTGAAGGTTGCGGGGGTGGATGCGAGACCCACGGAACCGGTTAATGTGGCGACACTTGGGGGAGGACTACGTCCAGCAGTGGACGTCTTTCTGCTGAAATGATGATGATGACACATATTCGAAAGGTCGGGCTAATATCGAAGAAAGTAGCATTCAGGGTGTCACTTTACAGCTAACTTTACCATCATTGAACGTGATCAGCACATAAACGGCGTAATACTGTCACTGTGCCCACTTCGTAACAATAACGACACTGACAGTTCTTGAACGTAGTTTAGAGGTGCTGATCGAGAGTTTCGTTGGTCTAATTGGCTCTTAGACAACAAAGGAACTGACAGGTGAACGTTCGAGGTCAAAGGTTCGAAAGGTTCGAGGTCTAAGGACATGGTGACGAGGACTCCGTTCATAGGTCAAAATGAAGAGAACAAAGGAATGCGGATAGCAGAATAGACACTGAACCAATCTGACCATTCAAGGATGTTGAGATTTGGAGACTTTTTTGAAAGTTGACAGTTCGGAGTAGAATGAAAATCAAATATAATGAAGAAATAGGTAAATGGATATAAGAGAATGGAAATTGAACAGTAACCTAATAGTAAAATCCACACTTTCTGTGTAGCAGCCTGCCCTACTGTAGAGCATGGAGTTCCGGGTTGGATTCCCGGGTTCAGAAAAGTGATATTTGGTATTCTCACTGAAAAAAATCTGGGTTGTGAAGGTTAGTTAAGCAGTCGATCCATGTAAAATACTGGTATTCAGTATTTTACCCCCACATACATAGTTGGGCAAAGGCTAGGTAGACGATGATGGGACTTCAATACAAGTTTCCTTCTTGTAAAATAATCCGCAGTATAGAGTCAATCCTATACAAACTAGTAGTGATTTAAATGTATTCCGCAAGCGTTCTTGTCGGTGTAAAAATGTCTCTTGATAGGTGAAAGTTCGACGACTTCTGGTCGTGAAATGCGTCCTCCGGGAATCGAAGAGCATGGGGTGTGACATCTGGCTATCCATAAGTAATGGTAGGGAAACGTGCTGGATTCTTAAAGGGAAGGGGTTGTATTTAGTTTACTGTCGCCCGAATACTCGAACATCACTCAATTTTAAGTTGCAGAGTGACAGAGATAGCACGAGTTTTGAGGGCTACTTATAATTGAGTGACGTTCGAGTATTCGGGCGTGTATCTTACTAATATTATAAACGCGAAAGTTTGCAAGTATGGATGTTTGTTACTCTTTCACGCAAAAACTACTGAACGGATTTGGATAAAAATTAGTACCTACGCAGATAGTTTATAACCTGGACTAACAAATATGATAGTTTTATCTCGATTTTATCTTCCCGTGGGATAATTTAAGAGTTGTTGCGGACGAAGCCGCTGGCAACAGCTATTACTACTTGACAGATATACACACACACAGGTTACTATTACAGTTATTAGTTTATTACTAGAGAGATATTTTATTTTCTTCTTTATCCAGATCTTAGCCAGTTCGATTCTCGTTCGTTAGGTGTTTTATCGTCATTTTAAATCAAATTTGCGAACTTTGACCTCAACGAAATGCCGTTGTTTGCACATAAATTGCACATTTTAGTATCGTCTTTGTTTGTAGAAGTTTTAGCTAGCAACAACAATCTACAAAAAATAAGGCTTTTATTAAAAGGTGTAGGAATATTAAAAGGTAAAACGCGTTGTAAGAAACAGACGAACGTATCTAACAAAAAATCGAAAATCGTTTTTTTTTTCACAAAAATGGATCTCAAAAGTGGTCCTACACGATTTGCGACGTACGACGACGTACCTGTACAGTCAATACTTCACTAAATCAATAATAATGTACGCCAACCAACTTTTGAAAAAATATAAATATTTCTTATATGTGCTATTACGTATATAGAAAGAAAGAAAGAAAGAAAAAATATTTATTTGCCGCAGAATTATATAGGTACAATAAAAAAGCAGTAAACACAACTTACAACAAAAAAAAAAAAATTGGTACAAAGAAGAAAAAAAAAAAAGTTTGAGTTTACATAACACTTAAAAATTAAAATAAAAAACAACTGCGACAAATAGTATATACACTCCTTTGCAAAAAAAACGGGCACCTTAGGAAATTTACGTTCTAAGGTCGATTTGAGTTAATTCAATGAAATTTAATTGTTTGACGTAGTCTGTATACTTATAATCGTGTAAATTAATACGCGTGAAGTGAACTGAGGCAATTTAAAAAAAAAATCTATGAATTCTTTAAAACCGATGTACACGGCCAAACAATAAGAAGTGGTCGGCAATAAAGACAAGAAGATTTTTTTACTTTGTTTAATTAAATAAAGTTACAAATGTAATAACCTAATAACGAGTGTGACCTCCTCTTGCCAAAATCACAGCTTGAATCCTTCTGGGCATGCTTTCCACGATGTTTTTAATGACGTTTTGAGGAATACGTTCCCACTCTTCTGCAATGACTCTTTTTAGCTCCCTGATGTTTTGTGGAGCATGTTGCACTGATCTTACCCGTCTCTTTAGAACATCCCAGACATGCTCAATTGGATTGAGGTCAGGACTTCGAGCTGGCCAATCTAAACGACGGATCCCAACTTCTTGCATGTACGCTTCCACGTCGCCAGAACGGTGCGGGCGAGCATTGTCGTCCATAAAAATGGAATCTTCCCCAAGTGCAGTCAATGCGGGTTGTGCATATGGAATTAGGACTTCCATTATGTACCGGTGTGCATTTAATGTTCCATTTTCTATGAGAACTAACTCCGTACGCCCCGTCGAATTAATTGCTGCCCAAAACATAACGGAGCCTCCGCCATAAGGAGTGATTTCTTCGAAACACACTTCCGCATAGCGTTCCCGTGGTCTTCGTAGCACTCGCCGGCGTCGGTCCTCTCCACACAAAGAGATTCTAGCTTCATCAGAAAACAATACTTTATTCCAGTCCTCCAGAGTCCATGAAGCACAGTTTCGAGCAAACTGAAGTCGAGCAACACGGTGCTCACGGAGTAATTTAGGTCCCCGAGCCGGGCGGTAATTCCTGATATTGGCAGCCAAAAGCCTCCTCCTGACGGTCCACAAGCTAACTTCTACTCCTCTTACTTCTTCAAGGCTCTTCTTCAGGTCCACACTTGACGCCTTACGATTCCGCAAGGCCTGACTCACCAAAAAGCGGTCATCTCTTGGTTCTGTGCGTCGTTTTCTTCCCGAACCGGGTCTTCTTTTGACCGAACCGGTCTCTTGATACCGTTGCCAAGTCCTCTGGACAGTTGAACGACTCACATTTAGCGGCTGAGACACGTAAGTTTGCGAACAACCTTCTTCAAGTAGGGCTATAATTTTACCGGCCCTTATCGCTTTATCACTCATGTCAAAAAGTGGTATTTAATGTAAAAAGAAAGATAAAATTGTTTAATTTGCAGAAAATATCCAAAAAGTTTTAAAATTTTAGTAATCAGTAATAAAATCGTTTCAGCAATTCGCGCCATTAGTAAAGCAATTTTACAATAATCTACAATAATCATTATTTTCCTTTTGTTAATTTCAAAATTTAAATTTGGAAAGTACAGAATCATGCCAGGATTCTTCAAATAACATGCCAATACATCGTCAAATTAATAATTACTTGTCCTTCTTCATTGAAGTAGAGAAAAAAATATGAAGTGCCCGTTTTTTTTGCAAAAGAGTTTATATAGTATATATATATTATTTATAATATTTGTTTTATACTTATGAACTCTCTAATAGTATGTGAGAATTTCTGTATACTTCTTTCACTAGTGCAATTCATATTATGGTCTATATAACACTTCAAAAAAGTAAAATAAACACAGTTTTTTAACTCTCATGTAAAATTTACAAAAAGAAGATACGTTCATTAGGTTCTTACACCGCGAAAAGGGATAATAGATTTTGTTTAGTTTGTAACTTTGCAGTCACCTTCATTTTGACTTTGGTAGGCTAAGTAATTTAAAAAAAAAAAAAAGTTAAGACAAGTTTTATCATTAAGTTAAGGTTTAACCAATTTGGTAGTTTCTTTTGGCTAGACATTAATGTTATCCTAGACTCATCATCATCATTTCAGCCCGTAATCACCCACTGTTGGGTATAGGCCTCCCCTTTCTTCTGCCAGTCTTCCCTGCTTTGTGCGTCTCTCATCCATCCATTTCCCGAGCTCCTGACGATATCGTCCACCCAACGCGCTTTAGAAAGGGGGGTTTTGGCCATCCTAGACTAGGATAATTTATTACTTTGGTAAGATTTAATTAATCGAATAACATCATCGAGATATATCTGTGCGATATGATTAACTTCAAAGCTTATTCATTGATTTAAGAAACAATACAGATATTTATTTTTATGTCCCTTGTAAAAAGGAACGATCGAGTCTATTGACATCAAACAGGCCCAAATCCAGACTCCAAGTTGCTGACAATCTTCATAACCCAGTAACACTTTGACCAGGGAATCGATCCCAAAATCTCTTGCTCAGCAGGCGCTCTTGCGACCACTAGGCCAACGAGGCATATCAAAAGAGATCCAAGTCAACTTAACCCAGCTATATTTCTGCGGTGGGTAGGTACCCATAAAACATGCAAATAACTATTAGACACCGACACCAAGCAAATATCTTCCCCTTGACATCTAGGTGTTATAAATTAAGAAATAAAAAAGTCCCACACACCATATTTCGCAGTCCCAGCGGTGGGCTAATCCTCAATAAATACGAGTTATAATAATATTCATGTCATGTCGTCGTGGCCGCCGATTTATGGCTGAATCGATTCCTTGTTTAAGTGTGGCTATGAAGCTAGCGGGGCGATGAGCTGAGCGTGTAGCGGGTTGAAATGTTGGTGTAACGACTATTATACCTAGCTGCCGAAAAAAACTAAAAAAGTTTCATCATCATTTTAGCCGAAACACGTCCACTGTCACGTTTACCGGTCCCGTGCGTCTCGCATCCAGCGGATCCCCACAAACTTCACAGGTTCGTCGGTCCACCTAGTGGGAGGCCTTTCGACGCAACGTCTTCCGGTTCGCGGTCGTCACTCTAGAACTTTTCAGCCCCATCGGCATTCCGTTTTGTGAGCAATGTGTTCTGATGATCAATTATTTCCATGAAAGTACATAAACAACGCCCTTCTGTCAGTGTCATTAAATCGCCAAACTAATCAGCAGTGACTGAAAAAATGTGACCAAGTCCCTCGCCCTCTATTCTAGTGGCCGTACGGAACGTCGCGAAAATATGTTCACGGCACGCGGATTAGGGGCCCGCTACGTGAGCGAAACGGAAAAACCTTGGGGTTGTAATATCGAATAGAGATATTGCGTAACGCATGAATAGAATTTAAAAGAGCTAGAATTAATCGAGGATAGCTGTGTCTGCAGGAAAAGACTTGGAACACAACACCAACAAGGAATTGTATATTATATTGGGCTGCGGGTTGTTCGAAAGAGATACCGCGTCCTCGGCACAAGGGCTAAGAAGGAACATGGGTGGTTTTTAGTCAGTAGAAGCCTGACACTCCCTTCCGCTACGCCTAAGAGCGGGAGGGGTCATTTAATGATTTCCCACCCCAAGTAAAAACGAGGAACTGTATTTATGGTCCCATTAAAATAGGTGGACAAATTTTAACAGAGCGTTTAGTAGGTCTAACCAAACATGCCTAAACAAAAAAAAACATTAAATAAACTGTTTTTTTTTAATTAAAATAATAAATTGCCGGCACTCTAGAACAAACTCATCCTTTATGAGTAGGTACTTAAATGCGTTTTTCTTATTACCTATTTTTTTACCATCGTCCTTATTTTGGTGGTCTGAATGATTTCTGAAATTTTGTCCACCTATTTAATGGGACCTTATATTGGTATATGGAATGTATTTTTGTCAAATAATGTTATTGAACCGGACCGAATACTCATATTCTCGTATCATCGAATCTTCTTAGTGTGTCCATGTCTCAATTTGTGTCAGCCTAGATTTGAGCTTCGGGGCCGTTCAAGTATTACGTAAGCAGATTTACTGCAATTATTTACCCCCCCATCCCCCTTGTCAGCAAAAGTAATCAAAGCTCTCACCCCTCCCCCCATGCTTACGTAAACATTGGTCTATGTATTTTTCTTTTAATGTACTTATTGTTTTTTTTTTATTAAATAAGAAAATACGCATAGGTGATAGGAGAGAGGACATTAACGTACATAATCATTAATTTAAAACCAATATTACTGACATAATCCCCGACAATGCGTTTCGTTTTCAAGCATAGACAATGTGTGGGTTGCCATATGTGTAAAAAGTAACCAACTACTACTGACGTAAACATGACCTAGACCCCCCCACCCCCCATGTCATCAAAAATAAGCAAAGCAAAGACCCCCCCGCCCCCCTATAGTGCTTACGTAATACTTGAACGGCCCCTTCTAATTATTTCGGTAGCGATATTCAGTTCCTGTACTGAACGAACAGCAGGTCACAGGGCAGGGCAGGTATTAAGTGCCCCATCGTTTGTGGAACAACACCACATTTACACTCCAGGGCAGAGTCATTGATGAACCTCCACTTCAGCAGGTTTTCCTTGCTGTGCAATCCTCAGTCCGGTGTCTATTTAAAGACTTCCAGGTCAGCCATGGCAACTCGTGTCCAGGTGGGAGATTTTCGGCAAGTGGCTAGAACTAAGTAAGATAAAAATAGGCAAGTCCATCATTTATTTTAACATGAACTAGTCTATTAATAACAGGCGAATTTGCCTCCAATTAATCCAGCATCCAAATCTTCCTGCGTCTACCGAGACAAATATGACCCCATCCCATCGAGAAGCGCGTATGTCGAGTCACTATGGATCGACTTTGTAGTGTATTGTCCATAAGAGTTTAAAGTAATTAAATTTTCCCCTACCCGTGTTACTGCGTACATTCTAATGGACTTCCAGATTTGTTCACAAGTTTCTAGAGTTTTAAGTGGTTCTGACTTAAGGGAACCCTCCCTTAAGTCAGAACCACTTAAAACTCTAGAAGGAGGTAGGAAGAAAATTCGTCATCATCATTACTTATTAATTTCGGATCTACAACAAAGGATGCCCATATAGATCATGCGAAACAAATCTCCATTTTTTTTAATCAAATAATTAAACCCGCTCTTTGGCAGAGCGACATGGAGTGTCAGACTTCTACTGACTAAAAACCACCCATGTTTCTTCTTAGCCCTTTTTGTCGAGGCCGCGGTATCTTTGTGACCAACCAGTAGCCCCAACGGTAAAAATCTCTCTCCGGTTATATCCGATTGCCGTACCATCGGACTATGAGAGTGTCGGAACAGAGAGTGCACCAGTGCTTGCGCAGACACGTCTTGTGCACTATGATATCTCTCGCGCCGATGACTCATCTCCGCTAAGATTAGCCATCGTGATCGAAAACGGTCAGGAGGACTATACAATATACATGTACCTATGTGTCAAAATACATCGGAATCAGTTTCGCCTTAGGCGTGAAAAGGCCCCGTCGGTTTGTTCGCAAGAGACGCCGCGGCCTCGACATAAAGGGCTAAGAAGGAACATGTGTGGTTTTTAGTCAGTAGAAGTCTGACACTCCCTACTGCTCTGCCCAGAGCGGGAGGAGTCATTTGATGATTTACCACCCATCAAAAAAAGGTATTTATTTTTGTGTTCCAAAAAAAAAGGCGTGAAAAGGTATTAATAGACAGAGTTACTCTCGTTTTTTTTATATATTTTGGTTTATACTTACTGAAAGTATTGTGAACACATAAATTCAGTTGCAAGAAGCTCTACCGTAGTTTTATTTACTTTCGAGCCGACATGACACGCGACACTGTGGTCTCGAATAAAGTGATTGCCAATACGCGAAAGTAGGTGTACGTATATTTGTATTTGTGACATACGAGATACTGAGCTTCTTACTTCCTGTCATCATCATCATCATCAGCCTATAATTGTTCCCACTGCAGGGACTCAGGCCTCCTCTCTAGGAGATGGATGGGCTATAATCTACCACGCGGGCCCAGTGCGGATTGGATAGATGTCGCATATCTTCGAATTTTTGGTTCTAAGACATGTCGGTTTCCTCACGATGTTTTCCTTCACCGTTTTGAGAGCAGTGGTGATGAAATCAATTACACAAAGTAATGCGCCTGCCTGGGTTCGAACCCACGACCAACTGTTCGTAAGTCGGGGCCGCCACCACTGGGCCACCACTGCAGCTCTACTTACTTCCTGTACATCACTAAAATTAAATTGTTTCATAGACGCACTTTCACTTGCTCCGTGAAAGTGGTTTTGATGTGTGGATGGGTCACATTCAGCCCATACCGAGTTTCTTCCGAGCCTCGGTAAGCAAGTTAAGCCCTTGGTCCCGGGTGTCATTGGTACATCTTTGACATCCGTTACAGGTAGTCAGTGGTCTGAAAACAGTCATAACTAAAGAGTATAACTGACTAATAACTAGGTTGTGGGCTTGTGGAGGACAGATAGACAGTCACTTCATGAAAGATACTGGTATTCAGCAATCGGTTAGATAGTAGACTGGAACACGACTCCAACATCATCATCATACATCATAACTATATCTACGTTAGGGAACTGGCAACTACAGTACTTTCACAAGTTATTATGCCTTGTGATTGTGACTGTAGCGTAGGAGTGCAATGCGTCGTTTCGGGAGTTGCTGCGTCGGGCTGCGCGGCGCCGGATGTTACCGGCGGCGAGTGCTGTGGGTGCGGGGGCGCGCCGAGGCGTGTGCCGTGGCGGCGGGTGTGCGGGGCTCCGGGTCGCGGGGCGGCGGTTTCACGTTGCGGCGTACATTCGTTGTTCCGTGATTCGGGGTCTCGAGCATTCGTTACTGCGGTTTGCGTCGCTGCGTGCTTTCGTGCTCGCAGTGTTCGTTGTTGCGGGCATTCGGTGGCGTGTGGTTCGGCGTGGTGGCTTTCGGAATGACGTATTGCACTCGTAGTTTCGTTCTTCTTCCGTCCTTCTGACATTCAAAAGTGCCTGTAATGGCTTAATTGAAATAAAATATTTGAGTTTGAGTTTAACATCACGCCTGTAATCCCCGAAGGGTTAGGCAGAGGTGTACCTAATAGTACACCCACATTTCGCCAGTTATGTTTTTGTAAGACAACTGGACTGCTAACATAGTTGGGGAAAAGGCTAGGCAGAGGCTAGACAAGTTTTTAATTGTATTGAAAATATCATGACCCTTATCCACGACCCTGACCTTCAAAGTGTAAACATAAGTACCTACCTACAATAAACATGACCTTCCCTAATGTCGAAGACAGTACTAACTAGTCCCAAGCGAGGACCTTATACCACATAATTTTCATTTCAAAAGTGTATTTAAGCATTATAAAACAATTACTAGCTAAATATATTGTTATTTTAGCTTCTAGTGGTCACCGCAGTTGTTAAGATTGTCAAGGGAATATGATAGAACTATTTGCTAAGTTGAAAGTCCGTAAGGTTGAAGTTCGCTTTTGAAGGGCAGCGGAGTTTGACTTCTAATTTTAGGGTTGCAGGTCATTTTCGTTTGTTGGTAAATATTTCGGTAAGGTTCTATGTTGCGTATGTGTCATAAAAGTGTCATTATGGAAATTTTCTAACAGATTTTTTAATAAAATGGCATAAAAACTTTTCGCGTAATTGCCATTGGATAAGTTTTAACTAGGACTCAAGAACTCTAACGGTCATCATCATCTGCCTAGCCTTTTCCCAACTAGGTTGGGGTCGGCTTCCAGTCTAACCGGATGCAGCTGAATACCAGTATTTACATGGGGCGACTGCCTATCTGACCTCCACAACCCAGGTAGTACTCGGTAATACGATACTTACCCCTTGCTAAGAGAGTGGTAACTGTTTTCTTTTGTAAAATGACTATATATTGTAAACAAAAAGCGCAATTTATCTATTACTTTTCAAGCCAAGTTTCTTTTGTTTAGAATCCCTTACCCCAAACTCATATTATTGATCCTTCGTATCAATACTCCAATTTGTTTTTCTGTGTCCATTTCTCGAAAATAGCCGAAATGGATTTGATGAAAAGGGGCCAACGAATCATTTACAGACCTAGAGTTATTTAGATGTATCTCTTTATTGGCGAACCTCATCTTGAAGGGATCAAATATTATTATGTTTTTCAGAGTATTGCAATAGCTACTGCATGAAAAATGCGTAGATGAAAATGAAATTCAAAATGGCGATGAGTAAGGTCAAGCGGGTTTCGTGAACTCCTTTTAATTTTGTTTGATGTTTGCGCGGATTTAATCCTGTGGCTTTTATAGTATGCTTTTATATTTTAGTATGTGAGCTATGTGTTTTTATTAATGAGGATTTTGGCTTCTCGAATATCGTAAAAGATGATGTGTGTCGTGATTTGCTATTAATTTGCTACATGGCCTCGCTGACTTAAAGGATCACAGAGTCTCCATGGCATATTTATGTCTCCTAGAACTCTCTTTAAAGTTAAAGTTAAGTTCTAAATCTCTGGGGCTAGTCAAAGAAAATAAATCTGGCAATTATCATCTATGAACTAAACGTAGGATTACAAAAAAATGTTGCTTTCATCGTTTTGGCACACAGTATTTATACTGTGTCTGACCATATCAACATGAAATCCCAACACAATCGCGTATTTGATTCCACGGCGACCCATCATGCCATTTCCAGTATAACATGATCTCGCTCTATAAAAGTTTACCATACAACGAGAGATCCGCTTAAACTGGATTTATAAAGCTTGATTGGTCTTCGTACCTCACACTTTACTATCGCCAAAGGCCAATCGTGAATTGAGATGTCAAGCCTGAACATTACGTCGGTCCCGTAGACCCCCGCCGTCAGCGATCATCGCCATAACTAGTGATGCGACTAAACCTTCACTTCCTCATGCCTTCTAAATGGGTTTTATCGATGTTCCCACATACACGCCCACTGTAATGCGTCAGAAATCGTCGATATCGCTAAATACGGACGGACAGACAACGTAACGTGCCAAAATAATAAAATTTTACGTAAATAATGAAATTCGTTTTCGAACGGCATGTTGTAGTGAAAACGAAACTATTTCGGCGGTTATGTAGCAGGCTTATGTCATAAATTGGGTTTTCTTTAGACTTTCCAAGTCGTCATTAACTTTTTTTAACAATAAAAGTTTGATATAGAGTCTATGTAGGTCGTTAAATGAAGGAAATCTAATTTAGTTTCTATCCAAAGCTTTAAAACATATTTTAACAAAAATACACAAAGGCGCCATTTGATTCGTCTAATTATGACAAGTCAGAATTTTTTGCTAAGAAAATGAGCCTATAAAGTCTTTTTAAACGAACTCCCACCTTGATTTACGAACTAAAATGATTATGAAAAGTGCGCAAACGCCGCAATTTACAAATAAATTAGATTCTAACAACGAGCGGATCATTATATAAGTCCTGAGATAGTTACAGACAAGACAATTTCTTCATCAGATACGCTTGACCTGATTCTGGGGCAATTTCAATTAGTAGAACGATAATAAAAAGCGTTTTTTTAAGAAAAACGACGGAAGCGACTGAATCTTAGGCTTCGCACAAACGGGCCACTTTTCACAGCAGGCGACAAGCTGTTAACAAGATTTTTAAAACGCTTTGTATGGAACTAGTTTTTGCCCGTCGCTTCAAAAATGACGATTTTCCATACAAACCTTTACCTCCTATCAAACACTCCTTTAGGGGATGCATTTCGAAAAATTCTTAGTCTACTTTATATAGGGAACCTCTGTGTAAAATTTCAGTTTTCTAGGTGCAAGGGTCATCAACGCCCAGCTCCAAACTGGGCGTTGATGACAGTCAGTCTGTCAGTGTCAGTGTAGTCAGTCTGGACCTTACTTTTTATTTATACTTATTGATTGATTGCCGCACACGTGTAGTGAATGGGGTCCACTTGCCACCCAGTGTCCGCAACTCAGGTGGTAGCCCTAGCCACTCGCTACTGCTCACCGGCCGCCTACCCAGTTGTGGCGGCCACCGACTACTAGTGGCCGCCACAACTCGTGGCAGCCAATGACCAACTTCGTTTGCGCGGTACCAAAGAAAGTGGCGCAACAGCCACCACCATAGTGGTTTCACTGTTTCTTAAGATACAGAATATCCTAGATTAAGAGACATGAGTTTAATCTATTGTGTACATATTTCTGCAACATCGTAATCATAAACATTGTAAACTTGTACGATTATGTGTATTTTTGGGAAACAAAGATATTTATTATTATAGTGGTCGGTGGCCCGTTTGCGCGGAGCCTTACATCGGTCCACTATCGTGTTATAAAACAAGCTAGGCAGATCAAAACGCTGCCAGTGGGAGGTGGTGCGCAACGATTTATGCGAATTTAAGACGAACACATTCATATTAAGTTATTTTTACAATTATTATGAAAAATGGTCCGAGTATTTATTAAGGTACCATATCTTTGAGAATCTAAATATTTATGTTACGTTTGAGTGTTTAAAGATAATTTATTGGGCAGTAATAATATTTTTTTTTTTTAACTAATGGGGAAGACACATTAAATATAATTTATTATGGATATGTGAGAAAAAAAACACAGTTACTTTACTTATTTAGTTAGTGTATGTTTTGTGTAAATTAATTATAGACAATGGTTTTTTTGGATTAAAACAAATAGTAGAAATAGCTGATGCCTAGCTACGACCTTCGTCTGCGCGATATACCTATTCTTTTAAAATATTACTTATATAATATTATTTATTATTATTATTTATAATTTTATTTATTATTTATATAATATTATTTTGCACAGAACCTTAGTAGCCTAAGTAACTCCTTAAAACATTTCAGTAAAAGACATGAAAATCAACAAACAGACAGACAAAAATGAAGAAGCCTTTATCTTATAAGTATCGTATAGGTATACATTCATATACGTTCAATAAAAAGAATAATGCTAATATGAAATTACAAAACAGTCACTTAAATTCTATTTATTTGTTATTTATAGCTGTGATACATTAAATTATCAAATGGTCTGTCCCCTAAAACATTAAAAGAAGGTAACTATTGCCAAAGGGATAATTTTACACAGAAAAGCCGTTACCATAGCAACGTACACAAGTCCAATAAGGAAGTAAAGACGATACGAGACTCAAATATTATCTCAAGTAACTACCTCCAATGTGCGGAAATATTTCATTGAACAAATATGTACATATATAACATATATATGTACATATGTATAGTATATTATATATAGTCGGACGTGACCTACATGATTATTATTGTTTATAATAAAGTATATAACCATTAACAAACGTTTCAGGTCGTAAAACTAATCTTTATAATCGAATGTCGACGACTTTTATGTATTTTTAGACGTATTTAGGAATAACGTAACATCATGCTTGTAATCTTAAAGTACTAACTGGGTTGTGGAGGTCAGATAGACAAATAATTACAAATACAATACAAATACAGATAATTTACACGTCAGTTAGCCGAAAGACGTCCACTGCTTGACATAGGCCTCCCCCAAATGTCGCCACATTGACCGACCCCGTGCGTCTCGCATCCAGCAGATCACCGAAACCTTCACCAGCTGATCGGTCTACCTAATTTCTATGTAAAATTCTGGTATTTCCGCTGCATCCGGCTAGACTGGTAGCTGACGCCAACATATAGCTTACTCATATTTTACTAGTTCTCGTTTAAGTCTCATGTAATAGGGGGCCAGCCTATTGCCAGCTACTGGCTGCTAGGAATCCCTCATGCTCAACGACCGCTAGACCAACGAGGTAGTCTTATCAGTTTTGCTCTCACCTTTACCCAATGGGGGTAGCAGCAACAGATCGCCACCCACGACGAACCCATTTTTTTTGGTTTTTTTTAACGTTTAAAAAAAAATAGCTAACTCTTTTCAATTTTGTCACTAAATCTTCTAACACCGCAACGTTCTCATATAACCTCATTCTTCAATTTATAATCTTATCAGTAGGTAGTTGTAGCATGTTATTATCAATCATAGTTATGGTCTCATTACTATTTATATCTTTCTTATCTTAATGCTTTGACCTTTTAATGGATGGAAAAATATAGAAGAGAAAGCTGTATTTTTAGGATAACCTCTTTCATGCAACTTTGTTATTCTACACTATGTAATCATATTTAGCTAAAGAATTTAACTCCACTCCCTTTTATCTTATATATTTATCCTTTTATATATATGTACACTAGCAGTTGCCCGCGACTTCGTTCGCGTAGAAATTTTGACTCTCTTGTCTGGACTGCCTGTGGATGGTACTATGTCAAATCGAATGCCAAATGCCAATCGAAGCGATGATAGCGATTATTTTCACGGACACAACTATTCCCGCTTCATCCTGTCACCCACTACAGCATAAACTAGCAGCCTTCCGCAGCTATGTCCACCGTTTAATGACACTCCCACTGTCCACAGATAGTTACGTCAAAGAACTCAAAATTTTGTATCAAATCGCGACTTCGAACGGATACACCAAACAAGTTATTGATAATATAATTAAGAAGAAGCAGAAAGACCAGGCACGCTCAGCACTTTATGCATGCCCCCCCGAAAGAATTAACAAGAATATCGGAAGTCTCACTTACATAGGCCCAATTTCAGATAGAATAGCGAATATTCTTAGAAAACACAATGTTCACGTAGCTTTTCGTTCGGATCATAACTTGCGTAAACTATGTAACGGTAAAGATAAATTAGAGAATTCAAAAAAATCCGGAGTTTACAAGTTAGTGTGCAATGATTGCACCGGGGTCTATGTAGGTCAGACAGGCCGTGGTTTCGAAATTAGGTACAGGGAACATGTTGCAGCTTACAGGAATGGCCATCCAGATAAATCACATTTCGCAAAACATTTAATCGACACCGGCCACTCTTTGAGCGACAACAACACCTATAACATTCTGCATGTTTGCGATAAGGGTTTCCGGTTGAGTGTGTTGGAACAGTTAGAAATATCAAAACATAACAATAACAATGCATATACACTGTTGAATGACCAAACAAATTTAATTCCATCACCACTACTTAGTATGATTGCAGGTAATTCGGCACAGATGTCTTTGTGACGTTGTATCGAGCGTCATCAAAACAGTATATAAAGGGCCGACAGCGGTGCGACTAGCTCATTCGAGCACGAACGCTCGACGAGTCAACAACTCCTGAGGATGCCCCGTGGAGGGGCGAAACACGTGTCGAGTATAGGTTTGATTGCATGGCATGCTAATTATTTCACACTTGTTTTGTATGTGTGCATATGCATGAGGGCGGGAGGGTGGGCCCATGTGTGCATGTGCATATGCATGACGGTGGGAATTGAGTCCTGCTTTCAGACCTGGATATATGTCTCGCGGTATTAAAACTACATATATTTCATAGCATTTAATGATTATATTCCCTTAAACCAGCCCTGTCGTAAAATCTATTCCTACCTGAAATGTCTTAACTATATTCTATCTCTCTGCCAATTTTCAGGTACAAAAAGCCAAGGATTTCATATGGACTTACGGGAGCCCTTAGTCCAGGTCTTCCTTACAAACTTAGCTTAGATCTCCTACTCCTAAACTCTAGACTTGTTAAATTTCAGGTTGTTAGTACAAAAAAAAAACAGTACATTTTTACAAACATGTGAAAGCCCTCAGACCTCCTTATTCTGGCCATGTTGCTAAACTCGCTAAATCCGTTCTTAGTCAACGTCTACTAACTATAAAGTACCTTCCTGCCAAAATTGTAGCACAAAAAAGGAAGGACTGTCATACAAACTCGCGTGAGCCCTTAGACCTCCCTAGTCCGGCCCTGTCGCAAAATCGGTTCTTAGCAAACTTCTACTCACCTACTACGTCCCTGCCAAAATTCAAGTTAGTAGCACACAAAATGATGGACTTTTAAACAAACTTGCGAGCGCCCTTAAACCTCTCTAATCCGGCCCTGCCACAAAACCTGTACTTAGCAGAGTTCTTCTAACTATAAACTACGTGCCTGCCAAAAATCAAGTTTGTAGCACAAAAATTAAGGATTTTCTTACGAACTTGCAAGAACCCTTAGACCTCCCTAATCCGGCCCTGTCACAAAATCTGTTCTTACCAGACGTCTACTAACTATAAACTACGTCCGTCTCAAAAATCAACTTTGTAGCTCAAAAAATGAAGGACTTTCATACAAACTGGCGAGAGCCCTTAGACCTCCCTAATCCGGCCCTGTCTCAAAATCTGTTCAAAGCAGACGTCTACTGCCTATTAACTACGTCTCTGCCAAAAATCAAGATTGTAGCACAAAAAATGAAGGACTTTCAAACAAACTTGCGAGGGCCCTTAGACCACCCTAATCCGGCCCTGTCGCAAAACTAATTTATAGCGGATGCCTACTGACTATAAACTACGTCTCTGCCAAAAATCAAGATTATAGCACGAAAAATTAAGGACTTTCATACAAACTTGTGAGGGCCCTTAGACCACCCTAATCCGGCCCTGTCGCAAAATTAATTCATAGCAGACGCCCACTGACTATAAACTACATATCTGACAAAAATCTAGATTGTAGCACAAAAAATGAAGGAGTTTCATACAAACTTGCGAGGGCCCTTAGACCACCCTAATCCGGCCCTGTCGCAAAATCCGTTCTTAGCGGACGTCTACTAACCATAAACTACCTCCCTGCCAAAAATCATCTTTGTACGTCCAGCGGTTTTTGAGATTTCGTGATGAATCAGTGAGTGACCTTTCGCTTTTATAGATATAGATAGATAGCAAAACAATAATGCAATACAATAGGACAAAAAAATGAAATAATTTCTGGGAGACCCCGCAATTAGCTTTCGGAACAAGGAAAACTATAGACTTACCGAAAACTAATAGCGGGGGCCTTCCTACGACAGCTTCCTACAATTCTTTTCATTTACTAAAGTTTTATCAAAGTAACGTCAAAGGTCAGCCACGTTTCATTACAAAGTTGTCAACTATTACGTGTTCGACACGTCAGAGAAAAATCTAAAGTGACATACACAATCCATACTCGATATTTAATATAATACAAGCGAAAGAGCCTTATCATTGTTTAAAACATAACATCACGCCTTTATTTCTCGAAAGGTTAGACAGAGGTATAACTAATAGTACACCCACATTTCACCAGTTATGTTAGTCACATGTAATAGGGTACAAGCCTAATGCCATGAATCGGGCACAAATTCAGATTCAGTTGATGCTATTTGCATTTAAAAATTATGAGATACGCGGAACTAGCTTATAAATTTAAAATAAAATAAAAATATTATAAAACTAACATTCCCATAGTATATTCCCATACTGATAAACAACGAAACAGAAAGTTAAACCAGAGATATCAGTAGTTTCTCATCCGGTGTATGATAAAAGCTTCTTCTGCCGGGAGCTCGGGACTCACCATATTCATGTCAACCTTATTGGATGGCATGGTTCTGTTATGATACCTTCCGTTCACACGGGTCTCCAAGAACAAATCATTTACTATATCGATCAGGAAGTTTGTGATAAAGTAATAAGATACTTAAAATTTTATATACCAGCAGTGAGACTTCGTAAAATAATTAAATTGACGAAAATCAATAATGATTTTTCGGGACGACTTTCATTTGATGAAAAACTAGGCTTTTGTCGGGTGTCAGAAATTAACCCACGGAAATTTTTCAAAATCTGTAATCCCCGAAGGGTTAGGCAGCGCGGCGTACCGAATGGTAAGTAGGTACCTTTGGCTACTTATGTTAAGGCGAGGTTGCAGTACTTTGTTTTTATGTACGCACGACCTCACCCCCCGCCCTGCCGCGCGAGCGATGTAATGCCTAAATTTTGACTGTTTTTTGCTTCTTGGAGAAAAACTATAAAGAAATTATACAATATGTTTTCAACATTTACTTCACAATAAAAAGTTCTATCTATTGATATAACTTTTATATAAATTCATGATGAAATGTCTTAGCAGTACACGTTTGAAATTGTGATTTAGAGTCATGTTTGATAAAAAAAAGTATCGAGCCGATCATTCTAAATCGCGTTTCTATCTTTACGATTTACTAGAGAGTATGTTCAATTTTTATGTAATGATTTTTATTTATTAAAAAACTCGTATTTAGTTCGATTTTTATAGGTTCAAAAATCTTAAAAAGTACTGCAACCCCGCCTTAAGTACCATGTAAATGGGGGCGAGTCTATTGCCATCAACCGGGCACGAAGTACGTGTATTGTCTTAAGAATCCATGGCAAATAGAAGTTACTACATAAAAAAAACCTCTTTCTAGAAACGTATTTTAACATCACTCAGTCTATTTCAGATTCCTCGGCCTCTCCCGAGTTGCCTACACTACCTTCCACAATTCTTTTGCTGTCTATTGAAATAATAGACACAGCATGTGAATTACTATGATCCAACTATATTTTCTCATGGCTTCGTGTCTCCCGCCTCATAGCAACGCTCTAAGCTTAGAAATATTCAGAACTGTGAACAAAAATATTTTGACTTTTAGCTATACAGTGTGTATACGAGTTTACAAAAATGTTTAAGTAGTGTACAGATAATGTCCGTTGAGATAAAAATTAGGTCAGGGACTAATGATTTGTTCTACTACACTCGTTAATTCAGTGTACTTGAGAATGTTTAATTTAACTTTGTTCCCGAGGTTTTTAATTATTGTTTCTTCTATTCCGGAATTTTGATGTTAAATGTTTTTGTAAGACTTTTCTTTTTCCGTGAATTGTGTTTTATGGTTTTCCTATGTAGAATTTCTTCATACTTTTTGTGTATAAAAAAGTTGAA
Source organism: Diarsia dahlii (assembly GCA_949775195.1). Taxonomy (NCBI): domain Eukaryota; kingdom Metazoa; phylum Arthropoda; class Insecta; order Lepidoptera; family Noctuidae; genus Diarsia; species Diarsia dahlii. The sequence goes on from OX459206.1 coordinate 18,507,119, forward strand.
GTAGATTAAATTAAATTGGCAGTTTCTTTGCTACAATTGGCTAGGTAGGTTCTAGGAAGACTGAATAGTTTGAGATAATGGTGGTAATTAGGAAGTTGGCTGGCATTGAATTAAAATTAGTAAAAGTAAAGTAAAAAGGTTCTAAGGCCGCTTCTATTTGTGAGTTAACCAACCATAGGTAAAGTCGTCGTATTTGGTATCAAGATAAGTTTAAGCTTACAGATAGATAGTCGCTAGTGTATAAGCTGTTTGCATGCTGCTTGAAAGCCGACTCCAAAATAGTTGGAAAAGGCTAGGCAGATGATAATGATTGTAGACACAAAAAAATCTGTTTCGAGGTACTATGTAACAGACTAGGCGTCAATATATCAGATATTGACGTATCTGCCGGCAAGTTTAATAAATTACGGCTTATTTCAAATACGTTATAGACTAAAAGTTTACTATTTTCTTTCAAGAAAGGTAGGTAAATAAAGAGGAATAAGGATGTTTATTGCAAATACGATAAAGAAAAAATAAACTTATTTTCTTAAAAAAGTTAAATAAAAGGGAATTCCTGATTTTTTTAATAGTTTCTCATCGTTGCAACGACGTTAGAGTCAATTTAACAAGGATAAAGCCTTGGGATAGAAGGCCAGAAGACATTTCCGTTATTTTTAAACGAGACTTCTATTCAGCACCATTACATAATATTTCCACATAACATTGAATCTCGTGAAAACTATAAACGAGATGTCATCAAAACTATATTGCTCTGATGTCTAGATTCTAATGCGTCACGCCCATCGGCCTTGGGACATCGCTTCCTATATTATAATCAGACTATTCGTACGCGTATTTAATGATAGTTATTCTGGTGTCGCCAAATGAACGATAAATTTTCGCACTCTTCCTCAATTACATTGTATGGGCCGCAGTCATTAACAGAATCATAATCCCTCCAATATATTGGATTGTCACTCAAGATTGTAATACGCCTCGTGCACGACCTCAAACGATGCGACTTGCGTGAAGCGACACGCGTCTGTGTCACTTCGTTGTGTTGCGAATTGCGATTGACTTGCTTCCCAAACTTTTTCAGTTCGTGGCGAACTTACAGGTATAGTATTCTGTCTCGGCGTACCCCAGAAGTACTTTAGAGCTTTTGAACATAAAGTAGGTATAATTATATTAATTTTCGATTCCGGGAAACGCTTCGGCGACAACAAGCTCATTAGATTAGAATTGTAGCACGAATACCTAAGTTTAGTTTCCGGAGAATTGTAAATAGGAGCACCTTGCGGCGCCCTTTTGTTCTTTCAACGGCATACCAGGGCGCCGTCAGCACACACTTTGGTATTTGGCAGCCCTTGCACTGAGCAATTCTTTCATTTGTTTTCTCCGCAGCCACTGTCGCACATCGCTTGAGCGCGAAGTTCGTGGTCACGAGGTTATTTTTTCCTTGCCAGATTGAATGTGAAAGCATACACTTAAACAACAATTTTCCGAAATAATTTATACCTGTCCTTTCATGGTCAATTAATATTGAAAGCTTTATAAAGGCTTTAAATATCTACTTTCATAGTAAAATCACATTAGGTAACATGTTTTCTATTAATTTTATCACATTATTGTTATAATTGTACTATTATTGTACAAAGTGAAAGCTTATTTTCCCACTAGTTTCAAAATTAATTTGTCATTTGTATGTATTTGTTACAATGTTAATGTTTTAGGAAAATACAATGTAATATAAGCATTACATTGTATCCCCCTTTAAAAAACTGGCCAAGTGCAAGTCGGACTTGCACTGAAGGGTTCCGTACCATTGTAGTAGATATTGGAAGATTCTCCATATTATTTTAGCACCATAGACTTCTCATAGGTTTTCCTGTAATCTATAAATGCTGAACTAATCTCTGTATTTTTTTAAAATTATAGCCTCATTAGTTTCGGAGATAAAAGGGGTAGGGGTAATGGTCGGACAGACAGACAGACACACGAGTGATCCTTTATAGGTTCCGTTTTTTCCGAGGTACGGAACCCTAAAAAGAAAGTAGTTTTACGAGGCTTAAAAAACTGATGCAGAGGAATGAGGAAATCGTCGTGAGGAAAGTTTTGAAAATTAATGTGGATGCGTATAAGAGTCGGACTCGCACATGAAGGCATTTTATGAAAAGTCCGATTTCTCAAACGCCTGCAGCATGACACAGGTGCTATCCCTATTACACAATGACGTCATCAGCTGTTATATTTGGGTCACTAGAGGAACACTACGAACACTGTTAGTGCTGATTCACTTCTATAACATTTTTTATATATTTTATTTCGCGTTTCCTATGACATTTATTAGGCAGTGTCCAGGCATCGTAATGTTTGATTTATTGTGGAATAAAATAGTAGATTCTTCGTCAACTAGCTGATTTTTAGTGCGTCCTGTCGATGACGTGGATTGGTGGATATAAATGGACATCGACCCAAGGTTATAGTTTTATGTTCCTTTTTGCGTCTAATCAGCTCACCATACTTGGCGTTTCCCATCACCAAGTGCGGTCAATCCAGCGACCATCCATGAATTCACGTTCTCCTCTTTAGGCCTGACTGGTCGGGCGACTACTCAGCTCTATGTTTTCCGTAGAGCCCCAAGCAGAGACCCAAGGCTAGCCTGCTTTAAATATCGTAAAGATGATCAACATTTATGAAGATAGTCTAACTAATATTATAAATGTGATATTGAGACAAGCCTGCCATACACACGCTATCCCCAAAGCACTGCAACTACTAAAAGCTAGAATCAGCAGCAGGCGACCACCAGAAACGCGTCAATTAAAAGATAAACAATCTAACAGTCTTGGATCTCGCAACGAAATTAATCAGAATATAGTTAATACTTACTGCCGCACTCAGAGAACTTTAATTATTACTAAGGCCATCACTAAGTAAAGGTTTTGACAGTTTTGTCATACAAAAGTATGTCAAATCTTTACTAAGTGACGGGTTAAGTAATCATTCAATATCTGAGTACCGCAGTTAGAGTATTTAAATTACCTTCTTCCTATAAATATGATAGTGGGTACAGCACACAGGTAGACGCGGTCTGGCATAGGAATTCTTTCGGGATTCTTCTTCTTATCGTGTGGGCAGTAAGGTCTAACGACCCCACACACCCTAGTGTCAGAGTTTCTAAACCGCCGCAAGAGCCTCTGACATGGCTTGACGACCGCCATTTGGCGGCCGGGACCACCGGCTTATACGTGCCTTCCGAAGCACGGGACCACCTTTTTATCAGACAATCAGGTGATTCAAGCCTGCAATGTCCTAACCAAACTGGAAACAACTTCACAAAGTATGCTTCCCGTGGGAATCGAACCCACGACCACCGGGTCACAAGGCAACGCCTAAACCACTCCTAAAAAATCCTATGCTCTATCTAAACCTTCTTTCTTTATCGTGTCGTTGTGCCTATATAACCAGGAGTCAGAGTTTTTATGCCGCCCACGAGCCTCTGACTTGGCTTACATGCCGTCGAGAAATATCTCTCAGGCATGCTGGTTGACTCACGATGTTTTCCTTAAGCCTAAGAGCATAGGACTTCTATCCCAATAGCAGGTTCTCGTGGGATAAATCTAGACATACACGCGCGCGAATCTGCGTGAATAAAAATAGGGGATCATCTCAAGGCTAGTCTAGTTTAAACACTGCTCAGTCATGGTCACCTTGTCTGCTGATACAATCATAGATAAAGATAGTAGCAGTCGTATGATCGTATCTACGAAGATTCTTTATCTCAGATTTCGCGAAATGCCGCAAAACAACATACAGATTGATCGTTAAGATTATAATTAAACACGAGAATTTTTTACTGACTTACCCGAAAATCGGATGATTTCAAATCTATTGGTCTATCTATTGATGGCTTTTGATTAGGTTATCTTGATTTAGGCTTATCTTTCCTCTAAACATGATTTTGTATCAGAATTCGGTAATTGATAAGCTTCGCTCGGATTAGATTCCGATATTCCCCACAATATTTGTATGGCCTGCAGGTAGTTGTTCCGGGTGTGGTTTGTGTATACGTGAGTTTAAATGTTTGTAAACGCACATGAGTGCGTCTATACAATAATTCAGATAGTATCGTTATCGTGGGATATAGGAGAAAATTCTAGTGACTGATTACGCAGTCAACCTTAGTCTAAATTATTGTTTAGGTACTCGACTCTAGGCCCCCAGACTCGTAAAAAAAGATTTGTTCATTGGTGACTCGACTCCTAAGCATAGTTCACATTTGAACCCCAGAGTGTGAGATTGAATTTTCATACTAAGAAAAGGCTTACCTCGTCCACTTTCGACCCATAGTTCGGTAAGTACGAGAGCAGAAAAAAAAAATTCAGAAACTTGCTCAACTTTTACAGTTAATCTTACATATGGACCTCCTTTTATGTAAAAGACATACCTGTGCTAGGAGCTCGCTGAAGCTGAGGAGGGAGAGAGGCCTTTGTTTCCTAACGATGGGATGACGCAGGCTAACAGCATCAGTACCAGTCTACCACCTTACCACATCCCCCTCAATCATTCATTTTATCCCGCAGCTGTTCTATACAGTATAAAAGGTAAGTATTAAACTATTAGCAGACACTGCAGTGACGCTGCAGAGTGCAGAAGCTCTTGATTAAGTGGCGGCCATCACGGTGAGAGCTTAACACTGCATCTACGTCGCATCTGTGTTTTACGAGCTGCTCTGTGGCCGGTCGAGATAGATAACTGGATGCTGCGGCAGAGCAGAAGTACGGATTTTGAAGGCACAGTATAAATAATATTACCGTGTTGAAGGTCTGCTTAATAGCAAAATATCAGGAGTTACTTTCGTATGTGTAGTAGTGAAAGTTTGATGACACGGTTGGCGCAGTGGTTGAGCGATTAACTGCTGCGCTGCATGTCGCGGGTTCTATTCCCACATTGAACAATTATTTGTATCATAATCAAAAGTCATTTATTCAAATTAGGCTGATAATAATCAGCTCTTTTCGCGTTCGAAAAGAGCTGATTATCAGTGATGGCGGACTATGTACCCCAAAACGACCCCCATCCCTTCGACACTGCCTAGTGTTTTAGCTGGGAAGAAGAAGTATAGCCTACATCTATATAGCTGTTCTGGGTCTGGCTGTTTGTGTATGCGAGTTTAAATGTTTGTAAACGCACCTACGAAACAGTATACCTACTGCTCCAGTTTTAAATCTAATAGGTTCAGACAAATCATGACGAAACCAGTGTTTTTTTTCCGTTGGAATATTCCGAAACAGTTTCGAAAGATTTATTAACAAAAAAATCGGTTGGCATTATTCCCGGCCATGTTGGTTAGGACCAGATTTTAGTGAAGAATAAAAAGATGGATGGGTTGGGTGACGAGTGATACAAGAGAAAAAGGAGTAAATGAAAGGAGATTGACAGGGGAGAATGTAAGAAGAAAACGTGTTGCGCAGACCCCAATTCGAATGGGACAAGGGTAGGAAGCTTATAAATATTCAGTGAAGAATAAATCAATCAATAATTTTTTGTAAGACATATGTTTTCAAATACAGACAAGGTGAATCCTTGAAGAGTTAGGCAGAGGTGTGGTGTACCTAATAGTACACCCACTTCGCCAGTTATGTTTAGGTAAGTGCATGTTTACGTACAGGCGGGGCGTCGCGCGGCGCGTGCTGCGTTTTTAATTCAAACACATGGCGATGTATGAAAAAGTTAACGATTTCAAACGTCGATTTTAAGAGAAGCATTTTTCGCACGTTACTTTAAAATGCAGCGTTTGTTGCGGTGGACGAGCCTTCTGCACGCGCCGCGCGACGCCCCGCGTCTCCGTAAACGAGCCCTTAGTCCCATGGAATAGCGGGCGAGTCTATTGCCATCAACCGGACACAAAACCAGTCTCTGTGGCTGCTACTGAGAAATTCCTGACGGAATACCCCAATGACAATTTTTCCGACCCGGGTATCGAAACCAGGACCTCAAGGTCTACAGTCGCGCTTGTAACCACTAGGCCAACGAGGCAGTCTTCATCATAACATCACGCCTGTAATCCCCAAAGGGTTAGGCAGACGTGAAGAATGAATAAATCCCGCGTTTCTATATATAATTGGGCTATCAAGGTTACAAGGTACCCCGTCGGTGCTGCGGATTATCGAAAGAGATACCGCGGCCTCGGCACAAGGGCGAAGAAGGAACATGGGTGGTTTTTAGTCAGTAGAAGTCTGACACTCCCTTCCGCTCTGCCCAAGCGCGGGAGGAGTTATTTGATGATTTCCAAACTCCAAAAAAAAGAAAAAGGTTACAAGGTTCAAAATTCTGTAGACATATATATGTTAACAGATATAGACAAGGTGACGCATGTACATATTAAAATACATTACATACCATCACGCCTGTATTCCCCGAAGGGTTAGCTAGAGGTGTTCCCACATTTCACTAGTTATATTTAATTTCCATGTAATCGGGGGAGAACCTATTTCCAAAACCGGGCACAAATCCAGACTCGGTGTACGTACTAAGAAATTACTGATAAAAAACCAGATAACAATTTGCCATTTTGGGGGGGGGTGGGGGGGGAATCATCAAATGACTCCTTCCGCTCTGGGCAGAGCAGAAGGGAGTGTCAGACTTCTACTGACTAAAAACCACCCATGTTCCTTCTTAGCCCTTTGTGTCGAGGTTACGGTATCTCTTTCGAACAATCCGCAGCCCAGATGGGATAACAATTTGCCTGACCAGGTAATCGAACCCAGAGCCTCATGCAAAGTTTCAGAATATATCCCTCCTGCGTTTCTATAACTGACCTATCAAGGTTGTGCATAATTCTGTAGACACATTCTAACAGATATAGACAAGGTGACGTATATACATATTAATATACATAGGCACTTATGTATCCAGTGTAAGTAGAGCTTCTGTTACACCGAATATATCCGGGATAATATATCTCGCGTTAATGGCCGAATTTGTTACACGTTTATTTTTATTATTATGGTGTGAGTGATGGTCTTGTTTATTGATAGCTAAGAACCGTGTTGAGGTAGTTATATAAATGTTGTTGTTTACTAGTTTTTTGTTTGTTGAGGGTGGTCAAGATTGAGTTTAAAAGGTATTACCCAGTATTAAGTGGGTTGCGGAGGTCAGTGAAGCAGTCGCTCCATGTAAAAATCAGGTATCATTGTTGGGAAAAAGCTTGGCAGATATTTAAATATAAAACGTTATTCTCATACTGGTCTACAGTACAAAATTGAGGTGATGATATCATTCTTTTATTCTATTGACTGCTAGAATATATACCTAGTTATATTTTTTTAAGGCTAATGTTTTTTTAGCCTTAAAAAGAATAGGGATACATGGATTAAACTTAGGAATATAGGTATATTTCAGTAAGTACCAGTAGGCACGTCAGTCAGTAATTCAAAATCTTGTAAGGCTGACTAGCCAATAGGGTATTTCACCAAAAAAATCTAATTAGTCCGTCTTTTAGATTATCGAAAAATATTGGATACGTGTTTTTTGTTTTATCAAATTAATAAAAATTGACGAAAATAAAACATGTTAAAGATCAGGAGTGGGGGTTTTTGGCGTCACTTTGTGGGTAAAAAACTACTAACCTTGTGACGTCACACGACTTGATACGACTTTTCGAAGCACTGTATCGTTTTCGTCTTTTGTTTACGTGAAAAAAGAAAAAATACGTGTGCATTATTTTTTGAAAATCTATCTGACGGACTAATTAGATTTTTTTGGTGAAATACCCTATTCAAAGCACATCAAACAAATACCCCAAATATATTCCCAATTCAATGACATACTCGTAAAACAGTGAAATAAGTACTCTGTCACATAAAATAGAAGTGTTGCCAATTTTCCGCACTCCAGCGAAAGAAGTCACAAAGAAATATGAAATGTTATAAATCACATAACCTTCGCGTACTTCAGGAAGTTTCACTAATATATTACTTGACGCAATCCCAACAGAATCTGTACTAATATTATAAATGCGAAAGTTATTTTGTTGTGTAGATCTACCAAAATTTCCAGAGGAGAATAGGCAAATATACCTACACCAACGCAAATAGCTTTAAGATATGGAATACTATTGAATTTGGTTATTTGCACATTGACCTTTGGAAATTTAGGTACACCATATTCCCAATTAGAACATAGGGGATTTATTCCGGTAGTTACGTTACGTTCCCATAGAATAAAAATTACCGACGAGAACGCGAGCGAAGCCGTGAGCAAAAGCTTGACTAAGGAATTACTTCAAATACGACGAAATAGCAGGAGTTGACAGCTGGTTATCTTTAATAACGTCTGCGAATGTAAAGAATTAAATAAATGTTTTAGTAATTTAACAATGTTACCGGTATTTTTATAATTTACCGGTGTTTTAGGGAGCTCCGATATCAAAGGGCGATAATATGAGATCACGATTTTTATTTCTTTTTCGATTGAGATAGTGACTCCATTATTTTTATTGTAATTTCTTAAAATACTGCCAAGATATCGAAACTGATTCCCATTATTTCTGATTTATTTCGATAATTATGGATTAGTGTGATTTTATATCGTTTTTCTTCAAACTAGGAAGATATGCGTATCAATATTTGTTTATACTGTAGGAATCTTATCATTTCTGGTAACCATACAAAAGGTATTGTGACCTATTTTGATACTAATGAGTAACTCTTTTTTCTTACAGTCACCATTTTAAAATGTACCTAAGTAAGTACAAAAAAAAAACTGTAATATTTAGGTACCTCTGTTGTAAACTATCCTTTGCTTTAATTAAAAAATCTAAAAATTACTTCTCTGTCTGGCTGCGTTGTCTTATAAAGTACGCAACGAATCTTGATGTAGTCTTTATAATAATTTAGAAAAAATTCTGAAAAAATTTTTGTCTCTATTATGTCGCACTTTAGCCATAAGCCATATTTGGGGTTGGTGGGATCTACCTCCTAGTGGTCTACCCCGGGCAACGGAATCGCTGACTTTTGTTAGCGGTTACGGCTGAATGATCCCAACACTGGTGGAAGGGCCTGCAAAGGTCCGCCTGGCTAGTTACCACCCTCCCGCCGAAGTCCGGCACCAAACAGTTCGCTGTGTTCCGTTGGTGCGCGGGAGAGCCTCATCCTTGCTCAGGCAAGCCTCGAGGTCAAGAGCTGACCCATCTTAAATAATAATAATAAGCCAAAAGCGTTCCTAGCCCATATATTAACATTATTATTAAAATTATAAAGACATGGTTTTCAAGACTAAAAATATGTTATCACTACTTACAAAAATCTCATTGTAGAAAACAGAATTTAGCATATCAACGGACGTCATATACAAACGCTTTAATCATACCATAGCAACAGACGATAAAACTTTTTATATTTCTAGGTCAGCATACCATAGTTCCGTAACCGCAGATCCGACTTTATTAGTCCGATGGCACAACGGATCGTTGTCAGCTAATCTGACGCACTACAATTATACGTAATAATTTCATGACGTTTACTTAGTTATTATCAAAGCTGGGACAGAGGCAGAATTTAGCACATCATCAAGCATTTTCGGCAACCTAAGGCACAGCCTTTAGGCCCATAGCAACATCCGATAAAATGTTTTATATTTCTAGGTCAGCAAACCATGGTCGGCAACCTGAGGCCCATAGCAACAGGCGATAAAACTTTTAATATTTCTAGGTCACCATACCATGGTGCGGTGGGTAATCGCAAATCCGACTATTCGGCCGATGGCACAAGGGATCGTTGTCAGTTAATCCGACATACTCCAAATCTCCAATACGTTAACCCGGTAACCTTGCGTCCTTTTTTGTCTTGATGTAGAACGAAAATGCATTCATTAAGTTGAAGACATACAAATTTTACCTGAAAAGTAATTACTTATTCGAAAACAGCCGCAGCTCAGCATGAAATGAGATGACAACACTCTTATTGATCGAAGACAACACTAGATATTACTTGTAACTCACCAGAGCCATAGATTCAATTACATTTACATCGTTTTTTTTTTTAATTTGTGACAGAGACAACATTTAGCACAGGTATTTCCGACAATACACGGCCCATAGCAACAGCCGATAAAACATTTTATAATTATATGTCAGCATGACCTAGATTTATCAAAAGTTTTATCATGGTTCTGTAACCGCAGATCTAACTTTTTTCGGCCGATGGCACAACGGACCGTTGTCAGTTAATCTGACGTACTACAATACGTTAACCCGGTAACCTTGCGTCCCTTCCTGTCTTGATCGTTCGAGGGACGTACTACGTAGTAATCGCCCATTATTTGCACATAACGATACCGCTTTGTTTAGTTACTAGTTTCGAGTTAGGATTCAGTGGCGGGTTTGCTTGTGAAGTATTTTACTGCTGGGTTGGTTTGTTGGCAACTTTCAGAGCAACTTGCTAAAACGTAAGATGGGGCTAGTAATGTGCTGTGTATGTATTTCAGTTTCATTTTCTATTTGTACCTACTACAATGAAAGATTACAAAACCAGTTTTATGTATTTTTTACTGTCCAGAAATCTGTCAATTACTTTAAAAAAAAGTTTTTGATTTAAGTACTAAGTTGCAGATTCAGACTTTATTAAAGTGTAAATACAAACAAACAAACACACAGACCCTCTATATAAACCTGTAGGTACGTATTTCACAATAAAAAATCACCCATTTATACAACTAATATAATATTCTAGAGGACTCCTCACAAAAGCGAATCTAAGGTCGATTCCAAACTTTGCATACACGAGGCTACGACTGATATGCTCCTAGCAACAGTAGGAACATGGTCAGTCTCCAAGGCACGTCTTAGGCCTACGCCATCATAAACTAGGCTGTTGCCAACTGCTTGACAATCGGAATAGTTAAGGGATATTGAGAAACTATGTAGAAGGAGGTGAATACTAAATTTTTTGGCCATTGTTGTGGGTTCGTGATTTCCTGGCGATGACCTATTTTTTCGGGTCTTGCTTGAATGAGTGATGTCAGTTGGTTTGGTTTTATGAGTTGGTGTCGTAAAAGTTTGGGTGTCAAAACTTGACCTACACTTCGCCAGAGGCCGTACGATGGGAGAGTGAAAGCCATCATTGTTCTGTTGCGCAAAAGATATGGTGCTTTTCGTCCTTCATAATCCTATCTATCTCTTGCAGTGAAACAAATGGCTTATAACACTTTTAAGGAAAAAAGAATATGTCTGGGATTCAAGGAGACTTACTTATATTGATTATAGTCTCTATTCTGGAAATATTTTCAGTTGCTATTTCGTGAAGAGACTCATTAGCAGGCATTACGTGTAGCCCGAAAATCTAGGAATACTTTTTCCAAAGGGTGTCATGTAATATAGTAAAATTGGGTTGTAGTGGTTAGATAGGCAGGCGCTCCATATCAAACACTGGTATTCAGCTGCGTCTGTTAAGACTGGAAGCCCCAACATACTTACTCTTTGGTGGAATTCCAGAAGGAGCCACTTAGTAGCTTGGGTCTTACCTGTTACAACAAAATATATATATTTATATTAATGAAAATATTTAGGTATGTATTATTGAATAAAAATCAATAAATACTTGGGGAAAGGCTAGGCAGACGATGAAGGCGAATAATGAAAAAAACAATAAATAGGTAATTTCTAATATGGGCTATTATTGGAGACACTTCATCATCAGCAGTTCATTTAGTATTGGCTTCGATTACTGTGAAAATAGAGCTATAGACTCAGAAGTAAATCTATATAAATAAAAAGAGAAGTCCTGACTGACTGACTGACTCATCAACGCCCAGCCCAAACCCTTGGACCTAGAAAGCTGAAATTTTGCACAGAGGTTCCTTTTATAATATAGACAAGGAATAAGAAAGGATTTTTCGAAATTCAACCCCTAAGGGAGTTAAATAGGGGATGAAAGTTTGTATGGAAAGTCGTTTTTTTTTCACGCAGGCGAAGCCGCTGGCAAAAGCTAGTACTAAAATATTTGTGTAAAAATGTGGTTGTGACTCCATTAATTTCAGAGTAATGAGACGCGAAGACTATGTAGAATGACTGTATGAATGTAAGCTATAAAAGTATAGGAAGACCAAAGAAACGATGGATGGACTGTGTGAAGGATGATATGGTGAGAAAGGAGGTGACTGCTGAGATGACGAGAAATAGGGAAGTATGGAAGAAGGAGACATGTTGTGCCGACCTCAAATGAATTGGGATAAGGGCAGGAGAATGATGACCACAATTTTTTTTTATTATCCATGTTTATATTTTTTTCTTACTGTTTGTTATGCGCTGCATTGTTTTTTTTGTTTTTTGTCTCTTTGTGTCTCCTTGTATGTTCTTGTTTCTGCGACGAATAAACATTTTTTCTTTCTTTCTTTATATGATGATGAAGACGCGAAGCCTAAAAAGTTCAGCGAAACTTCTAGAAAACCTAATAATGTACGGTATAGAGACAAGATTTCAGTAGCAACGATTTGCTTTGACGTAACTAGGTACTGACGTTAGTAATCCATTGTCTACAGAAACTATGTACGTTTTCACTTATATTTGCAAATTATTCTATTTTTACCCACTTTGAACGTACGTTGGTTTAACTTATTCATGATTTTCTGTGTCTTTAACCTACTTATAAAATATACTTTATATTCTCGATAGTTCATTTGGTTAACTTAAATTGCGTGTAGGTAGGTAATGAAAATTTTCGTTGATATGTAATTGGAATTGTAAGTGATTGTGCTGTTGGTGTGCTTATTTTTTTTTAATAGCCTACTCTTTCCCACTCCTGGGCAAAGGCCTCCCTCCACTCCTTCCATTTCTCTCGAATTCTTCCATTTCTTCTCGAACTCTCTTCCATTCTTTCTCGAACTCTTCCATTTCACCTTCCATTTCTCTCTCTTCCTTCCATTTCTCGGTGTTCTTATTATAAATAAATAAATAAATAAATGAATAACTTATCTTTAGTCATCATCATCATCATCATCATTCTCTTGTCCTTATCACAATTCAACAGTGGTCAGTGCAGTATGTCTTCTTCTTCCATACTCTACTATTACTCGTCATCTCATTAGACACCTCTTTTCTTGCCATATCATCCTTTACTAATAACTTAACTTCATATACTACGCAAATTACGGGGAATTCAAACCAGAGACCAAATATTTGAACAAAACATTGCGGTTTCCATTTCGGCTTATCATTTCGGGTCCAATTATTGCGATTAGAAGTATTATTTAATTATTACGCAACGCAACGAATGCCTATTAAATTATCAGTAGACTTGTATGAGCGGCCATGAAATTATCCGCGTGTCTGCCCTTGAACTAGTGACGCGAACGATGTCGATAAACGCCGAAAACGCGCGAGAATTGCCGAAGTACTGTCGGATTCATGGCCTACTTTTTTCCTGTAAAATAGAGCTGTAAAACTGCGGTTTTTTGTTGGTATCTGGATTTAGAAGACGGTCAGCCTGTACTGGGCCCGTGAAATAGAATGGTCTACTTGCTCTCAGCTGAACATCAGCGAGGAACAACCCTATAGAAGATCTTAAGCAGTTTGAAAATTTTACTTCCAGTGTGGTTTGGGTTTGAAGCAACTATATACTAGTAGCTGTGATAATGGAGACAATAAATCTTACTCTGTTCTCTCACAGAGAAAGAAGCCCAGTTCTGTTACCCAGCAATGGGATCGTTCTAACAAACGACTGATTTTACTCAGCGAATTCTGGGCTGTATTACAATTACATCAAATACCATTGGTTTTAAAACAACTGTCGTGACGGTCTAATCTAGTAGGATTCCAGGAAAAGATAAGTAGAATGGACCAATAGGAAGCTTTTCCCTAATTCTGTCATCAAAATAAGACATTACCTCCAGCTGACCAAAGTATTTATATGAATGAGAACAAGGGGACAGTTTTGGTTCCATTAATCTACATTTCAACAGAAATATATTAGGTATAATGTGGGACAGTGGGACAAATTAAAATATTCTTTAAATATTTTATTGTCTCAGTTGGCGGTCGCGACCAGTCTGTTTTGTATACGAATATTTTATAGAGGTTACGTTTGTAAATTTAAATGTAGGAGAGGTAAGGGAGTAGTAGGGGAGGTTCAAAAGGATATGTTTTATTTGTAAAAAAAACTTCGCAGGAACGAAGTCGCGGGCAGAAACTAGTAAATATATAAAAATGAATAAAAAAACCTATCTTTGTAATTTACTGTAATCATTATAATTCTGCTACGTCTTGACTCTGTGATGTATGATAAATTGATAATATACTAGGCTGTTAATTAATTATATTTTTTAATTTTTCGTTGTTAAATTTCGCCACACCCACTAAAGATGATGTAATATTGAAAAGAATTGATTCTGTAGATATATCTCAGTTACAAGATTTGCGGAAATACATATTTTTATCACAGATATGCTTTTTCTATTGAAACAGTAACTTTGAGTCATAGTTATCTACATATTTACCTACTTATGTAAGTTTGTACGTCAATGTATCTAATTTGTTGTGAAGGTCGGCGGGAGGCCCTTTTAGCAATGATTCTTGAAAGAACTTAAAATATTTACACAAGTTACTACTAAGGCCCCCAGCATACGGCGTGTTTTAAACGCGCAGACGTCTCGCAGATGAAGCGCGTATACACGCTAAGAACTAGATTTGAAAGAAACCTAAGCATACGGTGCGATATCGTGAAAAGCGCGTCTACTGCCTATACGCAGTGTTGCCAACTTAGTGGATTTTCCACTAAATCTGGTGGTTTTGACTTACCTTTAAGAGGACAAATATCGGTTTTATTGGCTAGTGGATTTTTTCTAGTGGAATTAATTAGTACCAAAAGAGTCGTATCAGTCCGAGATTAACGATGATCAAACAGACGGAAACGACTCATCTGAATCATCTAACTTAATAATATACTTTGATTGACATCTTTTAAAAAAATAGGTTTTAATAAGTATTTTGTTCTTCGACAAAAGCCATGAATTAATAGAGAGTTGAAGTTGAAGTATTTTATTATATTATATGTAATTTTCATGTTATTGCGTTAATAAACGTTCCAAAAAAATATTATTTCTTTTAGCAAAGACCAAAAATCTGCCAGAAATAAAGTTAGTGGAAAATTTAGCAATTTTTTAAGAAGGTGCGATTTTTTTAGTGGATTTCTGGCGGTTTTAGAGGTCGATTCTGGTGGGAGCTTGAAACTTCGATGGTAACACTGCCTATACGCGTAAATACAACGATCTTAGTGCCGCAAATTCGGAGACACGATTCTTACAGCGTGCAGTGGGCCGTTGAATGGAACTTCCATTCAACCTTTCAAGCCGACCCTTTGCACTTACAACGAGTTTGAAACGCGTATCACACGCGCGTTCTATTGCGTTGTGCGCGCGTTTGAATCTATAATATCGCAAAATTCGGCAGATCTATGGTGCATTTAAAATACGCCGTGTGCTAGGGACCTGTTGTGTTACTAAGGAGAAATATTAGTAATATATTAGTTTATTTAATTCCATCTTTATGTATATGTATTAGTATGTACGATTTATGTAGGTATATTAATTTATGTTACAAAAAGTATTCTCCTAATTCATTTATTTTTGTACTCTACCAAGGTTACCGACGTAGCCCGAAGAATCGCCAGACTTAAGTGGCAATGGGCAGGGCACATTGCTCGCAGAACGGATGGCCGATGGGGCCGAAAAGTTCTGGAATGGCGACCGCGAACCGGAAGACGTTGCGTTGGAAGGCCTCCCACTAGGTGGACCGATGACCTGGTCAAGGCTGCAGGAACCCGCTGGATGAGAGACGCACGGGACCGGTCAATGTGGCGACGCCTGGGGGAGGCCTATGTCCAGCAGTGGACGTCTTTTGGCTGAAATGATGATGATGATGATGACTCTACCACAATGATGTCCTGTTTGTCCCTAAGGTTGACTGGTAGAGAATGCCTTGTGGCATTAAGTCCGCCTATGTACCACGTTTGTGCATGAAGTTTAAATAAATAAATACGCTAATGGTACTTTTCTAAGAATTCCAAGAATTATTTCTGTTCATAAAGATACACATAGTAGTAGTATTTAGAATAGTTTGTTAGCAAATATTACAAGACATTTTTTTTGTATTTCTACGGAATTCGGAATGACTGCCTCGTTGGTCTAGTGGTCGCAATCATGACTGCTGAGCCTCAGGTCTTGGGTTCGATTCCTGGGTCGGGCAAATTGTTTGACCTTATGGAATTTCTCAGTAGCAGCCACGGAGTGTGGATTTGTGCCTGGTTGATGACAATAGGCTCGCCCCTTATTACATGGGACTTAAACATAGCTGTCGAAATGTGGTTGTACTATTAGGTACACCGCTGAATTCTGGAATTCTAAAATAGGTATATTATATTGTGTCGATAGCAGTATTGTCGCTCATCCTTGAACTCCGAACGGTAATCGAAACCGATCAATCAGAGAGCGTCTCATTAACAACTTGACATTTTTATATCGTTGTAGCCAGGTGTTGTAAATTAGAAATAATTTGATGTTATACGTATCGAATGATTTGATAGAATGGTTATGATATATTGATGTTTTAAGCCTGTTGATTGAAATGATTATATTTTTGTAATTTAGAAGCGTATTTCGTGTATTTTTATTTTACAAGCAATAATGACACTATCATTTGCAGTAAATCGTCCGTCAAAGTTTACGAATATTATTACATATTTCGACGAAAGTAAATTTTATTTCGTGTAAGCTAATACCAGCTATGCTAAAATATTTAAATCTAAGAAATCTTGAAAATGAGTGGCGAAGTTGCTTCTAATTGAGTTAACTGGCGAAATGTGGGTGTAGGTACTAGAGCTATACCTATGCCTTACCCTTCGAGGATTAGGTACAGGTGTGATATTATTTTACGTAATGATCGATACTATTCAAGAGTTAAGGTTATATGTAGGGGGTAATCTTCGGAAAACTGATCCGATTAAGATTTTTTTTTTCATTACCGGGAAGCTATATCATCGACTGTTCTCCAAACGTTTCCGTGGCTTAATTTCCACACATAACAGGAACGAAGCCACGAAGAGATGCTAGTAAAATATAATGTCGTACGTACCTACCAGAGACACGAGAAAGAACACATCTACTCTAAAATAATATTGCTTTTCAACACTGTTTATGGTAATACCTAACATTTTGTATATTTGTTTTAGTATTACAATAAATCGTGGCACAGTTTTTTTTTATATGAGCCGTGGGAAATGAATGCCTCGCGTTATATTTTGTGGTTTCATGATAAGCTTTGTCTGTTTATGATTATTCTGGATAGCTGAACATTATAACGTGGGTATTTCACCACCATGTATTTCCTGGTTAGAATAATTCCCTATAGGTATTGATAATTCTTAGGATAATTTTATATTCCTAGGACTGCTTATAGTAAAACTCATCAAATGCATTTAGCGCCAATCGTATTTAAGACGAAGTAAAGCGCGAATTAATAAAAAAAAACTTCCCATTTTGATTTCGATTTTCTTACCACTTTCAAGGTTTTTTTTTTGCACGGAACCCTTATTATTCTAAAATAAAAATAGCCTAAGTTATTCCTTAAACATCCAGTTACCCTACAGTAAAAGTAACGTAAAATCGGCAAGCCGTTTCGGAGATAATCGGGAACAAACAGACAGACAAAAATATAAACAGATTTTAAAATTACAAGTAGATACTTCTATTTTATTTATTTGTATAGGCCAGGTATCGTTTCATTTTTGTCAAACGTCGTTTCATTTTTCGTTCAAGAAGTATCCTAATTTTTAACATAACCACATAAAACTTCCCGAAAAAAAATCCAAGACACCGAACATCGATACTTTTTCCTTCACCACGTCCCATCCCTACAAGTTCGTGTAACATAGGCGCTAGGCCATAATGAGCAGGGCGTGTAAAACTGCCGCTTAAACTTTAAATAGTTTGTCACGCCTTTCTAGTAGCCTTTAGCTGATAAAGTTCCAGTACCGCTCATTATCTAGTTCGCATGCCCAGGTTTATGAAGTGTCGTTAAATTTTCAAGTTCAGCCTTGATTTAATTACTGGATTTGCGGTAGTGTATTTTTATGCGTTAGTTATATTAATCTTTTCTTTCGAAGACTGGTATTCAGATAGTGGTATTCAGCTGAATTCGGTTAGACTGGAAGCCGACTTTAGTCGACCTCAACATAGTTGGAAAGTGCCAGGCAGCTGATGAATTTGAAGAAGTGTGAAATACGCTAACTCGCACTGGACCTGCGTAATCAAACTCAAACTCAAACTCAAATATTTTATTTCAATTAAGCCATTACAGGCACTTTTGAATGTCAGAAGGACGGAAGAAGAACGAAACTACGAGTGCAATACGTCATTCCGAAAGCCACCACGCCGAACCACACGCCACCGAATGCCCGCAACAACGAACACTGCGAGCACGAAAGCACGCAGCGACGCAAACCGCAACAACGAATGCTCGAGACCCCGAAACACGGAACAACGAATGCACGCCGCAACGTGCAACCGCCGCCCCGCGACCCGGAGCCCCGCACACCCGCCGCCACGGCACACGCCGCCGCGCGGATAATGGATTTCAAACAAAAAAAATCCTCTCTAAAGAGGAGGCTTGTATCCAAGCAGTGAGCACATATAAGTTGTTAGCTAGCACTCAAAATACACGGTTGGCGCAGTGGCTGAGTGATTGGCTGATGCGCTACATATCGGGGGTTCGATCCCTGCACGGAACAAATACTTGTATGACCTACACTACAGGTAGTTGTTCCAGGTCTGGCTGTTTATGTATGTTTTTGATATAAGAGAAATTCCTAGTGTGTAGCGACGATAAAAAAAAAAGATTACGTCCATTTTTAACAGACTTTAAAAAATGGAGGAGGTTATGTTCGTGTGTATGTATTTTTTTTTTTTTTATGAATGTTACCTGATTTCTCTCCCATTTCTAATGAGCGACCAAATAGCAAGCACTCACTAACAAGTTACGGGTAGATGTTAACTAACTAAATGATTATGTGCAAAATATGTTTCATATATACCCACATCTTAAGTAAGATTTATTTGTAGTGATTAAGTAATGTTGTTTAAAGCGAAATGTTAGATACTGGACTAAATGTTACCTTATTTATGTATTCATTCGCTAAGTGAACAATGTATGTTCTTTTAGAATAAATAAAGAATCTTTAAACCCATTTGTGGACCGATTCTCAAAATTCTTTTTTTATTTGAAAGAGTGGTGACCTGAGGTGGTCCCATTTTAATTTGGTGAAGATCTGGTGCTGATCTTCGGAGATATACAATGGAACTCTTCAAAATAGACGGCAAATCTGTCGTAATTGCTGGAATCGCTTGGATGTCTATTGAATAAACATTATCATGACGTAACATCACGCCTGTATGCTCTGAGGGGGTATGCAGACGTGTACAATACACATTTTTTTTTGTTACCTGATTTTGTGTATCGCGAATAACTTCGTCGTTTATGAACCAATTTTGATGATTCTTTTTTTATTGGAACGGAGATACTTCAAGGGCCACCATGATATGGAATCGAGGGCAACCCTCAAATTTCATAGGCACGTATTACGTGTTTCGTGCTTGTTCTGACGCTATGCAAGTATTCGCATCTAGCAGTCATCACTTCAAGTCGATGAGCTTGGAAGATACTACTCCTCAATGGTTAGGAGTTGAAAGCAATAATCAGGGAATCTTGAAGGTTAAGGGTTAGGTGTCCTAGTAAGTATTTCTATAAGATATTACAACTAAAAATGAAAAAATAAAAAACTTTTTGCAAAAACCAAACCAAATTAAACAAAGAAATGTCACCGACTTCAGAAGCTGATTTTTCTTCTGAAGTTTATTTTTCACTTTTTGGTGTTTTTGAAGTCCGTTGTTTTTTTTTGCAAAAAGTTTTTTTATACAATGTAATTTTGTTTTGGCTTAAGCTCTATGTAAAGTACTTAACATGATTCATTTTGAAAACTCTCTGCAAATCTCTTGTTGGCGTGTCGTAAATTACAAGTATCTAAAGCCTGATTAGCTATGTTTTGAATACATATCAAAGGATGGGAAAGTTTTTTTAATCTAGATTTTTTCTGATATGTGCTGATAATAGTGATAGCAATTCAATACATCGCAAATGTCTCGCTTTTAAAAACTACGCCTTAAATAAATGTAAATCTGTAAGTTAAGACGTAGTATTTTAATATCAGGAGCGAGATACTAATATGTAGGGCTGCCATCTCAAAAATTTGGCAACCAGGACAAGACGCGTGAAAATCCCAGATTTTATAGAGCCGTAAACCTGGACATGTAAACATGTTTTACATAGTCTGAGTAAAAAAACAGTTGAAAATGTCAAAATCACCTTTTTATTTTCAGACTTTAAAATTTTCAGTCATCTATTAACATCATTTGTACTTAATAAAACAGAATCTTATTAACAAATTGTTTTCTTAATCAGTTAAAAATTTGCGAGTCGGTTCGTCGGTTGATCGCGGCGTACGGGTACAGTGCGTGCGTCGCGGATGGCTTTAATTTTTTAAACCCGGACTACAATTGAAGGGGTCCGGACGCCCCCCGGACGCCCTCTAAACTAGGACAAATCCGGGGAAACCCGGACGTACGGCAACCCTACCGAAATGAGTGATCTGTAATCTCGTAGTAATCTGTTATCAGTAGGAAGTGAGTGATAAGATTGGGAGAGGCGTCGTACGATTGCTATTTTGGAGCCGAAGCCACGTGACTACACTAGTTATCGAAAAACGTTGGATTGTTTGTACACACAAGATTCACGTGCAGACTTGATATGGAGGAATAAGTAGATTGATAAAAGGAATATTATGCGAAATTGCAGTGTGGAATTTTTTGGGCCTTATCTTTTTATAACTTAATTGGTGCGGCGCTTTAGTAGGATCTGCTAAATTGTAGTAGGTCCGTTACATGCATATCGAGACCTGACAATGAAAATGTTCAGGCCAAGTGCGTTTACCACTTGACTGGGAACTCTGGAACTCTTTTGTTGTGTTCTTTGGTGTTAAGATTACCATTCCAAGTAATTTTCAGCTAGACATAGTAGGTACTATCAGTTGATGGCAAGTATTTAGGTCATCTTACTACTAACTACGATGGATTGTCGCTGGTTACTCTTTCACGCAAAAACTACGGTGATTAACATGAAAGGAAACTATTTTTCGTCCCACTGGTACGACCCCATGCTCAACGCGGGTGAGCCACACGTGAGATAACCTTTCATACACCTTTAATCTTGGCCTTGACCAAGGCTTGACCTTGAGTGTACTGCAAACGTAAAGTCACATCCCCCCACACACAAATCGCGAATGAATGAACGCAGGTACCTACACCACGATATGATCCCAGCACAAATCGCCAAGTAACAGAACGTACTATTTATCCCAGTACTTAATACAATCCTGTGGGGCAATTACTAACTCCACGCGAGCGAAGTCGAGACTCCCGAGAGCATAACCTTTCATCCTTCGTTTGCAGAACAATCAAGGTCAAGAGTCACCTCCCCACTTACAAATACAAATCGCGAATGAATGAATGAACACCCGACGCCCGGCGCGACACGACGCGCGACGTGGTCTTACGTGGTCCCAGCGCCAATCGCCACGTAACTTGACGCCGGCGGCGTCCGCGTCATGACGCACGCCACAACTATTAATTAGAGACACGCTCGTAAAATGCTAATTGATTTATGTACCTATTCATACCTGTGTAAAAATATAATGGACTGTACTTTTAGAAGAGCTCGGGGCTAGATAATAATAGCCGCTCGAATCAATCTTCAGGTTAAGCCGCGATTGTCTAGGTTGGTCTGTAGATGGGTGACCGTGATGCACGTTAAACTGTTGGTCCCGGATGTCATTTAGAGATCTTAGACAGTCTTAACAGGTAGTCAGTGGTGTCGTATTATCCAGTACCACTGGTTTGTGGAGGTCAGATAGGCAGTCGCTATATGTAAAATACTGTTATTCAGCTGCACCCGGTTAGACTGGAAGCCGACCCCAATATAGTTGGAAAATGGAAAAGAAAAGCAGATGATCACTTTTGAATATTCGCCAGTGCCTTTGTCTGTTTATTTTATGATCTGATTAATATTCCAAAAACTAAGTTTGTTCATGATTCGGCAACGCAGCAAATATTTTGCTGTTTTGATGAATTCATTTACCTAACAGAATATCATCCCTGTCATCCCCGAAGGGTTACTCAGAGGACTACACCCACATTTCG
This sequence comes from Diarsia dahlii, assembly GCA_949775195.1. Lineage (NCBI taxonomy): Eukaryota > Metazoa > Arthropoda > Insecta > Lepidoptera > Noctuidae > Diarsia > Diarsia dahlii. Next base: position 18,529,403 of record OX459206.1, read on the forward strand.
TAAGTTATGGGGCGAGCCTATTGCCATCTAATGTTATGTTTCCTAATGCCAACTTTACCTGCGCATGGGCAAGTAACCTGACCATTACTTACCTAGTTTACCTTTTAGGTCTTCAAGATTACTTTGATTGAAACTTGTTCAGTATGCTGATTACTTCATTATGTCCTTTTCAGGATATTTCTTTGTCAAATAAAAGGTTAGGTTAAGAGAAGACATCTTTAGAATTTTAGAAACGAACTGTCATTGAAGACTCCTTACGAGGATTTAAGTAGCTGTTTACCTGCTATTTTTATCTTCATAATATGCAATTATGCAGAGATTACAGAGTATCGATTTCAGATTAATTCCTTAGGAGGATGAGCACGTGCTGCGGGTTGTTCGAAAGAGATACCACGGGCTCGACACTAAGGGCTAAGAAGGAATATGGGTGGTTTTTAGTCAGTAGAAGTCTGACACTCCCTACCGCTCTGCCCAGAGCGGGAGGAGTCATTTGATGATTCCCATCCCCCAAAAAAAAGGAGGATGAGCAGAGAACTCTTAACAAGCTCGTGTAATAATGTTAAAAAAAAACATATTTTTAACCGACTTCCCAAAAGGAGGAGGTTCTCAATTCGATTGGTATGTTTTTTTTTCTCTTTATCTTCTTTGGAAGATTGTCAGAGACAGAACGATATTTCATACTCAGTCAGTGAGGTAGGTACCTATAACTTTAAATGTAATATATGTATAGAAATAATAATATTTACCTAAATAATAAATAATAATAAAAATCTTTATTTATCTCCACAAATTACATATCAACGTAAAACATGAAACAGTCAGACACAGAAATTTCGACAAAGTGTAATTTGTAGGAGATCTGGAGTCCAAACTAAGGCCCAGATTCACAGACCACACTTTGACTTTACTAAGTAAAGTATGATTTTTGGAAAGTAAATAACAGCTTGACAGGACTAAGAAATATATTTTTGCGTGAAAGTAGATCTTTCTATCAAAGTAAAGTCAAAGTGTGGTCTGTGAATCTGGGCCTAAGAAATATATTTTTGCGTGAAAGTAGATCTTTCCATCAAAGTAAAGTCAAAGTAAAGTCAAAGTGTGGTCTTTGAATCTGGGCCTAAGTCAAGGCATGCAAAATAGGTATGCTTTGTATTAGGTATGCTTTGTATTGTACCGACATATATAAAACTGGGTTTTTAAAAGGTACCATTATCCTCTTACACCGGAAGAATTGTTATTTATTTTCGATAGGTACCCAATAACGGCCTCACAAATGGCCTCACAATATTGGGATTTACCTATTATTTTTGTTGACGAACCGTTTCGGGGATTCCCTGCAATAACGAATATAATAATTATAGGCCGTTAAATATAATATTGAGGGCGTGACCTGGTTGATACATACATAAGATTGATCTTAGTAAAATCAACACTTAAATCAATAAACATATTCTATTGTTGGAATGTCAGTTCTCGACGTTTTACCGAATGTTCAAAGTTCAAGAGGGAGGTTCAATTCAGGCATTAATTTAGGTGATAAGTATATCTAGTGGTTCCAAAAATGGATATTAACTGTTGTTAAAACTTTCCTGCTTAAAATTTCAATCCCTTGCCTAGAACATTGGTCTGTAAATCATTTTTAAAACGACTTCGAATGATTTAATCTAAAAAAAAAACGAAAAGTCTACTTTACTCAAAAACTTTTGAATTTTGGTTGAAAATTCGGTGGCTTAATTTCTTACATTTTAACTCTACTATGACGACCTGCAAGGAATACGTCGAGTTACCAGTAACCCTGTAGATTTATATAGAATGGCCTAATCAATTAGGACAACCTTCTAATACCTTAGTAAACCAATAAAAGCAGCCAAGACAATTAGATAACTATCAAAATAATAACTATCATAATATCCAAATAATTTACTGCCTCACTATGAACAGTCACTAATGTATTTGAACGTATACTGTGGGACTGATAAAGCCAAGAGTCAAGCATTAAGGAAAATCCGGTACACTAGGAACTAAGCACTAGGCGCCTCTTTGGCTCAAGTCCGAACTAAACTATTAATACCTAATAGGTGGCGCCAGGAGCTTGTAGCTAAATAATAACAGAAACGCGGATCAATCTTGAGGTTAAGCCGCACTTGCCTCGGTTGGTCTATGGATGGGTGACCACACTGACCGCCTATAATATACCGAGATTCCTCCATGCCTCCGAAAGCACGTTAAGCCGGTGGTGTCAGCTGTCGTTTGTTAGAGAGCATTCGAGCATTCGTTGTTGCGGTTTGCGTCGCTGCGTGCTTTCGTGCTCGCAGTGTTCGTTGTTGCGGGCATTCGGTGGCGTGTGGTTCGGCGACTCGGCGTGGTGGCTTTCGGAATGACGTATTGCATTCGTAGTTTCGTTCTTCTTCCGTCCTTCTGACATTCAAAAGTGCCTGTAATGGCTTAATTGAAATAAAATATTTGAGTTTGAGTTTGAGTTATAGATCTTTGGCAGACGTTACAAGGAGTCAGTGGCCTGAAAGTCTTACAACCAGTCGTAGGGGTATCGTGTTATTCAGTACTAACTGGGTTGTGGACGTCAGATAGGCAGCCGCTCCATATAGCATACTGGTATTACGCTGCATCTGATAAGACTGGAAGCCGACCCTAATGGGCCTACTACACGCACGCACTTCCCCACAGTTTTCGTTCACACTTTACAGTACATCGCGCGTATGGTTGGTAAAACTGTATTACCATTACAAACCACACGCGCGATGTACTGTGTGCACCGTGTAATCCCGCAGGCAAAACTGTGGGGAAGTGCGTGCGTGTAGTAGGCCCATAACACAGTTGGGAAAAGACGAGACATCTATACAAAGCGAATCCATGTTTTACTGGACATCTAAAGCTTGATGTATCACTGTGTGTACAACTCTGTCTATCTCTTCGGGTATTACAAGCGCAATGTTATGATATGTTTATAAACACTGGTTTAGTAGGCCAAGAATAGCTGTAGGAAAATCCAGACCGGAAAACTATGGGTAATACAAATGACACAGAAAATTTAATAATACCGATCTGTCATCAGTTATTTTGAACTTTGAACGATCTAGTAGGGTAGCAACATGACAGACGGCACGGTTGGCGCAGTGGCTGAGCGATTAGACTGCTGCGCTGCGTGCCGCGGGTTCGATCCCCGCACGGAACAAATATTAAATTTGTATGGCCTACAGATAGTTGTTTCGGGTCTGGGTATTTGTGTATGTGAGTTTAAATGTTTGTGAACGCACCCACGATACAGGAGAAAATCCTAGTGTCAACGTTTCTTTTAATTAATAAAAAAAAAAAATCGTCATATTATGACTCCTCTAGGTATGGACGAGGCAGGGAGTGTCAGACTTTTACCGGCTAAATACCATCCATGTTCCTTCTTAGCCCTTTGTGTCGCGGGCGCGGTACCTCTTTCGAACAACTGGAGAACACCAAAAAAAATAGATGCACTATGTGAACGATGCAATGCAAAAAAGTAAGTGTCTGATGAGATGACTAGAAGTATAGATAGAAGATATTATGCTGGAAAAAACTATCGAGATAAAAAGTATTTATGTCCTAATCTAGGGTCAACCGTATACCTACCTATTTGCCAGTTTCTTCGAAATAAATGTAAGTCACGCAGAGACACTAGCCCGCGATGCTTAGCCTGTAAATTTTAAACATGTCTTGAATGATCTTATCCCGATCTAACCTGACCCTTGCTGACCTCCCTCAGCGACGCACTAAACTGAGGCTTGTACCCCTGAGGGTGCCCTTAGCGTAAAGTCGTTTAGTTTTTAAGTTTTTTAGCCGTTGGCTGAAGGCCTTATCCTCAAAGGAACCCATAGTATAGTCAGGTTAAGCAGACGACACCTCCTAGATTGAGCTGCGAGACGCCATTCACAAAAAAACTACACGAACATTCATAGAATTAGTTTTTTGGCCCTGATCTGATGCCGTAACGGTTTATGGGAAATTCCCTTAAAAATTGCAACTCATGGACTATCAAAGTTGATGTTTTTATAAAGAATTCAATTGATATCTACAATTGAAGAATTCAATTATCATTCGTGTATAGCGCCATATTGACTGGATGAGATAACAAAATATTAGTTTCGATAACATTTTGATACATAAAATCTAATCAATGATAACAAAATGGTTTAAGTTAAAATTAGAAATTGCCTCGTTAGTTTAATGGACTGCTAAGTTTGATGTCCTGGATTCCCAGGTCGGGCAAAGTGTTAATTAGCGTTTTTTTCATTAGGAATTTCTGAGTAGCAGCCACGGAGTCTGGATTTGTGCCCGATTTACGGTAATAGGCTCGCCCCCTATTACATAGGACTTAAACATTAACTAGTGTTGTGGGTGTACTAATAAAGCTTACCACTGGGTAACCTTTCAAGGATCACATGTGTCATATTATGTCATAAAAAAGCAATAACAGAGTTATTTATTTCAACTCTAATTACCACTACATTATTTTTCAATTTCCATCTCAAATACCTGGTTGTTTATATAACCATAACCAACCCACCATGCACTGCCATGCAGACACCTTGCAGTAACGATGCACCGGTCACCAGGACACCATAAATAATTACATCCTATTTGGGACATTCTCACGTCTATTACACCAAAAAAAACCAGCGCTCACCAAGCATGCATTTTATTAAACAATATCTAATATTCAAAACATTTATTAAGGAGTTTCACGACCAGTTAACCTTGACCTGCCCCACCCTTTTGCTCCTAATGAATTTGTGGTGTTAAATGGGATGTGGAGCTCTTTTTATTCTGGTTACTGGTTGACTTGTGACTTCCTAAGCGATGGATCGGATTCGACGGCGTAGACTTATGGTAGGGTGTCCGTGATGTAATTGTGTACCTGTTAGTGAGGACGGGCCCATTTGTTTTCACTTTTATAGTCATTTTTCGAGAGTTTATTACCATCAGGTGTGTTGTGTTTTTAACGGATTTTTTCTGAGGTGTACTAATTGGGTAATGGCTTATGCTGTCAAGTAGTAGCTAGTATTAAAATTGCTTCATTATGCTTGGGGTTTGAAAAGTTTGAACACAATTAATTATTAATAATTACACAAAAGCATAGAAATATGTTTGCAAAACGAGATGCTTGCTTGCTTGCCAGTGGAAAGAAACTTTTTATTCCATCAGTTTGGCTAAATCTGTTTGAAGTTGACTATTGGGAAATCTGTTTCGCTGAAATTAAATTTAGCTTATTAGGTAGGTACTACAAAACTTCTAACCAAACAAAGAAAGTTCACCGAAAATCAATCACAATTTTAGTCATTACGCGATCTCATAATGAGTACCTAAAATTGTGATTGATTTGATTCCTCTTTTATTTTCTTCCTCCTTTTTGGGAAGTCGATTAAAAAAGGGCAGAAAAACATTTTATGGACCAATTTTGTTGTAAAAAAATAAGAAAAAAAAAACCAGGACTATCCCACGCCACTCAAAAGCGTACACAGCAGACACCTGTACATCGAAAGTTGTCGGTTGTCGGCAACTTAGCGCGGAACTTTTAAAAGTAGCGCCGGTTTATAAGACGCGCGCGCATTATTGCATGTAAGTCGTGGAACATAGACGTCATGTATAGTGTGGGGGACAAGGCATGAGCGGCGGGATAGATGGCCAGGTAAAGGCGAGGTTGCAGTACTTTGTTTTTATGTACGCACGACCTTAACCCCCGCCCTGCCGGGCGAGCGATAAAATCCTAAATTTTGACTGTTTTTTGCTTCTTGGAGAAAAACTATAAAGAAATTATGCAATATGTTTTCAACATTTACTTCAGTCAGAATAAAAAGTTCTATCTATTGATATAACTTTTATGTAAATTCATGATGATGTCTTAGCAGTACACGTTTGAAATTGTGATTTAGAGTCATGTTTGATATAAAAAGTATCGAGCCGATCATTCTAAATCGCGTTTCTACCTTTACGATTTACTAGAGAGTATGTTCAATTTTTATGTAATGATTTTATTTATTAAAAAACTCGTATTTAGTTCGACTTTTATAGGTTCAAAAATCTTAAAAAGTACTACAACCCCGCCTTAAGGCCCTCGGTGGTCTAGTGGTGGCACTCGCGATTGCTGAGGTTAAGGTACTTGGTTGGGCGAATCGTTATTGGGTTTTTACTTCAGGGATTTCTCAATAGCAGCCAATTTGTCTGCGGTTAGGAAAATACGACGATAACATTATCCGGTTATTATATTAAGTCAGCTTTTGTACTCTGTAGCTATAGGTACTTCATTTTAATTTTCTCTTTTAAACATCAAGTTTACTTTTTTGGGCAAAATGATACATTATTATCGATTGGCAGCTTCTTTTGGATAGGATTATAAGGAAGAACAGATTCCAAGCTGCGGGGCAGTTACGTAAGGACTTCTGTGGCCTTTGACTTCAAAAGATACTTCACGGAACTTGGTTCAAGCACATTTCGACAAAAGCTTATACTGTTGTTACTTGGACGTAAAATAATAAATTCAATAAAAAAACCACCAATCAGTGAACCACTTAAGCCCTGGATCGAATGAACCGGAAGTCACGACGAGAGGCGTTTGTCCGGCATTAGGACGGTACAGGCTAACAGTAAAAGAAAACGAACAAAGCCGATATCTTGGATTTTTGATTAATAACTTGTACCACACACGTCTACTCACATTATTGTCGGGCATCGAAACTCGTACTTACCTCTCATCATAACGATGTTTCAGGACATAAAGCACGGAAATAAAGGGGGTGATTATTATATCACACATACATACATACGTGTACAGTGTTTACATATGCTCTCGAGTCGGGGGCAGTCGGCGGAACGGAAAGTTGAGAGACTTCTTAACTGGTAGGTTTTAAAGTGAAAAGTGCAGGATATTGAGGAAATGTGGGCGTATTTAGACAGGTTGCGTAAGGTTCTTTAGGGGGGCGGGTTGTTCGAAATAGATACCGCGGCCTTGTTACAAGGAGGTAAGAAGGAACATGGGTGGTTTTTGGTCTGTAGAAGTCTGTCACTCCCTACCGCTCTGCCCAGAGCAGGAGCAGTCATTTGATGATTTACCCTCAAAAAAAAAGCTGTTTGGAAGGAGTTTGTGGCTAAATAATAAGACCCGCTCGAGTCGATCTTTAGGTCAACCCGCGCTTGCCTAAGTTTGTCGCCGGATGAGTGACCACCGATATAGGTACCGAGTTTTCTCTAATTCTAATTGTGTTTTGGAGGTCAGATAGGCAGTCACTCCGTGTAAATTACTGGCATCAGGTTTGACTGGTAGCCAACCCTAATATAGTTGGGAAAAGGTTAGGCAGATGATGATGTATAGGTAAGGTTATTTAGTGATTCGTTGGTTTCCATGGCTACGTCTAAATTATCTGAAACGGAGGTGAGCAGGACTCTTGTGCTTTGGAAATGGTAAGAGTGTTGGCTTTATTGACGATCGACAGAAGATCACATAACCCTTTCGGAAGCTTCTATCAGTTCCATGCTATTTTATTTCAACATTAACGTTAAAGCTATATCACTTTTTCTGGCCTAAAACTTCAAAACATAGCATGTCCAAGAACCAAGAATTCGAAGATGTGTGACATCTACCAAACCGCACTGGGCCCGCATGGTGGATTATAGCCCATTCCTTCTCATAGATAGGACGCCAGAGTCCCAGCAGTGCATAAGCATAATTAGCCTGGATGTTCCCTTAAAGCTAGCTGGCCTTAAAGCGGAATGGACACCTTTTTTTTTTTTAAATAACACCCCCCCCCCCCCCGCTCTTGGGCAGAGCAAACTTCTACTGACTAAAAACCAACCCATGTTCCTTCTTCGCCCTTGTGCCGAGGCCGCGTTATGCCTTTCGATAATACGCAGCCCCGACGGGCGTCGGCCCTTGCGCCCCCTTCCATGTTGCTGACATCTCTTTGAGGCGCGCGTGGAATACGAACGCGCCGTCGACACGGTCCGTTGCCCTCATGACGACGGCCGGACGGCGAGCTAGCCCATTACTCACCGTCCACAGGCCCGCGTCTACGGTGGCCGGAAGCCATCACGTGCCCCCGACGCCCGGAGCGTCTCCCGCGGCGGCTGGGACGAGAGGTTCTTTCCCTCTCACGTTCCGCCACCTCCTTCGCTAGCATCACTGCTTCGCAGAAGGAGGCGACGGCATCCCATTCCTCTTCGCCCCAGACCATGGCTTGCACCAGGGCCGGACGCGAGATGTCGCCGCCGCCGATCGCCGCTACGAGAACACGGCGGGGCTCTGCCTAAGCAGGGCACACCTCCACAGTGTGCTCCACCGTGTCCTCCGGTCGATCCTCGCAGTGGAAGCATCCGGGCGTTTCCTCCCGTCTGATTCGGTACAGGTACCTCCCGAAACATCCGTGTCCGGTGAGGACCTGCGTCAGACGGAAGGTGAGGGCGCCGTGGCTCCTCTCCAGCCACTCCTCAAAGAGGGGACTTACCGCCACTATCGTGGCGTGCCCTGCACTGGATTGCGACAGTCGCTGTCTCCATGCCGCCATGAGATCGCACCGGAGGTCCGTCCGCAGAGCGGTAATTTGCAAGCGGAATGGACACCTGATAACAGTATTTTGTTTCTCCTTACAAAGTTTCCTTATACCTCGTCCATTTCTCCCATTCACCCGACTCCCGCCATAATAGGTGCTCAAATAACGAAGACACGGTAACCATAGCAACCAAACCTCGACAACCCTCAGAAACTCGAAGCGAAGATAACTAACGACTTCCCCTCAACGAGATAACCTTTAATTAGGTAAAGCTCAAGTTTTTTATTAATTAAAAATTATTATGTAAATCGTATAATTTTACAGTCGACCGACCAGAAACGGGTACTGGCTATGTCTTGTGTATTATTTATATTAATTAGGTTGGGCTGTTGGAGATAGGGATCTGTTTATATAGTTTATTACGGATCAACTTCCTGACTGTGGCTGACTGACAGGTGGGTGTTGCTATGTGAACGAATATGGGAAGATTCGGAAGATATGGCACCTGTATTGAAAGCTTGTGAAATTGTTTGATGTCGAGCTTTTGAGGTATTAACTAGGGAAAAAGGTTGCTTATCTTATATTTTTATATTTATATTTTTTTATGAGTTTTAAGAAATTTAAAAATCAACAAAAATGATCTAAGTAGGTTTATGTTTATATTTTAAAAGAATTTATATTTGCAGTAAGCGAATTGCTGAGATAATATAAATCGTACCATAAATAAAAATCTACTCGTACATACCTACAAAATAGTCATATTGATAAGTCTATAGTCTCCAGATTAAGCACAGCTTAAAGTAAAGATTGATCCGAGCGGCTGTTATTACTTATCTAGCCATAATCTCCTCATCAAAATGAATACTTACCTAACAATTTTAAATACCGGAGGCTCTTTCGATACCCTTGATAAGTAACCATGGCCTATTTATTATAAACAGTAGGAAGATCAATAAGTCCGATAAGCTACTTGAACTTATGTTAAAGTAGAATATAATATAACAAAAGTCTATAGTCTATATGCCACGGGGTCAAGTACGGTCATTGTGTGGAAAAACAATGAATTGGCTTCAGGATAGAAAGGGCCTACTGTAACTGCTTTAAATAGGGTTGATACTATTGAGTAATAAAAAAAATTTTTAACATGCTTTAAAATTAAATTAAAATTCTGTAAAAGTAAATAAAATTCTTTAATCTGGCAAAGTGGGGTATTATTGGTTCCTCCAACACCGAGTGCGAGTGCGGCGCTCCGGATCAAACAATGCCTCACCTGCTGGAGTGTCCCAGATGTCCTCATACATGCACCCTTGGCGACCTGCCCCCCTACTATGACGTCTTAAAACAGTCCTAACTTAACCTTATTCTAGTGTGGAAACGTGACAGAACTATACAGGGTGTCTAGCGCCATCTCTCTTCCACACTGGATTAAGAATAAGTTAGGACTGTTTTAAGACGTCATAGTAGGGCCCCTGAACAGCGCTTCTGCTGCTGCAATAAGCGTGGCTACCTACTGGGCCCAAACCGTATAGGATGGAAATAGAATCAATACGAGAAGAAGGATAAGAAGAACAGGATTTAAAAGTCTTCAAGAAAAGTCTAAAGAGAAAATGTACGTGAATAAGTGTTACCAATAATCTCTAATAACCATCACGCCTGTAATCCCCGAAGAGCTACCCAGAGGTGTAGGTAAGTATGTACCTAGTAGTAGACCCACATTTCACCACATATGCTGAAGTCCCATGTAAAAGGGGGCGAGCCTATTGCCATCAACCGGGCACAATCCAGGCTCCGTGGCTCTCGTCGGGGCTGTGGATTCCCGTCGGGGCTGTGGATTATCGAAAGGATAACGCGGCTCCGACACAAGGGCGAAGAAGGAACATGGGTTTGGTTTTTAGTCAGTAGAAGTCTGACACTCCCCTTCGCTCTGCCCAAGAGCGGGGGGCGGGGATATTCGATGATTTTCCACCAACCAAAAAAAAAAAAAGGCCCCACCCGGGAATCGAACCCAGAATCTCATGAGTCAAATGATTATAATTATCATCATTTATTTCTTGTCATCACCATCCTTCCTTAGGAAGTAAGTACTAAAATCGTTTTATTTTTACACTCGTGTAGTTTTATATCGACTTCACAACCGGATGTATGAATTAATGAATGAGACAGACTTCTTTTGAGTGCTTATAAACGTGACGTCATTTTATAGTCCGTCGGCTAAAATTAGCCTCTAATGTGTGCAAAGTTCGTTTTGTGCTCAATGACTTTTGGAATCTGCCTTTGTTTAAAAATATATGTGGTGTTACATAAATAAACGGTCGTTTGGTTTAGTGGTCGCAAACGTGACTGCTGTTCGTGTGGTCTTGGGTTTGTTTGATTCCCGGGTTGGATAAAATGTTTTTGGGTTTTGCCGTCAGGAATTCCTCAGTAGCAACCACGGAGTTTTGATTTGTGCTCGGTTGATGGTAATAGGCTCACCCTCTATTATTTATTTATTTATTTATTTGCTCTCATGCACATCACACATTTTACAATACTGTCGGTTTTTGTACATGAACCCTGTCAGGGCACTGCAAAGCACAATGCTGGTTTGCTGTTGAGTTTTGAACATTAGTTAGATTGATATAATAAATAAATTGGGTCAAATCTTATAAATAGCACAATAGAATACAATAAAATATGTCTTAAAGTCATTATGATGTCCAGGTAATGGTTATAAACTCTATGGGTAGGTAGTTATTACGCATAAGGTCAACAGTAATAAGAAATAGGCAGTAATTAGGTACAATCATGTCATATCAATATCGTAAGTGGTTAAATTGAATTAGGGTACGCTAGTATTATATTATCTATGATTAGGGTATATCATTTTACAATACAACATAAAATAAAAATAAAAATGTCATTCAAATAAACAATGTAGAAGCTAATATTATGTTCGTAAATTGTGTAGGTACACCTATAAAGTTTTATCTGTCATGAATTGATCTACCGTGTAATAACATTTCTCTATTAAAAGTAATCTTAGTTTTTTATAGAATGAATTTGTATTCCCCTCATCTTTTATGTATTTTGGTAAATTATTATAAATTGATGCAATTCTATAGTTGGGGCTATTTTTCATTATTCTTAATTTTGGTGTCGGTGTAATCAACTTGTTTTTATTTCTTCGGTTATAGTTTTGGTTTGCTTCTATGTTTGATCGAAAGTAATTCCTGTGTTTTTGGACAAACGTAGCTATTTGTAGTATGTAAAGGGAGGGTAACGTTAATATTTTATTTTTTATGAAATGCGGTTTACAACTTTCCCATGGCTTAATGTTGATAAGGATGCGTATACACTTCTTTTGCATGATGAATATGTCATTAAAGTTTGTACTTTCGCCCCACAATATTATTCCATAGTTAAACCATGCATAGGCATATGCATAGTATGCTGAGAGCGCGGTCTCATAGTTTGTGTTGCTTTTTAATTTGCTTAATGCGTATATGAATTTCGATAATTTAGTTTTTAGGTTTTCGATATGTTTTTTCCATGTTAGATTATTATCCAATGTTAAGCCAAGAAGCGTCAGATCGTCCCTTTCTGGGATATTTAATTTATTACTAAGGTTATTTATGCACAGCGGCGTTCGTTGGTATGTTCTAAATTGCAGTAGGTTACTTTTTTATTATTTATTTGTAGATTGTGCTTCTCTAGCATGGAGTAAAATAACCAGTGGAGAAAGTATGGGCACGTTTTTGTTCTAAATCAAAGTCACTAATATACCGCGGGGGGAGAGGTACGTTTCGGACTCTGTGATTGGTTGACGAACTGACAACCAAATGACAACTCATTCTCTAGGGATTCCATAAAAGTAATTGAAAAAGTATCGATATCGATAATTGTTTGACTTATTAGTATTATAACGATTTGTTTGCAATACAGAGATTACGGGTTCGATTTTGAAATAAAACAGGTGATTATTAAACTTAGAAGACTTTATTAAAAAAAAATTAATATATTTAGGTACTGGTTTTTAAAATGGATTAGTTTTGAATATGTTTTTCTTATATAATCATTTGGATTTGTATTATTTTTCGTAATAAATGTCAGTCGAGTATCAATATATTTTTTTGCTACACATGAAGCTAAATCAATTAAATGGTTAGTCGATTCTACGTCAAATTGGTGAAAAAAAAAGTAAAAGGACCTCAAATTAGTTCAAATTAATTTTGTGTGTTAAGATCATGATATCACGGGGGGAGCAAAGGGGGGTTAAAATTTCGGTCATTTTTTGCCTAGGACGCTCCGTTTTCAAGATATTTGTATTTAACTTATTTTGGTACAATAATTTAAAACGCCCATAACTCGGCAACGGTGCATCGTAGGACCATGCTTCTCAGTCCCTAAATGGTGTATATGGCGCAGGTTAACCCGATACTGCAATATGGTAATAAAAAAAAATTAAGTAATAATAATAATAATATTCCACAACTATCACACAACGCCATCTAGTCCCAAGCTAAGCAGCCAAGGGAATAAGCATGTTTGAAAATATAGCAATAATGAAACAAAAAAAAATAGCACTCCGGGAGTGCCGGCAGAAGTGAAAACTTCAATATTAACTTTCAAACTCGCATCAGCATCACTGACGCGAGTTTGAAAGTTTTTACCCATACAAAAAAAGTGCTCAGCGCCGCTAAAGAAGTTTTCACTTCAAAATATAAGGTATTTTAAGAACTTATATTTTAAATTATATCGATACCATACACCGTCGCGATACTGCGAACTCGAACATCACTATCATGAAAGAAAGAGACAACTGCATTAGTGCAAATCAGTGTACCAGAAAGAGACAGCAATTATATGATTCTTTTTTCATTGTTTTGATCAAATTGAATAGAAAACCACATAACTGTGCAATGTTATCCCATCTTTTGTGTAACTTGAAGTTGTAGTACACTTTCCACACCATTTAATTGCACAACTAGGCATAATTTTTCGTAATAAATGCTTTCAAAACGGGAGCGCGTGACGTTCGTGCGTTAGCCTACAATTTTTGCGACTGAACAAAATTTCGCCGCGTACGCTTGATATAGCGTAGGTTTGGCGCCCGCGGTAGCCCCCGCACGCGCTCTCCACTGGTTATTGTGCTCCATGTTCTCTAGCCACGATTTAACTATTTTATAGGTATTTTCAATGTTGGTCAAAGTTTCGGTGTTCTCAGTTGTTCTGAACACTAGCGATACGTCGTCCGCGAATAGAACGCATTTCGAGTCAATTGTTTTAGGTAGGTCGTTTATGTATATAATAAATAATATACACCCCAACACACTGCCTTGAGGAATGGAGTGGTTAATAGTCTTTGTTCGTGATTTTATGACTTGTATTTCGTTTGCTTCTTTGTTGTAGTATTCTATTTCGACGTATTGTTTTCTATCTTTTAGGTAAGATTTTAGCCATTTAAAGGCCGTACCCCTAATTCCTATGCCATATAATTTTTGTAGTAAAATGTTATGGGAAACCTTATCGTATGCTTTAGTCATGTCTAGGAACAAACCTATGGCATATTGTTTATCATTTATGTAGTTGTATATTTCTTGAACGTAGTTATATACCGCGAGTGTGGTCGATCTTTCTTGCCTAAAGCCAAACTGATTTATGTCTAAGAGATTGAATTTTTCTAAAAAATTGTTAATTCTAGTGGACATTATTTTTTCAAATATTTTTGATATAACTGGTAGAAGGGCTATTGATCGGTAAGAACTGGGATCTTGGGGCTTGCCGCCTTTTTTAAATATTGGTCGTAGTTTAGCTTCTTTTAATTTATCCGGGAAGATCCCTTCGTCAAGGGATTTATTAATTAGTTTGGTTATAGGTGGTGTCAGTTCATTAATACATTCTTTAATTAGGAAAGACGGTATTTCATCACCTCCGGCACTGCGCTTGTTTTTCATTTTGCGTATAATATTATAGATTTCACGCTCCGTGGCGGGTTGGACAAATAGGGAATTTATTGATGGGGTTAGAACTGGGCATGTATTCGTCGTATTGTTGGGTAGCGGTTCGCCAACCGATGCAAAGAAGTCATTAAAGATATTAGCAACCATTGTTGGTGTACTTGTGGTTTTACTGTCATTATAACACAGGGTAACATTTTTAGTATGGCACTTGGAATCTGGTTTATGGTAATTTTTAATAATGTTCCACATGGTTTTAGATTTATTTTGTGACCGCTTCATATCCTTAATATGATTGCATTTTTTTGACCGCTTTACACACTTCTTCAAGATTTTTTCATATGTTTTATAGTGCGTTTTTAAAAGTTCACTATTGGTCTTTTCTACAAAAATTTTTAGTAATCTTTTATGCTCACATGATTTTTTTAAGCCTACAGTTAAATAAGGTTTCCTTTTATTATTTTTTATTTTTACGCGTTTTTTAGGTATAGTTTTATTTAGTAACTCATGCATTTTATTATGAAATTCTGTGTAGATTTCGTTAACGTTTTTATTTTTGACTAGTATTTCATTCCAATCCGTTTGGCTAAGTTTAAGTTTAAATTGTGATATTGATTTTTCATTAAATAGTCTTTTCGTCACGAAGTAAGTAGGAGTATATTGTTTTAGTTCTGGTGATTGTTGCGAATAGTTAAGGCTTTTGTGGTCAGAAATACCAGTATCGTCAATAGTTAATTTATATTGTCTTTGATTGGTAAATATTAAGTCTATGCATGATGACGTAGTCAGTGTTTGTCTGGTTGGCTCGTTGACGATTTGGTGAAGGTTGTGTTCTAACATCATGTTTTGTAGCCGTTGGTAGTCTTTGTTTTTAGATGATTTGTCAATATTAAAGTCGCCAGTAAAAATAATGTGTTTTTTATGAATTTTGGGTTGTACTTTTTTAAATATTTCTTTAATAACAGTAAAAAATTTTTCAATGTCTCGATCCGGTCTGTAAATATTAATAATAATTGTGTTTTGTGATATGATTTCTACAGCGCTACACTCAATTACACATTCAATTGATAAGTTAGTACAGTCTTCTAGGTGCACGTATTCTATTCCGTTACGTAAGAGGATAGCTACTCCTCCTCCTCGATGGTCACGTCGGTGGTAGGCAGAAGCTAATGTGTACCCGTTTATTTGAATGCTATCCTTTTGATTTTCATGTATCCATGTCTCTGTCAGACATATTGATTGGTAGTTTTTGTCTTCTATAAAATCCTCTAGTATGTGTGTTTTATTATTTATACTTTGTATGTTTTGGATCAGTATCTTAAAGACGAAAGGGATCAGGTCTGGTTTGGTTAATAGTGGGTGATACTAGGGTGTGTCTCGTTAAGTTTGGATTATCATAATTCTGTGTTGAAGTTATTCGTTCGTTTCTTTGTGTTATTGACTGTCTTTCTCTCTGTTGTCTTCTTCTCTGTAATGATTCTTTATCAAGAAATCCAGAAACACATAAGCCTAAAATTTTTAAGTATCCCGCATTTTCTAGAATATATTTAGTCATCTTTTTACTAATTAGTTCCACCCGTAATGGCCGTCTTTGTCCATTTCGTCCTATCCGATTTAGATCCTCGATATAGCCAGTGAGGTCGACATTCAATGTATCTTGAAGCGCAAATATTACCCGATCTTCAAGATCCTTTTCCGATTCTTTATAATATTCGTTCAGGCCGTGAATAACAAATATTTTTGAGGTATCATTTGTGGAATTGTCGCTCATGATCAGATGCATGTTTTTGTTCTTTAGCTCGACCATTTCTGTTTTAAGTTTTTCGTTTTCGATCTCAAGTTTCTCTATTGTTTCGTTTATGTGAATAACATTGGTATTTATTCTTGTTTGTTCAAGAGAAAGTTGTTCGGTTTTCTGACTTATTTCTTGCTGCAGTTTTAGTACAGCTATATTTATTTCGGATTGAATTGTACTTTTTATTTTTGATAAGATAGATCGTTGTTGTACTTCCAATTTTCTATCCAATAGTTGACTAATTTTTTCTAACGTAATTGGGTCTGTCTGTAATATAATGGGATTGGTGGGTGACATGGTTGAAGCTGTGTCTATATTTGTCGGTGGTGTGTCATATTTTCCTGTATCTCCCAGTATACTTTGGTCATCTTGAATCTGGTCGTCAATGGACATCGTTGTGTCGTCAAGTTTCGGTGGGGATTGTCTCCTAACAGGTGTGTCGTCATTTCTAATCTGCTTTTTAGTAGTTTTACACGATGGACAGCACCATGAGTTAATTAATTTATGTTTATTTTCTACATAATACGATGAAGTCATGTTGATGCATCGGTAGTGGTGAAGTTTTTTGCAAGTACTACATCTTAGCAGCTCTCCGCGAGCTATCGGGAGTTTACATCCAGCACAATTCATTTTTGTGGGTATATTGGTCTAAAACGTTCCGTGCAATATTACATTATACATAAGACTTAAACAGGCTCGCCCACCTATAACTTGAGACTACACAATAATATAACTGGCGAAATGTAGATGTAGGTACACACGGCTACACATCAAGCCATACATTTCCAGTATAAGCTGGTCTCGCATTGTATAGGATTTCCGTACAGTGCAAGATCAGCGTAAACTGGAAATGTATAGCTTGATGTGTAGCCGTGTGTACTAATGGGTAGTGGGTTCACCTCTGCCTCTGTCTAATCCTTCGGAGGCGTGATGTAACCTATATTATAATATTTATGTGAATGTACTTATTAGTAAAATATCTACAGCATGCGCAGAAATATTTTTCAGTTACGCTACCGCTTATCGCTACCTCCCGACAATGTGACCTAACCACAAGTTTTCCTTTTTTACCCGACTGCGGCGAAGCCCAAAAGGAGGGTTATGTGTTTGATCTGCAAAATAATTAGTTCCATAAAGAAACAATAATGCTGGTTCTTCGTGAAAACTCCTTGACTGGGCGCTTATCTATTATATTATTGACTCAGTTGCTTTATATAACGTCATATTATTATCTGATATTATTATGCCATACATTGTACTACTCTCATACAATAAAAACCTAAGTATGTTAATAGTTAGTACCGTTATTAATCGAATCGATTATATTTATTGTCCAGTATCAGCTATAGTACAAAAAATACATAATTAAGTACACACGGAACGGATACACATCAAGCTATACATTCCAGTATAAGCTGGTCTCGCATTGTATAGGATTTCCGTACAGCACGAGATCAGCGTAAACTGGAAATGTATAGCCGTGTGTACATTACATCACACCTTACAATCCCCGAAGGGTAAGGCAGAGGTGTTCTTATTATTAAACCCACACTTCACCAGTTATGTTAAGTCCCATGTAATTAAGGCCAAGCCTTTTGCCATCAGTCGGGCACAAATCCAGACTCTGTGGCTGCTACTGAGAAATTCCTGATGAAAAACCTAATAACACTAAGTCTGAATCCGGGAATTGAACCCAGGACCTCATGATCAGCAGCCGCGCTTGTGACCACTAAGCCAACGAGGCAGATAAAAAAATAAAAAAAGAATCGATTAAATTTTAAATTACTAAGTTTCCGCCAGCCCTATTAAAACAATACTGTTCTGTAATTCCAAGGTTTCAGATTAAAATTATCTGATACACAGACATTTATCTTGAATTAAATATTAATAAAACACTTTTGAATCTTATTTTCGGTATTAAAACGCGCCTAGCAACAGCGCGACCCAAAAAGATACAATACAATATTGATAATGAGACTATTTGCATCTCTCTCTTACAAACTACTATTAACGTTTACAAAAAGAGATGGCACATATTCCAAATTCGAAACGGTGTCATCAAGATTAGCTGTGAACTCATGTGTGTGTTAGTTAGTGTATAATTTCGCCACTCACAACAAGCGGCGCCGTGGCTTAGTTGGTTAAAGCGCCTGTCTAGTAAACAGGAGATCACGAGTTCGAATCTCGTCGGGGCCTATGCGAGTTCGCGCATATAATTCATTTTGGTTTTTATTTTCTTTTTTTTTACAATAATTTAGTTATTAAAGTAACATTTTACTTCAAATAATATGTTTTTAAGAACATTCTTATTAAAATGTAATCGTCCAATACTACAATTATTATTACTACAGTACTAGTATTTCCTTTATAAATTTTTCTTACTTAATAATAAAATTTACATGCATACATAAACTCACACCCTTTTCCCATGGGGGTAGACAGAAACCACAGAATCCTTTTTATTTATTTACACTTTTAAAATATTTCTATAAAAAACCATTCTTTGGGTATGTATGATTCCCGTGTTTTCCGTACAAGTCATACAACACAAAATTGGTTCACGGACGAATTAAAAAAGCCCGTATGCATCGAGAAAGTTTAATGAACAGTGATCACTGAGGACATTGGACAATGCATACCGCTGTCGGTAGCGTTAGCAGAAAAATTGTTAACAAAATATTGAAAAGACGTTTTTTTTTATTTTTTATAAGATGGGTTTTTTGTTACGTTTTTAGATTTTTATTGTAATTTTAAGATAACATCACGCCTGCAATGCCCAAAGGGTTAGGCAGAGCTACACTCACATTTCGCCAGATATGTTTTCTTTTGTGTGTTGTTTGTTTATATTATTTAGTAACAATTGCGAGGATTTTAGTATTTTATCGAACCAAATTGTTTTCACGTTACTGAATGGCTCGGGCAACTAGAGATCAGAAATTAAATGTTCCACCAGTATACAATTACTCGAGACATGTTTTATTAATACAATAAAATTTTGACGAAACAGTAAAAAAACTTTGAAGTAAAGTTTGCAAATGTAGTCGTGGCCCAAAATTGTTAAAATCTAGTCTTTTTACCCGAATGCGGCGAAGCCCAAAAGGAGGGTTACTAATTTAAATGTCATACCATTAATTTATTATAGCTCTACTGTAAAAAGCATCATTATATCAAAATTTTCACGATTCACAAATTTTCTCATAACGTTTCCCCTTCAAAAATAGAACCCTACTAACTTTTAAAAACTGCTATTCGTTCTAATGTCTCTCCCAACCCTACACACTACACGTCAGGAATGGCGAGTTGCGTGGGAGTGTGGGACCCAACCAAGGAGCCGTCCAGCATTAATTGCCACCACGTTAACTCCTCACTCGAACAATGGCGTATTAACATACTAAATGTGACTGCCACTAACGCATGTAATATACAGGCGCCACTCCACGCAACACTAATGTCTACTGCATTTATATTTGAGTGATTAAAATCTTCGGCACGACGCATTTTAATGTTATGGAGGGAATAAAGCTGTCTGGTAGTCCCTTCCCTATTCTTTTATATTGCAAACTCGAGGATAAAGGGAAACGCGAAAGTCGTGCCTTATTTGTAGGTCAAAGAATTTGTTCTCCGAAGAAATGGCCGATTCCAGGTGGCATGGCTTAAAATCTCCCGAACTTTGGAGAATCCTTTGTTAAGCAAAGACAATTAAATAAGAGATGAAACGATAGAGAGTACTTGGATGAAGAAAGCGTATGTTTGATTAGCGTTCATTTATTTATTTTGCTGGGAATAGATAGAGGGACGTGGTCGACTAGCAGACAGATATAATAAAAAAGGATTTGGGAGAAATCGAAGGTCGTGACTCTTGTAGTACAATGAGTTGTTCCTAATAGAAATGGAAGAGGCTAAAGCTATTAAATGAAGAAAGCTGGTTGATCAGCTATCATTATTTGAGTGATTAAAATCGATGCCTCGACGCATTCGTAATGTTATGAAACGACAGATTAGAGAAAATAGCGGGACGGGATGGTCTGGCAGACAGATACATCACACAGATAAAGGGGAAAGCGAAGGTCATGACTTATTTGTAGGTCAAGGAATTTGTTCTCAGTAGAGATGTGTGAAGATGCATGGATTATGTGATGAATCAAATGTAGGAATAGGAAGAAAGGAATTGTGGCATGACAATTGATGAAAAAGACTAAAAGACGTGTTGCACCGAGTTCAATTAATATGGGATGATATTCCTGGACAGCTTTCTTTAGTTTTGGCTGGAAAGGGCTGCATCAACGAAGCTAAAGGAGTTGTCATTGTCTCGTTCTGGTGGTCGCAACTGGTGATTTAGGCTTTTAAAAGTTGTAGTTGTTTGGGAATAGTGTGGTGGGCTTGTCCGAATATAACAAAAAAAAAACTAAAGGAACCTTGACAATAATACTGGTAATAACCTAATAAATAGTGACGTAACGGCTAGATATTGGCAACACAAGGCAACGATCGCCGTGCAGCCAATAATGACTCACTTATTACTGAGGTATGCTAAGTGCTGGGTTGCCAGATGCGATGGCACTTGCCCTGTGTGCTGGTATGTGACACGAATCTACATTGTATAAGGATGCTGCTGATAGACCTTTTGATAAATGGGCTTCGTTTTGTGTATCATACGAGTCGTACCGTAATTATCAACGGCATATTCTTGGTAATTTTGCAAAACTGAAGTTGCTGCTGAGAAAAATATATGTGAATTGCCAAATATAGATTCTTGCTCTAGGCCAGTATTCTTTCTAGACGGGAATCGTGGAAAGCGCACTCGTCCATGAGAATTTTTCACGTTGCGCGTCGTAACAAAAGAAAAAGGCCAACACTTTTTGGCAGAAATACTATAATTTGGGGCTGGGTGGTATTACAAAAAGCAGGTTAAAGAAAGGATATGCTTTATGGGAGTCATACTGTAAAAGCTCACTTGAAAACACAATTCTGATAAAGAACCATCTAGATTTCTTTTCAATATCAATATATCAGACTTGCGCCATACATAAATATAACTGTTCCTTACTTATTGTAATTTTAGCATATTGTACCACTATTTGTACTTAAACAAGCTAAGATCTATCGGAGCCAGGCTCATCAATCATCTAGAGGCATACATTATGGAGCAAGTAGCCTTATTACCAAGATTAGTTATCTGGTCGATACCGAAAGAATTATTAGAACAAATACGAGCTTCATTAACATAGTGGCTGTAAAGATGGATGCTTGGATTTCATGTAACGGAAAATATTGTGATGATCATCAACCCTCGTTTATAGCCAGAGATTCTGGAGTTATGTCCGATTGATGGCAATATTCATTAGTTTAGTAGTTTGCTGCCGCACTCGGAGAGCTTCAGTGGTTGCTTGGGCCGTCGCTTGGTAAAGGTTTTTGGCAGTTTTGTCATTCAAAAGTAAGTCAGGCCTTTGCTGGGTTGCAGCTTGAGTAATCGTTGGATATCAGTCTCTGAGTGCCGCAGTTAGTTTAATTCGACTATTCAAAAGTGCCTGTAATTGGCCTACTTGAAATAAATGCTTTGATTTTATAAAATAGGCCCGCCCCCTATTATACATGGGACTGGAACTTAACTGGCGAAATGTGGGTGTACTATAGGTACACACGGCTACACATCAAGCTATACAAAACCAGTATAATCTGATCGTTTATTGTGCGAAAAGATCTAGTAAAGTGAGGCCAAGATTAACTGGTTTTGTATAGCTTGATGTGTAGCCGTGTGTACGCCTCTTCCAAACCCTTTAGGTGATTACAGTCGTGATGTATGGTTTCATTTATATTTTTGTTTTCGCAGTATAATGGAATACAAATAGTAAGAAAACTATTTCTTCTGTCTGCATACATGAAGAATGGACTTTAGGCACACTAAATTGCTTTATTATTCTCCTACTCTTCCATTTAGAACTTACTTAGGTATCTCCTATTAATACCACTAAATCATCACTAGGCCTATCCTCTCGCAATATTGGAAGTAGATCTGGCAACCCAGCCAAACGTTCTCTGATTAATTCACACAGATTAGGTCGCGCAAGGTCACAAGGTCCATTCCCGGCTGTTTCATTATAATTCCCATAAAGTATGCCGGTTTTCGCCGCACCAAACAAGGAGATACAACACATGTTTTAGTTGGTCGTAGAATAATGGAAGCCATGGGCTTGTGACCGACTTTTTGGAAGGTTCGGCTTCGGATGTTACTTCTAATACCTACTTGGTTAATTGGCCTACTTCAAGTGTTATTAGTTGTTGTTACTTCAGCAAGTCAATCAAAACGTCTGCGGATTTCTGGTTTTATTGAGTTGCAAAAGTTTTGATTATATGAATGTGGGGCATCCATAACAGTAGAGGAACACCAAAGAAAAGAGGCGTCTGAAGAGATCACAGAATTTGGTGGTAGTTCGGTCAGCATCAGAAGTATATTAGTCAAAGTTTCGAAGCTTTTTTTTAAATAAAAACTTGTTAGATATTACTTACTCGTTACTACATGTTATTGGAGTGTAAGGACTATTTTAACGAATAATCTTCTGAAACATTAAAAATAGTAGCTAGAGTCCTGTACATAAAATAATTAAAACTCCGAAATGTTCAGCTACTTCTGATGCTGACCGTACCTAATTTAATCAGCATCTGTAGCTCCACTGCCAAGCTAAGTCTTTGTTTCGGAAATCGATAGAATGACCAGAGACAAACTCGCCTGACTACTGCCTTTTCATACCCAAACAGACGTCCGCACAATCTATTTACTCACATTACACTTGAGTTTGATAAAAGTAACTTCCTAGCATTCATACCTACAGTGTAAACCACGACGAACCTCAAAGGAAGAGCTAATAGACAAGTATGTAAACACAGGTATTTGTCGAACAACCGGCCCTACGGAACCCGAGGTGTCGAGAAACGAATGCCTTCAACGGCTACAACACACTAATAAAATACTCACGAAGTAAAGCGGAAACATAAAAAAATATATATCTACGCACTGCGGGGCCTATTGTCAAAATGTTATCCAAGGGCACCCCGGCCAGGGTTATCGACACCTATTTAAAATATAAACAGATCAAAAGATTTTTTGCGAAGTTTTTTTTTGTGACCGTACATCCCTTGGCGCATGTGTGAATTTACACATAAAATAAATGTTTATAATTTTATATTTATGCGTATTTAATGAAGAAGTCTCGTTATTTTAATTTATTGTTCGCGGTCACTTGACTTTTATTTCTAATGTCTCTGTTAATTTAAATAAGTTTTATTGTTAATAAAATAGTTTATTATTTTTCTAAAAATAACTTTTTTTTGTATAACATGTCTCGAAGGTAGGTAAACGCTTAATTATTATAATAAGTTAATATAGAATAAGGTGAATATTTTTAACAACGCTGGCTTAATTTAAATTAGGTAGGTACATAATGCGGTAAATTAGTATGAAAAAATCTCTTTATTTTTTTCTGGTTGTAGCGTGAAAATTTTTAAAACTTTTTTAAACGAGGCAACCCTAACACATTATCCAAATTTGCGACATCTGTTATAACGTGGTGTGAATGATTATGTTATGTTATGTTATATTAAACGCGCCGATAGACCGCGGCGCGAAATATACTACATAATATGGTGACGACGGCAAATTAATCTATGAATAAATCGACAGGAATTTGATAACTTCATCAAAATGTGGGACAGTGGGTCATTTAAATAAGGTGGTGAACTATGTGGTGACAATTTTGGAGACATTTTTGTATAGATAGAAGAATATAATAAATCATAATAAAACTTTATGTAGGTTTCGGTTGTTAAGGCGTCGGTAGTAATAAAGACAAAATGATTGACTCATTAATCTAGTGGTCTCTAGTGCCACAACTGAGCAAGAAGTCCTCGGTTCTCTTCTCAGTTCGGGAAAAGTGTCATTAAGTTTTTCCATCAGATTGGAATTTCTCAGTAGCAGCTCGGGATCTAGAACCAGTGTCCGGTTGATGGCATTTGGGTTCTGCTGACACCCTGTTGCATGGGTCTTGAACATAACTGGCGAAATGTGGGTAGCTTTAGCTATTGGGGCACACCTGTGCTGTATTCGTAAGGGATTACAGGCTATAAGTTAATTCTTGGTATTTACGTTATTTAGCCTTTAGTCATACGATAAAGAGGCCAAAGCAGGACTTTAAATCCATCGACATCGACGCATAAATTTTCTAACTGAGACGCAAAGGTATTCTTACATACAGCCTTCAATAAATCTATCACAAGATTTATGTGAGAAAAGGGCCAATACGCTTGTCAATAACTATAAATTCAGTATCGACTTATAAGTACTTTAGACTGTTTACATATTAGTTATTTATATAAGTACCCAATAAGTCTGAGAATATTCAAAATATTTTTATAGGTTCCACGAAACGACACCATTTGACTTTTTAATGTCCCATTAAGATAACATTACAGAAATTGTTTGGAGAGATTTTTTTGTTTACCGTACTTACTCTTTGGATTTATTTTGTATGAAGGGAATAGTGGGGTGGTACTTTTTGTTTGGTAATCTTAATAGGTCAATTAAAAAAGCTAATTAATCAATGATCATACTTAAACGAATAAATAAAAAATTGTTTATTTTATTAAACGATAAAATTGTATAAGTACCCACTTTTTAAATAACAAAACAAAAAAACTGTAGGTATAGGTCAAAGTAAGTAAGAAAATAAAATTAAATTGGGACATTGCATTTACACTGTATTATACTAAATATAACAAAACTAGCCTAAGAAGTAAAAATCATACCATCATGGCTGTAATCCCCAAAGGGTTAGGCATGAAACAAATTCCAAAAGAATACGTGTGTAAGCGTATTCCTTTTACCCAATAACTTAAAATAAGAAATTATCAGCTAAAACAAAGTGCCTATTTCCATCAAAAATTCCATAGTGATAATATCATAGAACATAAAACCATCACACAATAACTCTAAACACGATTGTAACATTCATTACCGGTATTAAAAACTATAAATAAGAAATATTGAAATACCGGGAGGTGCGATCAAAATTATCGGTACCGTTTAGCTTGTACTCTCGGCAAAGAGTAAAAATAGCAAAGGTAGAAAGCCCAAGTCGTGGGTTGGAAGTTCGAACCCGGGCAGTGCGGGTTTGGTAAAATTTCATCACCACTGCGCTGAATACGGTGAAGGAAAAATCGTGAGCAGATCATCGCAGATGATGATGACTGTTTTAGTAATAGGGTAGTTGACAAAAAAAAATCTAATAAGTCCGTCCGATAGATTTACAAAAAATATTGGACACATGTTTTTGAAGTGAAAACTTCTTTAGCGGCGCTGAGCACTTTTTTTTGTATGGGTAAAAACTTTCAAACTCGCGTCAGGGTCACGTGATGCTGATCGAAAAAGCGTAAGAGTTTTCGATCAGCATCACGTGACCCTGACGCGAGTTTGAAAGTTAATATTGAAGTTTTCACTTCTGCCGGCACTCCCGGAGTGCTACCTTTTTTTTTTTTTCATGTAGGTAAACAAAAAATGACGACGATAAAGTGCTTCGAAAAGTCGTGTGACGTCACAATAATAAAATTATGGTACATTTTTTACCAGAAAGTAACGTCACGAGCCCCCCCACTCATGATCTTTGACACGTTTTATTTTGTTAAATTTTTATTAATTTGATACTACAAAAAGCACGTATCTAATATTTTTCGATAATCTGATGGACTAAACAGAATCATTTTTTTTAGGCCCAGGAAACATCCCTATTGTTACTGTCATATTATCTACAAAGTGGTACGTTTTTTTTTACATTGGTCGGTTGTAAAATAACGATACGAACTCGATACAAGAAGGAAATAGAGAGTAAATGAGTATCCTACTTTTTATCAGTCAAACCACATACTTTATCATTTTGCAACTATGTTTAATAATATAATATTATCATGTGTAATCGGAAGTGGCCTGTCATATAACAACGTTAGGAAATTGATAAATGAGCTTCAAATCTTAGATATTCCAATGATTCATGCCCAGCTGTGAGAAGAATCGACTCTAAAACTCGTCTACATACATCGCCTATGACACATCTACAATATTTTTATAGTCTAAGACGAAACAGAAGAGATATTGCTTTTAAAAGCTATAAAATGCCGATCGATATTAATCGTTAACTTGTTATAGGAACGCATAATATTCTTAGGAATGCTACACACGTGTACGGGTCGGCTTCATTCGGTAAAACCGGGCGGTAAAATGAAATAATCTAGAGATACGTTCGGAGAAAAGCCACTTGGCCTGAATCGTGACGAGCCAACCTGAATATGATTTAGGGATGTTGAATCATATTTCTCCAGCCCTAATCCTTATTTATATAGGGTGAGTTACTCCTTATCACAGCAATCACCTCCTTTCTAGCCAAATCATCCCTCACACAGTCCATCCACTGATTTTTTGGTCTTCCCCTACTCCTATGCTGAATATGTATAGTAATCGTACGGGTCTCAGGTCTTATATTTAAATTTATCTTATGTTTATTTTTATATTCCTTGGTTTATTGACAGTTTTTTGTCTTGACCTGTGTGAGACCAATAAATACTTTTTGTTTCTTTCTTTCTAATATGTAGTAACACAAACACATTGCTTCGGTTCGGCCTTCTTATTTAACAAATCCTACCGAAGCGCAAATGCCGAACCGAAAATGTGTGTAGCGACCCTAAGATTCATATTTATGAATCCGATATCGGCTCAGACGGGTAATACTTAACTACATATAACGCGCAATGCATTTGTGAAAGTTTCTACTTGATATTCAATCAAGTTCCAACTTGGAACGTGCTTGATTATAAAAACTTATGTAAAGGTAATCATTGCTGTGTCTTTGATGTTGAGCATGAGGGCCTGGGTTTGATTGCCAAGTCAGGTAATGTGTTATGGCTGCGGGTTGTTCGAAAGAGATACCGCAGCCTCGACACAAAGGGCTAAGAAGAAACATGGGTGGGTTTAAGGGACACAAAAACACGATACGACGTCGCGTCGTACAACGATGCGGCGTCGTTTCACGATACGACGTCGCGTCGTGGAAATCTACGATGAGCATCGTAAAAAAACACGACATCGTAACGTAATGTGCCACGCACGATACACGGCACGATGCCGTCGATACAGAGGGGTGGTGTTTTAGTTCATTCCGAAAAATGGACCGCTTTACACGCACTCTGAAAAGAATATTTAAATGTTTCTGAAATTAGAACCCAAATAAATGTTAATTTGTTCATTAAAGTAACAAGACAACTGCGCAGGATTGCATCGTGAGTTTCTAACGTCACGACGTCGTATCGTGCATAGACACGTTACGACGTCGTGTCGTAGATTTACACGACGCGACGTCGTAACGTGAAACGACGCCGCATCGTTGTACGACGCGACGTCGTATCGAAATATGACTTAAGGCGCAGATAAGAGGGACACCGTAAAAACGACCTGTTTTTCGTTGCAGAGTTAGCCGTATTGCTACTTATTACAATTCCAAAAAAAATACAGTGTATAGTCAAATGTATAGGTAAAAGACTTATGCAAAAATATTTTCTAAAATTAATCAAGAACCTCGAAAAAAAAATCACAAAAAAATCACACGAAAAAACTTTTTCGTCTCGAAATGCTCAATATTTTGAGCGATAACTGTTATTTTTTTTTTAGGTACTATCAGAAAGGAAATTTAACCAACTAAAGACATATGTAAAAATATTTTAACATTACAGCGTATTTTTTTTTTAATAAATTAAATCTGCGAACTATCGTTCATATTGGCAGTCACGAGAATCAAACGCATCCCCATTTTCAACCTTATTTGTTTAGGCGATGAGTTAAACGCGCGCTCAAGGGCGCGGGCAGTTAATGTCGCCTTAAACATTACTAACTGTCGGTGTACGTACTTCTACCTACTATTAAATTACACCTCTGCCTAACTAGTAACCGGGGATAACCATAACCAAGCATAATATTTATGTACATTTTAAATATCGAGGGCAAATCCGTGGGCAAACGCTAGTCATTGAATAAGTTGTTAGATCCTTAATCTTCTACTTATCTGTGTCACATGATAGCGTCCGCCGTAGGGGAATTAAATGAGTCAATAATATCGACCGCAGCCTCAAGTGGCCACTAACTGGCAGATTACGTCAACTGATAAGCACTTGGCTATTACTTACACAATTAATGTTTTTAAAAGCTAAAAATCATCAAAATTTAAGATAATTAATTACATAACATGTCTGTTATTCCCGAAGGGGAGAGGTACACCCACATTTTGCCCAGTTATGTTTTAGTCCCATGTAATAGGGGGCGAGCCTATTGGCATCAACCGGGCATAATTCCAAACTCTGTGGCTGCTACTTAGAAATTCCTTATGGAAAAACCTAATAATTCACTCTGACTGACCCGGGAGTCGGCCCCATGACGTCATGCTCAGCTGTAGCGTTTGCGACCCCTAGACAGCCAGAATCATCAAAATTCAAGATAATTCCGCATGACAATCATCAAAATTTCAAAAAACTCCACCAATTTCGCGGTAACGCCATCATTATTCACAAAAACTCAAAACTAATTAACAATGTGCTAATTTCAAAAATTCTGAACATATGCACGAACATATCCTGTTTTTTACGATCTAGGAGCGCGAATATTTTATCTTGAAAAAAAAAATTAATCACTCGAGATGAGTTCTCAAGCAAAATTGTGTTTTAAAGTGTTAGTTATAAGGTTAGAGTTTGTTTGTGTGTAGCGAGGCGTAAGTATCATGAATGGACGTCTCGGCATGAATGGCGGGCGGATATGACGTCACGCGATGCCAACGAGGCGCCGCGTACGCACCCTACGAGCGTAATGATAATATCTGCAGTAAATCAAATACAAACCGTCTTTTGAATTAAGTATTGTTTTTTTTTCCGGAAAAAAATATCAGTGTAGGTATATTTTCAAATAATTTGTTATATGTACATTATTATCAGTCAAGAAATAATTTATGTTATTATAATTTGCAATATTTTTTGTGTTTATCACAAGTTTAGATAAAGCTTCTTTTTTTAAAGATGGCGTTTTTTAAATGACTCCTCTCGCAGTGGGCGGAGCAGAAATAAGTGTCAGACTCTTACTGACTAAACCCATCCGTGTTTGCGTTCCAGAGCCGCGGTGACCCTTTCGAACAATTTTCGCGACCCTAGGCACGGTCTCTTGTGGTCCCCTTTATACAAAGCTTGCAAATATCTTAGTTATTTAACTCAGAGGCCTAGCTAGCCTAGCTCTAGTTTAACCACAAACCATTAATAACACCAAAAGTCTTTGTTCAAAGACAAGACATAATTCATTAAAGTTTTTTTATGGCTATAAACCTTAAGTACACAGCCTAAGTTAATTCCTGACGTGTTGTAGCTACTTATTGCTATTCTTAATGCGTTGTACCCGTTTAGAATATAAATTAGGCATAGAGGTTGATTATCATTTTATCCAACACACGTTCGGGGGCGTCCATTGACAAAACCCATTGATACATTGCAAATATAATATCCTTCAAAGGATATTGGCAGAAACTGAAACACAAACAATGGCCATAGATATTATGATTAATACTCAGTTATTAACTATTTATTATTTTTGGCAGGTTTCATAGTGATAATAATATGACATTGGTCAAAAAAGTAATTATTAAGTGAAGTTTACTAATTATTTTATGACCAACTAGCTGTTGCCAGCGGCTTCACCCACTATAACTCGAAAATTATCCCACGGGAAGATAAAATTGGGATAAAAACTATCCTATGTGTTAATCCAGGTTATAAACTAAAATCGCTCCAGCCGATTAGACGTAAAGAAGTAACAAACATACACACTCACAAACTTTCGCCTTTATAATATTAGTGTGATGTCATATGATTAACATTTGTCCAAGAAATTAGCTACATGGAAATGAGAGCAAGTTCTCGAGCGTGTCATCATTAGTGGCCTTTTTTTGTCAGACTTCTACTGACTAAAAACCACCCATGTTCCTTCTTAGCCCTTTGTGTCGAGGCCACGGTATCTCTTTCGAACAACCCGTAGCACGACGAGATTAAACACACAATTTCTTTAGTGTGTCCTATTAGATCTTACAAGTAACGCACGAAAACAGTGAAACGTTTAATAGATATTTTAGATGGGAAACTAGTGTGTTTAATTTCGTCGTGCGACGAAAACGCATCGTTTGATCGTACGATCGTTGCCAATTAGGACGCCGCCTTAGATACGATTAACGATTTGAACTCGTTTCTGACTGATTGGCCAGAGAAGGCAACACATCGGGAGAGTAGGAAGGGATGGGGAGGCCTTTGCCCAGCAGTGGGACAGAACAAATTACTTAAAAAAAAAGTTACGTTACCTCGAGTAAGTAAATCAAATGAAAATATTTTATTTCGCATTCAGATAGTGAAGCTGCTTATAATACTGCATCTCGCTACACTGTGACATGTACGTCACATTGTCAATAGCGAACCGAGATTCTCATTGGTGCTAAGGCATCGTTCACACCAAACGTATTGTCCACCGCTGACTGTGAGCACGCGTTACGTAGTTTATCGCTTTTCAATATAATATGTTCACACCGAACCGATTATACGCTACGTAGATCCATAGAGACAGTGAGCATACTCACAGTCGGCGGCGGACAATACGTTTGGTGTGAACGATGCCTTATACTGCAGTTTTTTACTGCAGTCTCATCTCACACGCAGCGTTCATGAATGAATGAGTGTTATTTATATTTTAATGAATGGGTCACAAACTCACTAACCGTTGAGGTCGTGTGTCACGTGTACTAGTAGCGGTTGTTTGATAAAATTACTCGTAAGTATATCGATTAGGAATTTTAAATAAATAACATCACGCCTATAATCCCCGAAGGGTTAGGCAGAGGTGTACACACGGCTACACATCAAGCTATACAAAACCAGTATAATCTGATCGTTCATTGTGCGAAACGATCTAGTAAAGTGAGGCCAAGATTAACTGGTTTTGTATAGCTTGATGTGTAGCCGTGTGTACTTAATAGTACACTCATATTTCACTAGTTAGTCGCAGCGGTGGCCCAGTGGTGGCGGCCCCGACTTACGAACAGTAAGTCGTGGGTTCGGACCAGGTAGGTGCATTACTTTGTGTTATTTATTTCATTACCGCTGCTCTCAAAACGGTGAAGGAAAACATCGTTAGGGAAACGGCATGTCCTACAACCAAAAAAATTCGAAGACATATGAGATCTACCAATCCGCGCTGAGCCCGCGTGGTGAATTATAGCCCATCCTTCTCCTAGAGAGGAGGCCTGAGTCCCTGCAGTGGGAACATTATAGGCTGATGATGATGATGACTTCGCAAGTTATGTTTAAGTCCCTTGTAAGCGAGCCTATTATGTACCATTAGCCGAACTCAAATTCAGAATCTGTGGCTGCTACTGAGAACTTCTTCATGGAATAAGATTTTTTTTTTATTTAAACAAAAAAAAAAAAAGTAACCCAATAAAAATTTGCCCGACGTGGAGATCGAACCCAGGACCTCATGCTCAACAGTCACGATTGCGACCACTAGACCAACGGGGCAGTTGATAACGTGAATTAACCATTTTCTTTACATAAGGTCCCATTAAAATAGGTGGACAAAATTTCAGAAATCATTCAGACCACCAAAATAAGGACGATGGTAAAAAAATTAATAAGAAAAACGCATTTTAGTACTTACTCCTAAAGGATGAGTTTGTTCTAAAGTGCCAGCAATTTATTATTTTAATGAAAAAAAAAACAGTTTTTTTTGTTTAGATATTTATGTTTGGTTAGACCTACTGAACGCTGTGTTAAAATTTGTCCACCTATTTTAATGGGACCTTATATTAAGTAACTAGTGACCCACCCCAGCTTCGCACGGGTACAAAAAAGAGATACTTTAAAACCTTCCTCGTGAATCACTCTATCTATTAAAAACCCGCATTAAAATCCGTTATAAAGATCTAAGCATACATAGGGACAGACAGCGGGAAGCGACTTTGTTTTATACTATGTAGTGATGATTACAGCAAAGAAAGTGACTGTGTATACTAATTAAGTTATTAACACAGTTCATCGGAGTATAAATAACTAAGTTTATTAATTATTACAATGTTATGATAGCAGGGTTAAAGGTTCGCAACGTGTTCATAGTCACTATCACTACATAGTATAAAACAAAGTCGCTTTCTCTGTCCCTATGTCCCTTTGTATGCTTAAATCTTTAAAACTACGCAACGGATTTTGATGCGGTTTTTTTTAATAGATAGAGTGTTTCAAGAGGAAGGTTTATATGTATAATAACATCCATTTGCACCCATGCGAAGCCGGGGCGGGTCGCTAGTTAATTATAACTTTCGATCATTATTTTATCTTTAGTGTAATTCTATCGGTCAGATGTACTGTGATGAAATTATTATCAACACTTGTAACGGGATATTTACCATGTTCACTGTTTGTTTGAAAATGATCTTTTTGGGTCTTCTTCTTATCTTGTGGGCGGTAAGGTCTAAGGTCCCACACACCCTAGTGTCAGTTTCTAAATCGCCTCAAGAGCGTATGACATGGTTTAACGACCACCATTTGGTGGCCGGGACGACCGGTCTAATACGTGCCTTCCAAAGCACGGAATCATCTTTTTATCAGACAATCAGGTGATTCAAGCCTGCAATGTCCTAACCAAACTGGAAACAACTTTACAAAGTATGCTTCCCGTGGGAATCGAACCCACGACCACCGGACCACAGGGCAAAGGCCTAAACCACTCGACCACGGAGGCAGTTATTACGTTCGGGTGACGAAAATATTTTATTAATTATTGTTTTTACCATTCCCAGACATAATTTTCTTTCCTGAGATCTTGTTCACATTAGGGGGCGTCCATAAATTAGGTTTTTTTTTACTATATCTATAGCAAAAAAAAAACTTCTAAATCGGTTCAGTAATTTTGCCGACAGACAAACACAGACAGAGAGACTCGCATTAATAATAACTCATGGA
The DNA here is from genome assembly GCA_949775195.1 of Diarsia dahlii. Taxonomy (NCBI): domain Eukaryota; kingdom Metazoa; phylum Arthropoda; class Insecta; order Lepidoptera; family Noctuidae; genus Diarsia; species Diarsia dahlii. Next base: position 18,562,732 of record OX459206.1, read on the forward strand.
TTCAATCAATTCCACGCATAAATTAGCAACCAAACATGAAATATTCGAAAAAAAAAATATTCATATATCAGACATTTTAATTCTTAAGGTCAACGCACATGTATAAGCACCGCACAGCATCCGCATCGCTTTACGAGCCACCATTCTTTCTATGAAACGCCATTTTATTTGCTCACTCATTGGTTCTCATGTAAGTCTGGGCCTGGGGCTGCAGTCTCTACACTAATAACGACGCTACGAATGGCGCTAAGTCGAGAAATCGTAAACTTTCTTTAATAGATTTTCAGCTTTATTTCAAAAACATAAGATTGAAAATCTTTTAAAGAAAGTTTACGATTTTTCGACTTAGCAACAATCGTAGCGTCGTTATTAGTGTAGAGACTGCAGCCCCTGGAAGGTTGTCGGCTGCAAAATCGGGCATTCCTGTGGGTTCTTTGAAAGTAAGACCTTCAGCCAGAGATATGCAACTCCATACGCACACTTACATGAAACATCGCCACAGGTGCTGTTACATTTTATTTACAGATTAAGAGACGCAGTTAAGATTATAAATGATCATTGTGTGATCATATAACGAGTTGTAACGTAATTCATATTATTGTATTATACAATTACAACATTTATTTATTTTCAGGTTACTTTTCTTTTATTTTTTTATGATTCTGTTGATTTCAATTTCAGACCTCCAACTCACAAAAATGAGGTGAGACGATCGCGAACCGGTGCCGTGCTTATACGTATGCTATGACCTTAAAAGTGTAGATAATTGGCTAATTCTGAAATTCAAAACGCACACCTTTGTAAGCATAAGAATGACTAACATATACATATTTAATTACATAATTTTTAGACAGACTTCTTGTGTTATGTCATCATCTTAGTAAATGCCTGTCTGGCAGTCAAGGCCAGACTTATCGTCATTATGATGATTGCTTCGTGAGAACTGATGAGTGGAGCTGAGATTTAGATCATACTAGCTGTTGCCAGCGGATTCACCCGCTACAACTCGAAAATTATCCCACGGGAAGATAAAATCGGGATAAAAGCTATCCTATGTGTTAATCCAAGGTGTCAGCCAGGTTTAGACGTGAAGAAGTAACAAACATACACACTCATAAACTTTCGCCTTTATAATAAAGTGTGAAAGTGTGAAGTGTGATCTGCCTACAGTTTCTCAACTGTTCTATGTTTGGGTCAGCTTACAGTCTAACCCATCCGGGTTGAATATTAGTATTCTACATAGAACCACTGCCTATTTGGCCTCCCCCAACCCAGTTAGTACTGGGCGTATCATATTACCTAGTACCTACTAACCCTTGGTAAGACTGACTGTCAGACTTTCAGGCCACTGACTTCCTGCAGCGACTGTTTAAGATCTGATGAATGATAGCCGGACCAACGGCTTAACGTACTTTTCAAGGCACAGAGGAAACTCTGAATGCCATGGTTGGTCACCCTTCCACAGAACAACCCGGTCAAGCGCGTTTTTTTTTTATGTTGGGTGGAAAATCATCAAATGACCCCTCCCGCTCTTGGGCGAAAGGGAGTGTCAGACTTCTACTGACTAAAAACCACCCATGTTCCTTCTTAGCCCTTAATGTCGAGGCCGCGGTATCATTGTAACCAATCCGCAGCCCCGACGGGCGCGTTTTAACCTGAAGATTGTAGTAGTACCAGACCACACCTCGGACACTCCATACAACGCCCGCAAAATAATTACCTATTACTACTACATAAACAAATAACGTTTGTGCACGACGTGCACGTGCAAATGTGTGCGTAAACTCTAGTAGGGTTATCGTAGCCTAAAAAATGGCGCGGAAAGTGCAACGGTCTGCGTCGCGAAAGCCGAGCGGCGACTGATGCGAGCGCGAGCCATTGCTCAAGTGGCGACGACGTATACCTCGAAGTGCGGGGTGAGGTGCGGTATTTAATATGAGCGCGGGGAGGTGAGTGTCCCTTCTGTACGTAGTACTATTATGTATTCTGTGACCAGACTTTATCAACAGGGATTTCAAATACTTCGCTGTGATCGAGCGGATGGCCGGAAACAAGGAGGCGCGTTTCTAGTGGCCACACACCGGTTCGAGCTACGGCAAGTACATATGACGGACGTAGCAATAGACAGTTGTATTTTTGAAATGGTCTGTGCAACGGTTCACTTAAATAACCGATTTTTGTTTGTGTGCTCTGTGATATATATCCCACCAGGTAGTTCGGAGAATGATTATATGATTTTATTTAGATTAATAGAAAAATTATGTGATAGGTATAGAGAAGTAATTGTAATAGGAGATTTTAATTTATACTCATGTCCCGTAAATATTAGTAACTATTATGAATGTTTTGTGTCCTATTGCGGGTTCTCTCAAAGTAACACCGTGCCCAATTGTTTAGGTCGTCAGCTGGATTTGGTTCTGAGTACAGGTTTTGGGGAAGAGTTGTCCGTAGTAGCGGCTGACGAGCCACTAGTGCCCGTAGACGCGCAGCACCCACCGCTTGCGGTGAGTGTGCGCCTCGCGCCCGCGCTCGCCCCTTTCACTCCTGGTAACGACGACCGTAGCGGCAGCGTACACAGTAGTATTAGACCGCAGTGGAATTTTTATAAGGCCGATTATCAGTTATTATATTCAATGCTTACTTACACTGATTGGGGTGCAATGTATAACATGCATGATTTGGAGGCGGTGTTGAACGTCTTTTATGATAAGCTTAACTATATTGTAGACAAATGTGTACCCATGAAAAAGCAGAACCATAAAAATTCGCGATACGTATACCCTGAATGGTACACTGGAGAACTTATCAAGGATATACAAATTAAAGCTAGGCTTCATAAAAAGTACAAGAAAACGAAACTTGATAGCGATTATGATACATTTGCAAAGTATAGAACTAATATTAAAAAATCAATTGAAATTGCACACAACGAACACAAAAATAAAATTCAGAGTCAGTTTGCAAAGGATCCAAAATCATTCTGGCAATACATTAGGTCTAAACGTAGTAGATTAAATAGGCAAAGTATCATGAAAGATGGACAATATTTGACGGATCAGGAATGTGCTAGGCAATTCGCGAGTTTCTTTGAATCTGTGTACAGTAAAGAGCCGCCACGACTGGATGCTCGTGCGGCGGCCGCAACGGCTCAGCCCACCAGTGCGCGAGTCCATGTTGAAGCTCTGAGTCTTCGGGATGTTAGGGATGCACTCGTAAGTCTCAAGCCAAAGCGTTCATCTGGCCCGGACGGCATACCGGCGTTCCTTTTCAGAGACTGTGACAGGGTGCTGGCGGAACCATTGCATTACATTTTTAACATCTGTCTGAAGCAAGCGAAGTTTCCGCCTCGGTGGAAAATTACCCGTGTTATTCCGGTTCCTAAGGGTAAGTCAGGTGCAGAGGTTAGTGGTTACAGACCAGTGGCTGTGCTGTCGACTCCAGCAAAAGTGTTTGAATCCGCGGTCCAGCGCTGTGTGCAGGGTCAGGTGCGCGCGCAGCTGTCGGATGCGCAGCATGGGTTCCGGCCGGAGCGCAGCACGACCACCAATCTACTTAACTTCATGACGCGGGTGATTCCGGCTGTGGACGCTGGCGGGCAGGTAGACGTGGCGTACTTCGATTTTAAGAAGGCATTCGACACCGTCGACAATGATGTGTTATTGGAAAAGCTCGCTGAAATTGGATGTACGCCACACTTGTTGCAGTTCTTCGCCAGCTACATGGAAAACAGACAGCAGTATGTGGACTACAATGGGTACGAGTCTGAACCATACTACACCATGTCGGGCGTAAGTCAGGGCAGCAATTTGGGGCCTCTGGAATTTATTATAATGATTAATGACTTACCAGAAGTCATCAGGCATGGTCTGTGTTTATTGTTTGCTGATGACCTTAAGTTGCTGCTCGAGATCAGGGATACGTCTGATTGTGATCGTCTGCAGGAGGATATAGACCGAGTGGTTGAGTGGAGCCAGAGGAATAAACTTTGCTTCAATGTGGATAAATGCGCGGCTATAACGTTCACTCGTGCGTGGACCCCGGTACGCTACGAGTACAAGATAGAAGCAACACCGATGCAGCGGGTTACGCAGGTACGGGATCTTGGGGTTATTCTTACTCCAGATCTCACTTTTCGTGAGCATATCATAAAAATATGCAAGAAGGCGTACAGAAATTTAGGCTTTGTACTCAGGCAGTCACAAGGGTTTACTAAAATATCCACACTAAAGGTGCTGTATGACGCTCTAGTCAGAAGTCACCTTGAGCACAGTGCCGTCATTTGGGCTCCACATGAAGCGAAATATAGTGTCATGTTGGAGCGAGTCCAAAATAAGTTCACACGGCACTTGTATTTTAAATTGTATGGGGTATATCCATTTTACCCATTAATGTACCCTACGCTATTTGTACTGGGCATGGTGGGGTATAATGAGCTCAGGGTGCGCCGGGAATTTAGTCTAGCCGCGTATGTAGTAAAACTACTGCGTGGTGCAGCTCATAACCCCGGAGTGCTGCGGCACTTGAACCTGTGTGTGCCGGACCAATACGTGTGGAGGCGACGGCGCCCACCATTGCTAACCGTGCCTGTGGCCAGAACCAATCTCCTGGCTAAGACCCCTCTCACTCGAACAATCCGCATAGTGAATGAGGTTCACGAAAGAATCGACATTTTTTCGTGTAATTTGAGAGAATTCGCAATAGTTCTGTTGAACGTAATTTGTTATATTTTAGTTTAAGGAACTATTAGTTGATATGTAGTAGTAGTAGAATAGATAATTGTGTTGTATTCCTGTTTTTTTTTGTTTTTTAGATTTTATTTTTATTTCGTAGATTAATTTGTAAGAAACCTGTATTGTTAGGTTAACTGATGGATTGCCATACTAACGCATTAGGTTTAAGACCTGTAATGTTAGTTGTTAGTTGAAAGTAAATAAATAAATAAATAAATAACACTATACTTCCAATGGTTGCCCATTAATTTATCGAATTTCAATTAAATCATGTCCTACAACTAAGTACTTATCGATACAACGTTACTATTAACAAGTATTTTGATAACTGCTTAATCGCCTAGCAACATTAACATAAGTTAGTATACAAGAACTTATCAGTTTAACACTTCATTACCGCCTCAAGTTACGAACGACTCAATAAATAAGGTCTAACACGAAAACCAGTCCATTTTAAGTTAACTTGGGTACCTAGATCCTGTTGTGCGAGTCCATAATCGGAACTTACACAGCAAACTTGGGGTTGGCACAGCATGTCTTCCAGGGGTCTATTACCTCGTCATCTCAGCAGACACCTCCTTTCTAGCCCTATCATCCTTCACACAGTCCATCCATCGTTTTGTTAGGACTTCCTCTACTTTTATAGCCATCTACATCCACATGCTCATGCAAAAATGTGGTAAACATTTTTGCACTAGCCTGTGGACAGTTCTCTTGTAGCGATGATATTTAAGCGCCTATTATAGCAGCTCCAGAGCATTCATCATTGACCACGTAGTCTTTGTACTACGAATAAAACGTTAACAAAGTAAACAATATGACAAACACAAGACAAGACAGGGTGAGACTGTCGGACCACTGACAACCTGACACAACCGTCAATGATCTACAAATAGCAAGGCGGAAACTCTGTTTGCAATGGATGTCACCCATCCACGGGTCGACCTAGGCAAACGCCGCTTTACTCCTTAAAGTATGGTATCCTAGTATTTTGGCCAATATCAGGTCATATCGTAGTAGTTGCCAGTACTCGTGGTGGCGGTGTACATTACATTACAATAAATCAGTCAATACACGCCGCATTCCGACCGGTAGGGTCAGTCTGTGAATTTTTACAACCGTCCAATTTTAGAGTAGTCATGCTAATAGTAATAAACGTATGCGATTGAAAAACACTTAGGATTATTATCGAATTAGCTTTTATAAAAAAAACTAGTAGTCAGACGTTGAATAAATCCCAGATTTGCATAGAAATTAAATTATTAGGTATTATTAAATTAAGCTTTTTATATAATTTTCGCTAAAAGGACCGAGTTACTTCACTCATAGGCCTTGAAGATACAAAATGTCGTGATTGGCAAATCTTGAATGAATGAAGTTTAGTAGGTATCGGTTTGCGAATAATTTACATATAGTTAATAATTCAGGGGTCACAGGTGTGTCGCTGTAATAAATTAATTAAAATTACTTTCCGAAGGTCAGTGTGCCGGTTCCTATTATTATGAAAGAATAATTTCAGAGTATTAAGAGAGGAGGATATTATCTAGTTTTAGTAGACCAGTCTGCTCATATTTAGAATATTTTAATATTAATTATTATTTATGTTTCTATACCTACCGATTATTATTTAATGATACCGTCTACGCGTCTGCGATAAACGTAACCATCTTAATCCAGTTATAACCATGACCACTAACCACGTCTAAATTTAAATTTTAAATACCAACCTTTTCAGAGGTCACGAGTTTATACACACGTATTGTTTTTTTTTTTTTACAAAATAAAACTGTATAACCCCTTACAGAAATTAAAGAAATCGTTTATAATATTAATGTAGAAAAAAACTATTTTTATTTTTATCAATAACAAAAAACTTAAAATTATAATTTAAAAATCCGCTGACAAAAAAATCTTTGAGACAAGGGTTTTTTTTTAATTTTAAAATTTAAACTTATATTTAGGTAGGAGGTATTTTTAATTTCAATACACAAATCAAATCCTTTCATTTATAATTATAATAATATTTTATTTTACAGGCATTAAATCCCAATTTACATTAAAAAAAAAATACAAAATCACATCAAGTTACCTACATTACAATAAATTCATTACATTAGTTCATTAATAACATCATTCAATTAATTAAAAACAGGTACCTATCATACAATCATTAAAATAGAAAATAAATATATAATATCCTACTCGGGTATGTTTGCTGAATTCAATAAATTCACCCCCTTCCCCATAATTACCAATTTAACCAATTCATCTTCCAAAAAAAAAATCAAAGTCGGTTCATCCGTTCGGGAGCTACGATGCCACAAACAGACAGACACGTCAAACTTATAACACTCCGTCGTTTTTGCGTCGGGGGTACCAATTGCCATAAAACCACAGCAAGCAACAGCTACAGAATGGCCCAGCCGTACGCATGGACAATTGAACACACTTCCTTATTGTAGGGCTTGCGTCATCCTCTGGGTGACGCCCCCCGCCCCCCGTACCCCGGACCCTGCGTCCCGCGGCCCACGTCCCGCCACCCCGCGGGACTCCTCAAGATACTCATATGATGTATGTGGGTCACGCACTCTGAAAGTTGGTGTAAATTAGCCCCTGTGACATTGAAAATTCGGTCTCATATTTATTTTTCGTATCCTTTTTTTTCAGGAAGCCCTGTCATCGCTGTCGACGTGGGAGGAAATTGAAGAAACATGTTGAGTTTGAAGATTGTTGTATGCGAAATACATATGGCTCCAGACAGTACAACATGATTATATGTATGCGTATTAAATACTAGCTTTTATCAGCGGCTTCGCCCGCGTGAAAATGACGATTTTCCATACAAACTTTCATCTCCTATTTAACTACCTTAGGGGTTGAATTTCTAAAAATCCTTCCTTATTCCTTGTCTACATTATAAAGGGAACCTCTGTGCAAAATTTCAGCTTTCTAGGTCCAAGGGTTTGGGCTGGGCGTTGATGAGTCAGTCAGTCAGTCAGTCAGTCAGGACTTCTCTTTTTATTTATATAGATAGATAGAAGATAGATAGATAGATAGATACAATAATGGATAGTTGTAAAACGCGTGCCTAAATAATGGCAACCTCGGGTCGATCAACAGGTTAAGCCGCGCTTGACTGGGTTGGTCTGTGGATTCGTGACCATTCTTCACACTCATAGTTTCCTCCGTGCCTTGCAAGCTTAGCTTATCCATCTATCATCGGCTTAGCTTTTCGCAATTATGTTGGGGTCCGCTTCCAGTCTAACCGGATGCAGCTGAATACCAGTATTTTACATGGAGCGACTGCCTATCTGACCTCCACAACCCAGTTAATACTGGTAATACAATACCCTTTGGTAAGACTGGATGTCAGAATTTCAGGTCACTGACTACCTGTAACGACTGCCAAAGATCTATATATATGGCAGCCGGGACCAACAGCTTCGCGAGTTTACCGAGGCACGAATGAAACTCGGGTCACCCATCCACAGATAAACATAGGCAAGTGCGGCTTAACCTGAAGATTGATGTAAATTATCTAGCCACGGTCTCCTCAGTAACCAGCCAACAAAATTACTCTCCAACCACAATTCGATGCTGCGGGCAATCCCTGTCAATTGGCTTTTATAAGCGTCGCGACGCTCGTCATCATTGATAACTAGTTGACATATGACACCAGTACCTGACATAATGAACCATAGAAACATATCATGTATGTTTAGTTAGATAGATCATCATCATGAATCATCATCATTCTCTCGCTCTTATCCCGATTCATTTGAGGTCGGCGCAGCATGTCTCCTTCTTCGCATACTTCTCTGTTTCTCGTCATCTCATGAGATAACACTGGTTATAGAATAGACTGATGATATAACATAATTAATTAAGAGCAGCAGTGGCCCAGTGGTGGCGGCCCCGACTTACGAACAGTAGATCGTGGGTTCGAACCCAGGCAGGCACATTACTTTGTGTAATTTATTTCATCACCGCTGCTCTCAAAACGGTGAAGGAAAACATTGTGAGAAAACCGGCATGTCTTAGAACCAAAAAATTCGAAGACATGTGACATCTACCAATCCGCACTGGGCCCGCGTGGTAGATTATAGCCCATTCCCTCTCAAAGAGAGGAGGCCTGTGTCCCAGCAGTGGGAACTTAATAGGCTGTTGATGATGATGATGATAACATAATTTCGCCAGTTACGTTTAAGTTAAAGTGCATAGAAATAAAGCGCAATCAATTTAGGATCCGCGGAATGACTGGGCTCGGGCGTGGATAAGACGCGACATTTCGCGCTTAACTCCCATGTAATAACGGGCGAGCCTATTGCAATCAACCGGGCTTAAATCCAGACTCTGTGGCTGCTACTAAGAAATTCCTGATAGAAAAAACCCAATACCTATTACTTGGCCCGACCCGGGAATCTAACCAAAGACCTCATTCTCTGCAGTCACAATTGCGACCACTAGACCAACGAGGCAGTCCAACTACTGTTCATTTTCATTAGTAATATAAATATAATAGTCGGTATTATATCATTTATGACCGTTTTCACGAGACATGTATGTCTACAGAAAAGCGCGATGAAGTTTGAACGTCCTTTTCAGTTTCCAGGGTTTAAATTCAAACGATGCTGAAAATACAATATATGTATTAGTTTCCTTCATCAAGAACCAGTTTCAGTTAAAGAAAAGACGATATACTCCACTAAAGCACAAAAGCTTGTTTCACAAAAGATTACAAGCTTTTATAAACTTCCCAGCCCATCTATTTCTTTACAAGACTGAGGGGAGGATACAAGCCATGGATGTAATATACCTAATGATTCAAAACGGCTTTTAGATTGGTTGAAGGTCATTACCAAGAGGCCGGAGTGAGTCCATGACATTGAGGAACGGGTACAGCTGACCCCGAATCTACTCCGTCTGGCGAGAAAATTAGGTTATCGCTTCGAGGAATATTGGTAAAGGAATGGTGTTGGATGTATGTTGAGACGATTCTTGGATCACACATACATTAATGTGATATCCGATAGGATAGTCAGAGGTGTACCACATCCCGTCGGGGCTGAGGGTTGTTCGCAAGAGATACCACGGCCTCGACACAAAGGGCTAAGAAGGAACATGAGTGGTTTTTAGTCAGTATAAGTCTCACACTCCCTACCGGTCTGCCCAGAGCGGGAGGAGTCATTTGATGATTTCCCACACTCCCAAAAAAAGGTATACCCACATTAATTTCACAAGTTATGTTTAAGGTGGATGTTCCAGGGTAGCCCGCGAAATTCAAATTTTCTTACGTTTTTAGCGATTTGCAGGCCAGTGCTAGGTTGTATGTTAGTGAAAATATGATTCGCGAGTGTAAGACGTATACAGTTACAGAATTATAATCATCAAAATCATTATTACAACCCTCTAAGTACATGAAAAAATAAATAATAAATCATATTTTCACTAACATACAACCTAGCACTGGCCTGCAAATCGCTAAAAACGTAAGAAAATTTGAATTTCGCGGGCTACCCTGGAACATCAACCTTAAATTGGGGCGAGCTTACTACCCTTAACCGGGCACAAATCCAGACTGTATCTGCTACTGAGAAATACTATTAAACAGAATATAAACCTACCCACATCTTACCCATTCCAAAAGCGCCCCAAAGTCAACGAACTAAACCCAATCGATACGGAAGCGTCAAGAACGGGGCCAAGGACACGCATATAGAAACTGGATTTAATACCATTATCTCCGCAAACATCCACTTCTAAGAGTTTCTATAATAAAAGGGGGAATATTCTTATTCTTTCAGACACCATTATTTATTATGCTGTACCGAAATTGGGGTGGTTATACAACTAGCAACAGAGTATGAGTAGGAAGTCGTACTTGCTTATTGCGTAAGTTGCGTAACACTATTGTAATCGCAATTCGAAGCATTTGATTTCGTGTGTTTGAAAAATTCATTTGCTCGATGAAATAGCAATAGCAATGAATATTTTATTTTTATTGCAAAATGGGTCTGCACTGCGCCTCTATCACGCCTGATTGAAAGCGATGTAAGAGGACTATGAGGTCTATGACGGAAAGAGCCTAGAAGATGTTATGATCAAGTTTACTCATGCTTTAAAGGCAGGGTTAAATGTGGGAGGAATATTGTTGGACTGACAAAATTAAAGGTATTGGCGATGGTTTAGTGTTTTATGCGATCAGGCTGTTTGTTAGTTCAGAATTGTGGCATTTTTGGCTCATGTTAGAAATAACTGGTACCTACCACTGTTTTCGTAGCAGGATTATCAGAATGGTAAACGCATAACAGGACAGCCTCGGTGGTTTTGTGGTCGCGAGTGCGACTGCTAAACATGAGCTCCTGGAGTTTGATTCCAGGGTCGGGGCAAAGTATAATTGGGTTTTTTCCATCAGGAATTTCTCAGTAGCAGCCACGGAATCTGGATTTGCGCCCGGTTGATGGCAATAGGCTCGCTGCCTAATACACGGGACTTAAACATAACTGACGAAATGTGGGTGAACCTTTAGGTACACCTGTGCCTAACCCTCCGGGAATTACAGGGATGATGTTATGTGACAAAAATAATTTAGGTAAACGAAAAGATGTTGCTCTATTTCGTTTGAGGCCTTCATAATTCTGATACTTCTTATGTAATTCCAGCGTTAAATAGTGATAAGTAAAAACGTAAATGTCGCCAAAACATATTAACGAGTGGCGTGCTCTTCAGCCAGTTTTGATTATTTACACAATAATTAGTACAGTGCGTCATGCGTGTTTCTATGCGTAACGTTCTTGGTGGCTAGACAGACCTAATATGACTATCAGAACATAGACAGTTTTATAACTAGGTCCGGAAACAGACATTGACAGACTTTTGTCCATTTGGAACGTTTTGACAGCTCCAATAGGGTAGTTGACAAAACAAGTCTAATTAGACCGTCAGTTAGGGAATCGAAAAATATTAACCGCATTTTTTTTATTTTATCACGTAAACAAAAAATGAAGACGATAGGTATAGTGCTTTCAAAACTCATGTGACGTCACATTGCAGTAATTTTTTTACCGGAAAGTGACGTCACAAGCTCCCCCCACTCACGATCTTTGACGCGTTTTATCTACGACAATTTTTAATAATTTTATAAAACAAAAAACACGTATCAAATATTTTACCGATAAGTAGGACCTTAACTGACGGACTAAACAGAATATTTTTTTTAAGCTATTGCATAGCTTCTATCGCAGGCCTTGAGCGTGGAGAGCGAATCCAGAAATTCCCTAACGAAAATATTCAAGATTCAGTATTCAACCAGGTTGCTATGGTTACGGAAAATAACAAGGTTGTCAACTGAGGTTGTCAAATTAAATAATTTATAACCTCACGTTGTAAAGGTGTAAAGTTTTTCTGTTTTGTCTCTCTGCTTTCTCCTTCTAAAATATTCTTACTCGTATAATTTGTGTACAAAGTGTTTTAAATATGAATAAACAAAGTGCATTTATTAATGAAGAAAGTCACGAAAAAATAGTGAAAGATAATGAGTGAGTACTCCTCGAGTACTCTATATACATTCATTTTATTATTATTACGCATCTATCATACGTTTTATTGGTTTTTGCATTACTATTCTGCGAATCGGTCTTAGAAAACGATTCGTTTTCTTATAAAATATCTAAAATAAAATAAATAATTTTCATATTTTTCAATGTTATGACACTTACGTCAGGCTGACAAGCTGTCAATACTTTTTCTTTTAAATTTTCTGTCATAGAGTTTCTTACTAGCTTAGTCTATGAAGGTTACTTTTGATTTACTTATATAATTTAAATTCTTTTTAAAAATACTGCATAAATAAAATAAATAAATAATTATTTGCATAAGTTGATAAAAAATGCTATGCAATAGCTTTACCGCGGCAGTCTCCGAGTGCCACATCAACTTTTTTTTTTTTGTCAGGAAACATACAGTGTAAACAGACAGCCGACTCTTTTGCTTCTTCTACAACCTGAGTGTAAGTTTTCCAAAGAGGTTTGAACTTTTACTATTCATACATATCACTTTCATCGTGCACGCCGATTTCGAAAAAAACCAAAATGGCGGGCAGGTTGATATGCCACATCATCGGTTCTATCCCCTTTCTCCACTATTGGCGGTTTTGTGTCTTGACCAGGAGAAACTGGATTTGTTCCTGCCACTTCAGTGAGATAGTCTGTCCTGTAGTTATTGTCTTCCCACATTCCTACGTTCCGTACGTGGTCTCCACTCCAGCACTTCGACCGAATACACCTCCCACACCAAGCACTAAACCAGCAGCAGTATATTAGGTGTCTGAGAAAGCTTACGAAATAAAAAAAAAACCCTTGCTGATTCTATAACTTTCCGACATCATTGCAGCCCAAACAATACTGTAGTATGACATCCGTTTCCTCACATTCATGATCATCAACCACGTCCAGACTTCACTCACACCTGAGTACAGGCTTCTCTTTATTTCTGCAAATATCCACGCGGGGCTTTCTGCAAATATCCACGCTTCTTTACTAATCTCATCCTTTTTCCCCGCGATGGCAACAGTGTCGTCTGCCCATATTTTCAAATCAAATCAAATCAAAATCAAAATTCATTTATTCAAACTAGGCTGATAATCAGCACTTTTCGAAGGTCAAAATTTACTTTACTTTACTACAGTGAAATTTGGCTAACTGGGACCTGGATAAGTGAGAAATCTCTATAACTGGAACTCATACTGGGGTCCCATGAGACAGATTTGGATATCTGAGACACATTTAACCAGGTTTCACTGTATTTACATTTTTATAAGACAGTCCCCCAAAAACGCCCACCCATCGACACTTCCTAGTGTTTAGCTGATTTAGTAGCCAATATTAAAAAAAAACTTTTGCAAACGTCAAAAGTACTGCCATTGTACAGCTCTGTCTTGGCATTGATTTGAATGTACAGTTACGACCAAGAATATGTATACAGTATTTTCTGGGTTGTGGTGGTCAGATAGGCAGTGCTCCATGTAAAACACTGGTATTCAGCAGCATCCGGTTAGACTGGAAGCCGACCCCAACATAGTTGGGAAAAGGCTAGGCAGATGATGACTTGGCAAAGTTCAAAAGCGAATTTCTCTTGAAATATCGATTACAACTTTGAAATACGACCTACTTTACGATAATATGGGTTCCAAAATATTAGTAACATGAAAATGTAATCGATACAGTAGGCGAAAATGGCTGCTAAACGTTGCTAAGTGTATAGATACTGATGCTGCTGATAGTATGTACTAGACACGTGTAAGCGAGGCATATTTAGGGGGCCGTGAACAAACCAATTACGTATCTCAGTCATTCGTAGGAATGTCTTCATTCTCCTGCCCTTAACCCAATTTATTTGGGGTATGTCTTCTTCTGCCATTCTTTTCTATTACTCGTCACCTCAGCAGTCCCCTCCTTTCTAGCTATATCATCCTTCACACAGTCCATCTATCGTTTCTTTGGTCTTCCTCAACTTTTATAACCTAGGAATACGTTATTTAGGATAAAAAATATATTTTTATGGTAGTAATGAAATAAATTACACAAAGTAATGCGCCTGCCTGGGTTCGAACCCACGACTGTTCGTAGATCAGCCCCGAGACCACTGGGCCACCACTGCTCTCCACCATGTAGGCTTCTAAATCACGACCTTTAACCATAAGTAGACTAAGCCGCTGGGCTTTTGTCACTTCACATTCCTAAATATATGTTTCCACGCCCTTAAAACCAGACTTAAGCAAGTTAGCCGTAAAAAATCTTCACACAGAAATATTTAAAGACCATGTATGTACTTTTAAATTGGCTGTAATTAATAGCTAGATCTCTGTACAGTTACACATTACTTTGTATAATTTATTTCATCACCGCTGCTGTCAAAACGATGAAGGAAAACATTGAGGAAATCGTCTTAGAACCAAAAAATTCGAAGACATGTGACATTTGCCAGCTCGGATTATAGCCCATCCTTCTCCTAGAGAGGAAGCCTGAGTCCCTGCAGTGGGAACGTTAAAGGCTGATGATGAGTAGATCTCTGATAGTCTGGTAGTCAGTGGGTCAAAATTCTGACATACAGTCTTACCAAAGCGGACATCGTTCACCGTTATCGTCCCTGAAATAATTTCTTGTACCAGTCATCCAAGTATGATATACTGAATTCACGCCATCAGTCGGCGGAGGGCTGTCCCTTACAACCTCTATAGACAGCAAGAAAAAGAACACAATACAAAATAGATCAACAATTGAAGGCCAGGATGGTCACAAATAAAAGTAACTACCCAATTCTCGACCTTATTTCCTGCTAGCTAACCACATAGCAACCACAGGAACTAAAAACCAAGCACGTGTAACGTAGTGACAAGACCAATCTCTCACGGACATAATTAGTGACACAAGTCGTGTTGGTCTCGCTTTCGTGCGAGCCTGTACCTCTTTTATGTAACGGGAATAAATAAAAGGAAAGGCCACGAGGAACATGGCCCCGAGTCTGCTATTCAATAGTGTCAGAATGGTCGATCATTGATCTCATAATGGTTGATTTACGACAAGCCAAAAAGTACCTTAAGTCGACAGGCATAAGGTACTTTTTGGCTTGTCATCAATCAACCATTATGAGATCAATGATCGACCATTCTGACACTATTGAATAGCAGATTTGGGGCCCAGATCTATAAGAAGGACAATTGATTGTCTGTTTGGTTGGTAGCAGCGAAGAAGTCTATCAGCATCATGATTTATCTATAAAAGTATCTATAGTCATCATCTGCCTAGCCTTTTTCCAACTATGTTGGGGTCGGCTTCCAGTCTAACCAGATGCAGCTGAATACCAGTATTTCACATGGAGCGACTGCTTATCTGTCCTCCACAACCCGGTTAATACTAGGTAATACAATACCCTTTGGTAAGACTGGATGTCTGAATTTCAGGTCACTGACTACCTGTAACGACTGCCAAAGATCTATATATATGGCAGCCGGGACCAACAGCTTAACGTGCTTTCCGAGGCACGGAGGAAGCTCGGTATGTCGGGCGGTCACCCATCCACAGACCGACCTAGGCAAGCACAGCTTTTCCTAAAGATCGACCTGAGTGGCAGTTCTTATTAAGCCACGAGCTCCTAAAAGTATCTATAGTATTATATTTGATTAAATACTTTCTTTACCGTGTGGTTATTACCTATCTTGGTGTCAGTTTCATGCCGCCCATGGTCCTCTTACTTGGCTTTACATGCCGCCGAGATTTCTCAGGCATGCTGGTTTCCTAACGATGTTTTCCATCAGCGACGGATTGACAAGTTATAGGTCCTGATTTCGAACCCAAGACACGCATCTCTGATGTCTCGGAATCGTGTGCATATTCTGTAATTCATTTTCACTTGCTTTCGTGAAGGAAAACATCGTGAGGAAACCAAAGCCGCATGCTCGTGGGTGGCATAAAAAAAACTGTAGACATCTGATTTGGAACTACTGTTACCGCTACTGTTACTGTTAGCCTGTTTCATTAGGCCTCCTTTCTTGGATTTCCAAATTTTGAGATCCAGGGCCAATGTGGACCACTGGTCGTTGGTTCTGTCAAGCTCGTCCCGCCATCTCCTACGAGGCCTATCACGTCGCCTTGGCACTAAACGAACGCAAATGAAAGACCAATCATCAAGCAAGAATTAAATGATGAAAAAGAGACTGAAGAGTTGCGTCGCTCATTCTTTTTCTAAATACTGAAAGCAGTTAATGATTTTGGTTTCGAAACCATGACGTTGAAATACTCTATTTTGAGCAAGTAAAAGATTACCGACTGAGTTATAGATCTATTCACTGAAATGCCTATGTTACGTAGTGCTCATTTCCAGGCTTATGATGTACAAAAATTTACGCATTCCCTGCGATCACGCTTATTTTAAGCGCACAGAATATTCTTAAAATAAAAATTGTGCGTTCCAAGTGCAAACGAATGCGTGGATCAATTTATTTAGATCAGAAAGAAAAGATTTCTTCGTCTTCCTTAACATGCTAGACTAGCTATTTATAAGCAAGCTTTGAATCACGGAAATCAGGCGGAGTAATGAGGTCACTAAACTGGGAAGTATGGAGAGCCAGCCTAGACAATAAAATAGTTTTTTTTATATACATGTGGCGCGTTTTCCGATGTTACTTAAACTAAAAACGAAACATTATGTCAATTACCTACTTTAAAAAAAAAACTTAATACACATCGTTTATTTATCATTTCTGTGTAGAGTCAAGTTATATTTGTACTATTTTCATACACACACATAATCACACTTCATTACACAATAACAAATACTCCACACAAACAACACACACTTGTGGTTGCCGAAAACCTTATTTCCTCGCTTCTTCCTTACCACGGCTTTAAACAAAGTAGATCTAGTTTCTTTGACATATATTTACTATTATTTAAAATTCTGATTGACTTAGCAAAAAATATTGATAATTTGACTGTCTCTAAGGCTCTATCTTGTGATCTGGACAATTGTTATGAACTTTTAACAGCAACAAATAATGGGTTCACCGTCTTGACACAGAACATCCGCAGCATAAGTTGCAATTTTTTAGGTTTGGAAGCGATGTTGCAAGGGCTGAAGGTTCAATGTGACGTGCTGGTGCTTACTGAGTGCTGGCTTCAAAATGTTAGCTTTGTACCTGTATTGGCGGGTTACCGATCGTTTGCTTCGATGAGAAACCTTAAGCAAAACGATGGTGTCGTCGTGTACTACAGGGAACAGCTAACGTTTGTTGTTGAAGAGCCTAACTTCGAAGAGGGCAATTGTATTGTACTTAAACAGGATGATAATTTGGCCATTGTTTCTATATATCGATCTCCTTCATACAAAAACATAGACCCTTTTCTTGAATCACTGAACATTATTTTGACAGATTTAAAATCGTATAATAATATAATTATAATTGGTGACATGAATATTGCAATAAACGTTAACAAAATTGACCATCTTGGAGAAAAATATCTCACTTTGGCTGCCTCTCATGGTCTCTTGCCAGCGCACACAGAGGTCACTCGTGATGCAAGTGGTACATGTATTGATCACATCTTACTTAAATCTAAAAAGTCATGTATTACTCTTGTTCCACAAACAAATCTAACAGATCACCATCCAGTTCTTATACAAATGGACCTACAGCAACCACGTCGCTACGTCCCGTCAACAATAAAAAAGATAAATGCAGACAGCCTTAATGGAGACATCCTTGGTGTTGACTTAGATCCAGTATTTCAAACACAAGACCCAGAAATTGCCCTAAACTACCTTATTACTAAAATACAATCAGCGATACAAAAGAACACGATCTCAATAACGCAACCAAGACGTAAAAAAATTATAAAACCTTGGATCACGCCGGGCTTACTAAGATGCATAAAAAATCGGGATAGGTTACACCAAGAATGCAAAAAGTCACCGAGTAACGAGATCCTGAAAGTTACATATACACGTTACAGAAATTTTTGTAATCAAATCCTAAAAAAAATAAAAAGAGCCTACGATAAAAACCAAGTGGAATTGGCTAGAAGCAACCCTAAAAAGTTATGGGATGTGATAAAGAGCGTCACTAACACTAAAAAAGATACCAACTCTCCAACCGAGTTATTAAAAGTTTGTCCCTCTCCCCAGTTGACCGTAAATGAAATGAATCATTACTTCATAAGCGTAGGACGGTCGCTGGCTGAAAAAATCATTGATTTACACAATCTCGACCAGGACAAGCACATAGTTAGAAATCCTAAAAATACACCTCCCTTAAACTCTTTCTATTTGAGAGCAACCACTGAGGAGGAGGTAGCGCGCCACATAAATAACCTGAAGACTGAATGTTCGGTTGGCTGGGACAACATCTCTAACAAGCTATTAAAGCAATTTAAGGATTTCATTGTCCCGCCACTAACATTTATTTTTAACTTATGTCTTGAAACAGGCACCTTTCCTCAGGCTCTTAAAAAATCTGTTGTCCGTCCCATAGACAAAGGTGGCGATAAGAAAAGTTTCAGTAATTATAGACCAATATCGATCCTGCCATCTTTGTCAAAAATTCTAGAAAAGATTATTAACACGAGACTGGTCAGCTACCTCGAGACGAACAAACTTCTCTCAAATAATCAATTTGGTTTTCGTGCGGGTAAATCAACTGATCAGGCCGTACTTAGGCTCACCACACATATAGCCACAAAATTGGACAAGGGACAGAAGTGCCTATCGGTCTTTTTAGACCTTGCAAAAGCCTTCGACACTATATCTGTTCCGATCCTAATTCAGAAGCTAGAAAACTTTGGTGTACGTGGTTCCCAGCTTAAGCTTTTTGTAAGTTACTTGTCCGAGCGATACCAGTGTGTACGAGTCGATAACTATTGCAGCCAAGAACTCCCTGTATCATTTGGAATTCCGCAGGGCAGCATTTTAGGACCGACTCTATTTCTCGTATACATCAACGACCTCACAAACTTGAGTATACCAAATTGTGAAATAATCTCATACGCTGATGACACCGCTCTACTATTCTCCGCTTATACTTGGAATGAGGTCTTTGATGCTGCACAAAATGGTTTTGATGTGGTACAGCATTGGCTGCTTGAAAATGTTTTGACTCTAAACACTGAAAAAACCAAATACCTAACTTTTTCTATCCGAAACCACCCCGATATTGGCAAAACATTTCAAATCATTCCACATGGGTGTAGCAGTAGAAACAATTGCAATTGTGAACCGCTGGAATGTGTGAAAACTATAAAATACCTCGGTATTACAGTGGACAATCAACTCAACTTTAAACAACACATAAAATTGCTATCATCCAGGGTCCGCAAACTCATATATATATTTAAAAACTTAAGACACATAACAGATGCGAGTCTCTTAAAGCAAATTTACTATGCAATGTGTCAATCCATCATCTCCTACTGCATATCCTCATGGGGGGGTGCACCAAAAACTACTTTAAAGAGTTTAGAAATCGCACAACGTGCTATTTTAAAAGTTTCAACTTATAAGCCTATACTGTTTCCAACAAAAGAATTATATCAGTACTGTCAAGTGACAACTGTAAGACAAATGTTCATAGAAACAATTCTCCTTAGGCAACACTACTCATTAGCATACGATCCTAGTAACGTAAATAAGCGTAGGAAGCACGAAGTGTGCTCCCGGTTGTATAAACCGAAAACAGCGTTTATTAAAAAATTCTACACTTTTGTTGCCCCCCTCATTTACAATAAAATTAACAGAATTTTAAACGTCTATCCACTTAATAAACAGCATTGTAAGAAGAAAATTCATCACTATCTCCTTGGTCTTTCTTATGAGGAAACTGAAGACCTTCTTAAGATTCAAAATTAGTGGACGCTTTACAGTCGGCTTTCGGTACTACACGCACAAAAAAAAAGACACTACACACAGATATACACACGCAAACACACACAAACACAGCTACACAAACACACACATATCCATATGCGGTACATAAATCTTTCTACTTTATCTTAATATCTTTCTTTTAATAATGATCAATACAATTTTTAGTTATTTGTATAGATTATATTCAATCAAGTAAATCCAATTTTTATTTATGTGGATAGATTATATTCAATCAAGTAAATCCAATTTTTATTTACGTGTATAGATTATATTCAAACAAATCAATTCAATTTTTATTTATTTGTATAGATTATTTTTACTCAAATCAATCCAATTATTATCTTTTTGTATAGATTATACTAAATCAAATCAAATCAATCTTTATTTAATTGTATAAATTTAATTTATTCAAATCAATCCAATTTTTAATTTTTACTTATATGAATAAAAATTAATTTCTGAAATAATTATCATATACCTAAGATGCAACTTGTATGCCTAGTTTGACTTAATCAGTGAAATCTGTTAGGGGATGGCGCTGTTTGCCGAGATACAGGATCCGTCCTAGTTCGGCAACAGAGGATTCCATATTATAGAATTTTATACTAAGCCTATCAAGTCATATAATATGTTATTGTTTAGTTTTTGTGGTGAAATAAATAAATAAAAAAAAAAAATAAAAAAAATTTCTTATTTGTTTTATGGTTATTTTGTACGCCATACATGGCAAAACATGCAAATCTACCTGTTTATTTTAAGACCTTGCACTATATTATTTGATGTATACTCATGTTTTACAATAAAAAATACAATCGAAATAAGAGCTATAACATTTTGCGAGTATTCAATAGAACAATATTATTTATCAAGTCAATAATTTGGGACAACACAAATTACCAGTGGTCCACATTTAACCAAGATCTAAAAAGTTGGAAGTATGGTAAGAGGCTTTTAACCAATAGCGGGACAGGCAGGCTAACAGTACCTACATTAATTCGTTAAAACCAAACAGTGTAGTGTAGACTTAAAATAAATTCATAATTTTAACTTACTAATGTTTTAAATGTACCGTGCGTGGCACACAATACTACAAGCAGACTCGCCCAATACGCTCTCTAAGGCCCGAGTCCCATTGCAAACGAGAAAGCGACTATTTTCTCGCTCGCGAAATGTGCAAAAGATGGTAAGAACTGAGTCGGTAAAAGAGTTCCAAATAAAAGTTTGTCACCAGCTGGTCACATCGGTAAAGACGTTGTCGAACAAACCACTCGTTGTAACATAAAATGCCTGTAATCCCCGAAGGCTTTAGCAGACGTGTACCAAATATACCCACATTTCGCCAGTTATTTTTAAATTCCATGTAATAGGGGGCGAGCCAGCAATAGCCACCCCAGGACAAATTCACACTCCAAGGCTGAGAAATTCCTGATGGAAAAACCCAATGACACTGCCCGACCTGTGAATCAAACCCTCAGGACCTCATGCTCCCCGTCGGGGCTGCGAGTCCCGTCAGGGCTGCGGGTTGTTCAAAAGATAACGCGGCCTCGACGGCATAAAGGACCAAGAAGGAGCATGGGTGGCTTTTAGTCAGTAGAAGGCTGACATTCCCTTTCGCTCTGAAAAAAAAGGACCCCATGCTCAGCAGTCGCGTGTTGCTAGCACGACTCGCTTATCGCTAGCAGTGGGACAGATGCCTTAGTTCTGTAGTTACACAGCGCGTAGCAACAGTGACGTCACAATCATATAATAATTGTCGTGTCGGAAAAATTCGCCTATTCGCATGGCATATACATAAATTCCGTTGATATGGTCAGAATATATGAGAATAGTATGGAATAATAGCGTAACCTAGTTTTGGTAGAATAAAGAGTTTTTATGTAAAAACTGAGTGCGGAAAAATGGGGTAATGAGTGGATAAAGGATAAAGAAAAACCCCTTTCTCCTTCTCTCCTTATATCTACATCATGCCTTGTGGCATTAAGTCTGCTTATGTAACACTTGTACATGAAGTTTAAGTAAATAAATTATCTGCCTATCCTTTTCCCTACTATGTTGGGGTCGACTCCCATCAGTCTGACTGGATGCAGCTGAATACCAAATTTATTTTACATGGAGCGACTGCCTATCTGACCTCCACAATCCAGTTTGTACTGAGTAATACGATACTCCTTAGTAAGACTGGTTGTCAGACTTTCGACTACCTGTTACGACGTGGACGATCAGAGTTCTACAAATTACATACGGGACCAAGGGCTTAAAATACTTTCGAAGGCACGGAGGAACCTCGGTATGCAATAGGTGGTCTGGTCACCCATCCACAGACCAACCTAGGCGTTTGCCTGTCACGAGCATACCTTCATAATAATTACATAATTGAAAAGAAGCGCAATAGTAAAAGAATTTCTAGAATAACCGTAGACCCTCTACGCAAAAGCCTACGAATGTTTGGCGTAGCATGAGGTACACTGACGGTCGGAATTTTTCTAACTTTATCTCTCAGAACATAAGAGTGCCTGCTGCCAACTTTAAACTTAAGTACACAATACTTATGGTAATCAAGGATATATTAAGATATGATGATCGACTGTATCTCAGCATATCTGCCCGCCAGAATGGCAGGCCACAATCAAGTCTTCACGGTACTAGAAACAGCTTCTTGTGTCTACGATCAAACTTATTCGTGACTTTCATTGCTTAAAATTAATTTTTAATTAATTATGATCCTGCAAATCTTAAATTTTTTCCTCAAAAATTGTCAATTGTTTTTTGGTATTATTGAACAGAAACTTTAAGTTTTCAAAACAAGGATAAGGGTCAATAGCATGGGGTTTCATGATCACCTAAGAAAAACACAAAAAAAACACACATAGGTAGTTATGTACTTGTAATTTATAAAACATTAATAGGTGTTCATATACTACACTAAGATACAACCATCTTTGAAACGCATAAGTACAATGATCTTGATAGGTTTTTCACAAGTTTTTTGCTCAGAAGTATTTAATAGAGTTTTTATTCGTCATCTGTTGGGCTATCCATCTTATGGGTGATACACAATGGCCGATGGTGGACGAATGTCGTCAATTGCGATCAATTGACGACATTCGTCCACCATCGGCCATTGTGTCACAGCTACATCGATAACTTCATTCACAAGTCTATAATCGATATTATAGACTTGTGAATGAAGTTATCGATGTAGCTGTATCTATGGGTTACCATTGATGTAAGAACTCTTTGGTCACTATTACATAATATTGTGTAAATTGTTTCAGGTTTGAACATGTCTGAGCATGTTAATCGTTATCTATAGGCGTTATTGAACTCAAATCTTCGATCAATAATGTACTCAAATGGAGTTGGGCAGGACACCAAGCAAGTGATGGCAGGTGGAGTAAAGCTGTGACCGATTGGCGTCCAAGGACTGGAAAGAGAAGTGTTGGTCGACTAGCGGCGAGATGGGCAGACGATATTGTTGCCATTGCAGGAATTTCTGGATTGGGCTAGCACCAGACCGTGCTTACAAGCCAACATACATCTGCTTTGTTGACTTTTCGAAAGCATTCGATTCGGTGAAATGGCCAAAACTGTGGGACACCTTATTGCAAATGGGTACACCGAAACATTTGGTGCATTTGCTTAGACGCCTATACGAATACGGAACTGGGTCAGCAAAAACAGACGAAGTCTTTTCGAACAGCTTTCACCCTAGCGCTGGAGTCTCTCTCTTGTTCAATACGTACACGTAGATAATTATGCGTATAACGCTTGAAGACTGGATGGACGGTGTAACCATAGGTGGATACAAAATCGCAAATTTACGATATGCAGATGACATGGTATGGAGGTCAAGATCGGTTGAGCGGACTGTAGAGGCGGTTAGCTTGGAGTTCTGGTCTTGTGGTAGATGGAGTATAGGTAACATGTTATTAGTATTAAGTTATAGTCATAGTCAACCTCTGTGTTAAATAAGTGTGTTTAGTTATAAGTAAAAGTATCGTGTGATTAATGTTAAACTACCAACAAGATGTTACATGTAGGTAGGTACCTAAATAAAAAAAATTGTTAAGGGAGCTACATCTGCCAACAAACTGTTTTACAGTTTGGCAGAAGTATTAAGCTATGTAACACATTTTATGTAACTATGAATATAAACGATTTTTCATTTTTCAGTTTTCACTACCCTTTTTGCCTCTAGTAGTAGCCTCATGGAAGAACTCCTCCTGAAAATGGAACGTGTCAGCCTAGAGTTTGGTTTGAAGATAAATCGCGGTAAAACCAAGATGATGATTGTCGACAGAGCTAACAACAACTTGCCGAACGTCACCAAAATAGCAAACGTCGAGGTCGTACAATCCTTCATTTACCTTGGGGCTCTCATCTCAAATCAAGGAGGCTACATAAATGAAGTTAAGGGACGCATGGCTATGAGCAGAAGTGCAATGGACAAGCTCAAGAAAATATGGAGGAGCAGAAACATAATGAAAGCCACAAAGGTTAGGCTCGTAAAATCGTTAGTGTTTCCCATATTCCTTTACGCCGCCGAAACATGGACCCTACGGCAAACCAAAACTCAGAAGAGATATCTGGAGATGTGGTGTTGGAGGAAGCTGCTCGGGGTCTCTTGGACCGAGTTCCGAACAAACGCCTCCATCCTTGATGAGCTTAGCATAAAAGAGCGCCTATCCACTCAAGTGCGCAGTCGGATCCTGAAATTCTTTGGGCATGATAATCGGCGTGGAAACGACTCCATAGAACGTCTTGACGTGCAGGGGAAAGTCGAAGGCACAAGACCAAGGGGAAGATCCCCGATGCGATGGACAGACCAGGTGAAGGCTGCGATGGGCGCTCCCGTGCACGAATGTGCCCGATTGATTCGTACGGCGGGTGCTGTCTGCTGCCCAAACTTCCAGAACATGATAACCACGACCGCTCTGGCAAGAGTGAATCGACTAAGAAGAAGAAGACCGTGCTTGTCATAATCAAAGAGAGGCCTATATCCAGCAGTGGGTGAAGTCGGGCTGTGGATGATGATGATGAGCATATCACACTGGTTTAGTTATGAAAGATGAATTAGTAGGTTTGGGACAGATTATTTTCGAATGGACCAATAACTTTTCCAGTGAATGGGTTAATCAAAAAGGACTCAGCGTTCACTTAGCGTTTTCGACATTCAGTACTAATAAACTAAACTAAGAAAACTAGTTTGCTTTGCCTAACAAAGGAACAGAAAGAAAGATTTTCAGCAGCCATAGTCATGGTATGATATTTTAGAATAACTTGAGTAACACCTGGTTGAGATTCGAAGACCAGGGAAACGTGCCAATGCAGAGTAGGCAGTCAGCTGTAGGTGGAACATGATGAATAATAAAACCAAAATCGCGGAAAATATTCAAAAAATCAAAGTCCAGTAGAATATGCGTAATATGATAATTTTCCATTTTAAAAATGACTGACGCGTCTAGCTTGCCGAATGTATAATAACCACGTGATAAGTAATTCGGGGTTATCGAGGGGCCTTATTCGCGATACCGACTAGGGTGACCATGATCCCTCGCGCTAGATACCGGACTGTTTATTGAAAACCGTTTGGCATTTGTTTTTGTTTACAAATAGAGACTGGCCTTAAAAGTCATTAGTGGTTGAGTGACCTGAAATAATTGTCATTTATTTACATTTATTGCCTATTTTGTTTAAAGTGTGCATGAGTCTTTAGCTATATTTTGTTACCAGACAGCACATGAGCCAAATATTATTTATTATATATTATTTGTACTTACACTTGAATTACAGACCACGTGCAAAATTATACAACTGTTTTAGAATATTCTTTTATCAGACGTCTACGGAATTGCGTGTTACCTTGGAAAACACGTGAAATAATAAAATACTACAGACAGTCTACGTAAAACTAAGTGTATCTTAAAGTCGCGCGATCATCGTGATCAATATAATGTTGACTAATTAAAATGAGCAAACGAATTATTGGTATAGTAGCAAAAGTATGTCATACGTTCACCTCAAACATTAAGAGCAAACCCAACTTAATTAACCAGAACGGAACAAAATTATTAATTAATATGACGTCGGTATAACTTTATTAAGATATTCGATCACTTACCCCAACAAAACGACCAATTAGATCGGCCCACATACGCCAACCGCGACCCAATCCGCGAACTACGCCTGCAAACATGGCCACACTACGCTGGGTAGTAGAATCAAGGTCAAACCCACACATTCGCAAACGTCTACGAAATCCTTGGCAGCGGTTAAAGACCTACGGAAGTGGTAACGTCTAGTGTAAGTAGAACCGCCGCCGTCAATATACTTCCCCCTTTGTGGGAAATTTACGGTCAAGGAGGGGGCTCTTGCTGACTGGTTCAAAGGTTTTATGTCATCATGTCATGCGGCCTTCAGTTCCTATGTTTATGTAAACCGCGTGAACAAGTTTCGCGACTCTGTTGTTGGGGGGAAGTGTTTTTTCGAAGTCTAATTTCGGTTATACCTCATATCTAGTGCGATACGCGAGGGAGTTTACTTAGCATGGAATTATAGAGTGCCAGTCATTGATGTGCCCATTTTTATAACGGATTCTGCTAAGGCCATGAAGCGATACTAAACAGATGATTTAGGTTGACGGATAACTGAAGAGGTGGTCTTTATAGTAATCATGACGTAGGTAGGTTCATAAAGTATTCAGAATTAGCAGAATATGATCTGTGTATTGTTTTCCAACGGATATTACGTAATCATTCATAAGTAAGGCGGTAGAGTAAAGTTTATTATCCTTCCTACATCATAACACTCGTTGGACACCCAGTGGGAGTATTGTGACGCAACCGCAAACCCAACCTGAGAACACAAATAAACCATAAACTAGAAAAATCCCAAACAAAGATACTGTGGCAGAAACAAATGAAATGAGCGATGAAGAAAATGATGTAAGAGAAGAAATAAGTAACAATGCCAGTAAAGGAGACGATACAAAAGAAATAAAAACAGCCCCTTTCGGAAACAATCATAGTAACACTAAGAACGTAATTATTAAGCAACAGGAAACGATAGAGGTTGATGAGGTCGAACGAGATATCTTCATATAACATTAAACATAGGAAACCGGCTATCTATAGCAATAAAAAGAGAATAAAATTGATTATTCGTTCAAGGCTGTTAACTATAGAATTGGTATAAAAATTCATTGTAATTTATTGCTAGAAAGGGACAGTTGTTGATGAAATTTTAGATGAATATATGTCGTGTTGAAAAGATAAATTATAATGCTTTAAACAAATCTTAAATCAATCGTGTTTATTCATAGGACGAGAGGATTTTGCGATTAATATTATTATTCATAATTACGTGCGAGACGCACGGGACCGGTCACTCTGGCGACACTTTGAGGAAGGCCTACGTCCAGCAATGGACATCTTTCAAATTAATGATGATGATGATGATAGTTACATTGATATCTACTACTATTAGTATCGCTATTTTCAACGAAATCTTTTCCAGAGAATTCCACCGATTGGCTCATTAACATCTGTACATAAATTTAAATAAATTAATGAAAAATACACGTAACCATTTGAGGAAGGATGTCGAGTAAATATTTTAACAGTTAAATAAATTTACCTTAAAGATAATACTAGTATTATTCTGATTTCCTGCTTCAGACTATGTTTTCTCAATGTTCTAGTTTTAATGTATAAAACAGCTGATACTTTTCCTAATATCACTTTTTCTATAGGCTTTGTCCATCGTCTCTAGAACTTGATGTAACCAAAACATATTTCCATCAAAATTCAAATTTAATTACCCAAAAATATCCCACGGCTACAATCCTCAAAAGCTCACGTGATGGACAAGAAACATGTCATCCGATCACCCATCCTCACACCACTGCTGATTTACCAATGTGACCCCTATTATCACAGCACAAGGTCCAAGATAACGAGCACACAGCCAACACCAGATTGATCAATTTGACACACTGTGTCTGAACTCTGACATTACTTGATAAAATATATTTTGGTAAATAGATTTGTGGTCGTTAGATGTCTTATGAGAAGGTGATAGAGGTGAGAATCGAATGGTAGAGGTTAGAAATAAAATTGGTAATGAGTTATTGATAGTCACATAACAAATATCCGATGGATTCATTCATAAAAACCGGTCGCAGCGTCAGTTTGCGTCGCTCCGTTGTTTTTGAATGGATAATATTGTTGAATGATTTATTTTTAAACCGTTTAGTGATAGCGAAAACAAAAAACAAATTGGTTAGACGCTAAGGTATTATAAAAACATAATTATGTATGTTAAGTTAAGACCAGTGGAAAACTTTGAAAAGGAATTTTAATTTGGTAGAAGATACTTAGCCAATTATTAGTTTACAGAATTTAAAATAACATGATTTATAAACGTCTAAAAATAATAATTTTAAAGCCGATCAAAGTATTTTTGATATCAATGGTAAAATACTACATAATAGCAAAAACTTAACCGGCTTGTTGTGTATTGATTGCGTAAAATAAGCCTAACGTACGAATACGCGGCGCGGTGGTAGATGGCGGTAACTACCGCAAAAGTCAATCAATTAATAAAAAACGACGACCAAGAACTTACACTTATCAAAATTAAGTTATATTTTACCACTTACCTCAATATTTTTCTTCTGTTGTTGGGATGCAACCGTTTCGCCATCACCGGATCTACCAGATACAATCTATTGTGAATCTCTTCGTTGGAAAAGATGACTTCGTTATCTACATCTTTCTGTAGCTGTTCTTTGGTTATTTGAAGCTTAGATATATCGGGAATTTCAGGTGTAGATG
The DNA here is from genome assembly GCA_949775195.1 of Diarsia dahlii. Classification (NCBI taxonomy): domain Eukaryota; kingdom Metazoa; phylum Arthropoda; class Insecta; order Lepidoptera; family Noctuidae; genus Diarsia; species Diarsia dahlii. The sequence continues at coordinate 18,591,710 of OX459206.1, forward strand.
GCTGCAGATCTTCCATTTCCTCTTCTTTGTTTTTATCTTCTTCCGCTGCTTCTTTTTTAGCTTCCAATGTTGCTTTCTTCCATGACTCTTTATCCACATCCCTCTCAATTTCATCTCTCTTTCTCCTACTCTTGTCCCACAGTAAATCGTCATTGTCATTCATGTCTTCCACAAGTATTTTGTACACGATGGATTCTATATAATAGTTTGTTCCTCCGACTACTATTGGCATCTTCCCTTGTTCTGCCAGGGTGTCTATCTGTATTTAATGTTAAGGGAACATTGATTGTTGATAACAGGATGAGAAAATACATAATAATCAGTTATCATAACTTTTAATTAGATTTCAAAGTTAACCGTATATTTATCAGGAAATTACGAAACTTTTTGAGGAAGTCAGTATCAGAGATGTTTGATTTGAAATCATGTAGATCACATTTCGGTGGATCTATAAATAATTGGACAAGAAATATAGGGAAAGATTGAAAAAACCGGATGTTAGATAGGTTCATCATGATTCTCACGTGCTTATCCCAATTCATTTAGGATGTTAGAAATTATGCAGATTATCTTTTACAGTCAATGATTATGGAGTAACTAACTGCTTCCCCGAAAGTTTAACACTTAGATTTTGACATAGGAACAAAATAAATTCAAACAAATGAATCATTTGGAATCATTACCAACATTAATAAATAAAAACACACCGAAAAAAGAGCGGCAAACACCAAAGAGACAAGGAAAACCGCATAAATAAAAAGAATTCACTTATGTACAATAAATAATCTTTTGATCAAAGACCAGAACCAAAGGAACGGTACCTTCAATCATCCAGTATGAAGTTTTGAATGACGAAATTGCTCGTTAGCAGAGTACCTACTTATTATAGTGACAGGCCCGTGTACCAAATGTGTAAGCTACTTTGGTCAGCATAAGAGGATTATGTGGTCATTGGCCGAAACGCGAAAGAAGGTAAACCTTTCAAATACTTGTCAGAGGTGACGCGCACTTGTACGGTTTGATCGACGAATTTTCTTTAGTAACATAAGAATTTGGCTGCGGAATGTTTGGTGAAGAAAGTCTTGATATGATCAAAATTAAAGTGAGCAAGAAACAGAGCAAAGACCCCGAAGTAAGTGATAATGATACGTACAATACGCCTATGAATCTGAAAATCAGAGGTGGGTGTCTTGCTTTCGAATTCGAGACCTATGACTTAGCAGTTCAGAACACATCGTGAGGCAACCAACATGCCTGAGAGATATTTTTCGACGACTTGCAAAAAGGAAAAACGGAAACGGAAAGGCGTCCATTCTCACATTTCACTTGTCTTACTTTAAAAGACACCTCCTGTCTGATGAGATGAAGAGTAATAAAGAAAAAGACAAGCTGCGCCGACCACAAATAAATTGGGACAAGGACAGGACAATGATGACTTGTCCTTCTCCATTGTGAGACAAGTCCTAAAATTAGTATATACTTATCACGCATAGTCACAAAGTCTTACACAGGTTCAAGTACCAACCAAAACGCTGCTCTAAGACTAACTCCACACACCCATAAAAACAAAGCTTCAGCTTAAGAATCTACAACTACTAACACAAATACTTCTAAGCCAGCATGAGTCACAGTTACAACATTATCTAGAACTGCATGACTAAATTAAACTCCGCAATACCAGTGACGTGTTTTACGCCTACTCCGCTATTAACGTTGCATTTGACCCTTCCCTGACTTGCGTGGACCGCCAGCTGATATTCTAGATAAGTTTCCCTTTCACACGCACTATAGTAACTAAGTGTAGCTAGTACCTATACTCCTTTATAGTATCATAGTACCCGTGAAGTACCAGTAGTATAATGGTAGGTGTGCTTATGCTTCTTGCCGATTGGTATTTTCCGATCTTTTTGATTGACCAGTGACATATTTTAGAATTCAGACATATTTTCACAAGCTGTGCATGAAAAATATGTGAATATGTGGAGTTGAAACGCTGCACACTTTGATAGACGGTCGTCGACATTCTCATCACAGCGATGTGCAATCTTGGGTTCTAAGAAAACCTATAATTGGCGATCTATAGGTATAAGTGGTTGAAATACCAATAAATATTTGGCTTGGATTGGCTAATGTATCTTTCTTCAATTCCCAAATGTAATAAATATGGAATACGTTTTTCTATCTAAATTTCCTCGGAATTAAGGCTTTACCTAATAAATGTTGTTATAGCCTGCGGCTTCATGGGACCGTTTCTTAAGTAGGAGCTGGATAGGAATGTGTAATGTGATATTATTTTTTCATTCTTACTCCAATTTTGTAGTTTTTGATCCTCCGTTGAAAAAGGGTGACCCGCGATCCTCCTACCGACCGACGGGTACATCGTCTGATGACCTACTGCCCAAAAGTTGTTGTCTAGTTTATGTATATGCTAACCGCACACTATCCAGGAGGATACAGCTGGGGTTAGCGGCATTTAGTAAGCTCGAACATGTTTTTTGGCCTAAGAAAATACAACCAATGTGTCCTGCCAACGATGACCTACGGTGCCGAGACATGGACGCTTACCAGAGACTGTGCACCAAATACGAGTTGCACAAAGGGCCATGGAGCGAGCTAGGCTCGACATAAGCCTACAGAGTGCGAAACACCGAAATCCGTCGTCGGACGAAAATTTTCGACGATGCTTATTTTAAACACAGATTTATTTTAAAACTCACTAGAAAAGAATCCATTGTTTGTCTTTAAACATTATGCAAGCAATATACATTCTGATTGTTATGCTGAGCCACATACCTACAATCGCTTGGCAACAGATCGACACCTACTTCGACATAATTTGTTCGTGAAATTTAGAAAATCAATATTTGCCAAATTAAAGCTGTATTGTCACTGCATTAGTCCATGAATTTATCAAACTATTCAGTTATTTGTACATATTTAAACAATTGTTCGTTATACAATAGCTAGATGTGGTCTGTAAATGTCAATTTGTTGGTCAAATTAAAATTCTTGTGAAAATGGCGGAGTTGCCAAACGCTGTGTGTTCATTTGGTATCATTCATAGAAGAGTACAACTGAGAAAATTGATTAAAGTCTGAATTTTATGTACATACGCCTGCACATTAAGCTACCAGAAACTGGCCATTATTTCTTGATCAACCTTGAACCTAATGCTTTAGCAATAAAATAAAAATTTAAAAAACAGATTGCAGTAAGTAGTAGTTTTTAGGGTAAAACACTATCGTTGCACTATAACCAAAGCTCTGGAGAATCGATCCCACCGTATTGGTCCCGCAACGAAATCATTCACAAAAGAACGACGGAGGAGTAGGTAAGTAAATTTTAATTTCCCTTCATAATAAGCAGGATTTTATGTCATTTGACGAAAATATCTGCAGTGTAACACAGGATAGCATAAGCGGCAATGACATGATAACTGTCTGAACTGCTTCCTGAGCTGTTAACTTAATTAGGAACCTGCTAGATACTCGAAATGGCCTATCAAACATAACTGTCATTGTGCTCCTACAGACAATCTTGCAAATGTGTCTATGCTGTAAGGCCGTATACAGAAAGAAAGCTGGCAGCCTACCAGCGCTTATAGGAACCGGTCCATGCAGGTAATCGGCGCAGGCATTTATTTAAAAAAGCGCCGATAAGCGCCGAAAGTCGCCGAGAACTTGTCGACGAGGGTTACCTGCATAGACCGGTTCCTATAAGCGCTGGTAGGTCGGCGCCGGCTACCAGCTTTCTTTCTGTATGCGGCCTTAAGTGGTAAAGCGGATCTCACTTCGCATTGGTTTGTATGAAACCTGTTGTTGCCTAAGGTGCCAAACAGACAAGCAGCACTTTGCAGCCAACAGAGCCAATTTCAGCTATCGACACAGGGAACTACTGTAAGTGGTACGAATACTACAGTAATTGCCTGTGTCGACGTCCATGCTGATTGCTGCCCATCATGTCGACAGGATTGTTGTTGCGCGCCACGAACATTATTATAGTAAGGCACAGACATCATCGAACAGACAAGCCGAATTATGCTGTCAACAGAGTCAACTTCAGCTGTCACCAGAGCCAACCACTCGACGGCAAACGCAGTTCCCTTTAATAATAATAATAATCTATTCATTCTTCTTCTTATCGTGTGAGCAGTAAGGTCTAACGACCCCACACACCATTATTCATTAAACAGACTACAGAGGTCCACAGTGTCCACTGGTCCTTTGCCGGCAGCAAAGTGCTGTTCGTGTGTTACACTCTACATCGTACACCGCCCGACCGCGCGGACGAGCGGCGCTGTGTGCTAATCCGCGCGGAGCGTGCGGTTTCATGTGAGAATCTCCTAATAGGTACCAGAAAAGTTGAGCAGTCTGTCTATGTACCACTACTGTACATCGTCATCTTCCTGCCCTTATCCCATTCTATTAGGGTCGGCGCAATACGTTCGTTTTTACGTACCCCTAGGTGTTGCCAGCGGCTTCGCCCGCTGCAACTCGAAAATTATCCCACGGGAAGGTAAAATCGGGATAAATACTATCCTATGTGTTAATCCAGGGTGTCAGCTAACTCCATACAAAATTTTATTAAAATCGCTCTAGCCGTTTAGACGTGAAGAAGTAACAAACATACACAACACTCAGCCAACTTTCGCCTTTATAATATTTGTGTGTGACTTACTGTACATGAAGTTCAAATAAGTTAATTTTATTTTATTTTTAAATACACGAGCCGCATCAAGGTTTCGCAGATTATTTATTCTGGACACATACATTATTATCAATTATGTATTCATTATCATTTATTTTGTGTCTTGGGCTCGATTCCCGGGTCAAGAGTTATTGTGTTTTTCCATTAGAAACTTCTTAGTAGCAGCCACGGAGCTTGGATTTGTACCTGTTTGATGGCAATAGACTATACATTATCTATAACATGAGCCATAAATGTAACTGGCGAAATGTGGATGTACTATTAGATACACCTCTGTTTATCCCTTAAGATTACAGGCGTGATGTTATGTGTAGCCGCAGTAAAAGATACTGTGGTTATGTATAATTATCCAGATTTATTTAGAACTAGCTTTTGCCAGCGGCTTCGCCCGCGTGAATATGACGATTTTCCATACAAACTTTCATACCCTATTTAACTGCCTTAGGGGTTGAATTTTGAGCACCCCAAAAAATAGGGTAGCTGCGCGGTACGTGAGTTTACGCCTTTCAGGACGTAGCAACTCTCAAGATACTTCAACCTCTCTCCCCCCCAGCAGCTGACCCCCTTTAGCCTTTTGTTTTTTTTTTTGTTGGGTGGGGGAAATCATCAAATAACTCCCTCCCGCTCTGGGCAGAGCGAAAGGGAGTGTCAGATTTCCACTGACTAAAAACCACCCATGTTTCCTCTTAGCCCTTGTGTCGAGGCCGCGGTATCTTTGTGCAGCCCCGACGGGACAACCCGCAGCCCCAGCCCCAGCCCCCGTTAGCCTAAACTAAGGTTTCCATCAATAGAAAATATTTTAAGAAAGGATACAATCTTAAGTGCGCGGTTCCTGAAGTCGACGACGGTGAACATCTGATGCGGCTCCAGAATATCGAGGAGGTGATGTGTCGCCATCTCCCGCTCCTTGGCTGATGCCTTCGCAGTCACCACGTCTAGTCCTTTGTAGATCTGAAACAAATAGAGAAATGTTTAATTCTTTTTATCGCAGGTTCAACAGCTAAAGTAAAAATATTCAATCGTCCACGCCACCTCGCTAAATAACAACAGGTTCACTGTAGCAATAAACAGACAGCATGAATATGTCCAGTACATGAAACCGAACGTCCACATAGAAAATTTTCAACGAAAATGCATGGAACAGCTGCTTTTTTTTCAAATCCGATTCATAACCGTCTGTGCGTCGAAATCTGATCTCCATTCTGTATTCTGAACGGAGTTTGTCGTTCAGCATGGACCGAATTTGTAGTTAGTTAGTTATAGCGTAGCTTCTTGTCGGCTGTTCAACAAATCCTGTCAAATATACAGGGAGAAATCCACCGACGCTAAAACGGTTACCACGTATCCACTACATCATTCTGAACCCCACATATAAATGTTTCACCTGTATACGCCCAACAAGTGTATAACAACCCAACCAATAAAAGAATCTCACGGAAAATTTCCCCTCTTCTAACCAGACTAGCCCACTCAATTTCTTCCCATACACGCTCAACCTTATAAATCACGAAAAATTCTATTAAACCACCTCGGTTGAATCATAGGACATTATGTAAATACAAGTAAAACACCATGAAATGTATGTAAAGGGGACGGAGAGCGCGACATATAACTGAATAATGCTACTGGCAGCTTTCAATACTCATTATATAACCTTAATGGAGCTTCGAGCATTTAGAACAGTCGCACTATTTTTAGAATCCTGTAGTTTCTTCCTACAAGTGTTAGTGAATGGAAAGTTATTTATTTTTGCACGAAGGAGGCACTTGATGGTATGAATAAGAGTAGAGGAAGACAAAAGAAACGATGAATGTTATTTTTATTATGTCCTTTATTTATTTACTAATATAAAATTTACATTTTTAAATATTTCATAAAATAATAAAAAAACATTTAAAAATATAAAAAATAGTCGTCCACCGGTGACGGGAGCAGGGTCCAAGCCACCGGTGGTTAGGGCTCCAGAGACAGGAACCTCCTCACAATTTATACGAGCCGTATCAATTATATTATTATTTTTATTAGTATCACAATGTTTTCTTTGCCATAATTTAATGTGTAAAAAATTTAATGTGTAAAGGATGATGGCAAGAAAGGAGATGAACAATAGTAAAGAAGAATAGAATAGAATACGTATTTATTCGTACAGACAAGACAACACAAGACAAGACAAGACATGCTGCGCCGACCACAAATTACTTGGGTTAGGGTAGAGAACGTTAATGATAGTTTCAAAAACTAAATGTGCCCAGTGAGAAGTTGGTCTTAGTCATCATCATCATTATGCTGATCGAGTGTGGCGACTAGCGACATCTATCGCAACACCTGCGTACTAACAACGATCGGCAGAAAATCCTACATCGCGCTATGAACATTATCTGCGACATAAGCCTATATAGGAGTTCCCGACTTACAACTGTCGGGCAGTTAGCCCGCCGGACACAACACCCGTCCGGTCGGAGGATCCTTCCTTTTCTATGGGGGATGAGGAGCTTTACACCCTGTTCCTCATACCCCCAAACGAGTAACAATGCTGAGCATGGACCTCTCTAAGCTAAGCCACATCGACCAGTCATGATAAGTTGGTAAGACCTGGTTGAGAGACCAGACCAGGGAAAAATGCAAAAAAGAGAATACAACAGGACACATCTTAAGGTTAATAATGATGATGATGACATATATGGGATCTGGCTGCACGTGCCAACTGATAAGAAAAATACTAAAAAATAAAGTTAAATAATAGTAAGACAACTTTTAAGTCAAGTTATCAGCGAATTAAACAGGTCAAGACGAATTTACGCATTTACTTCAATGTCATTTGGAGTTGCGCTATTATATCATTATATAGGGAAAAAAAACTCATAAGGGCCATTACTATCGTGTCGTATTATCAGCTGATGTAATTTCAGACAAAAAATAATCTCCAAAATGATATTTAAATTACGTATTATTAAAATATTAACTAAATTTTTTTTTTTATTTAGCTTTAATACACGTTTCTTAATTTTTAATTGCTATCATCGGTAGTAAGAAGGATCAGGTCAAAGGTCAGGTTTGCGTAGATTCTCTTTAACCATAGACAGCGGATTTGTCCACTACGACATCTTGGTGCATACACACTTCGGGTTCCTAAAAACAATCCCTGAGACTGCACATCTCGTGGAAGTCGGACAGTTTTCGCATTTAAAAAGCCTCGACCCCCGTATTTCCGCGGGAAGTATATTATTACCTATTTTGTCGACACTTTATAGCATAATGCGATTATAATAAAATGTTAATGCCCAATGCTGTTTATGCAGGTATACAGCAGAACCAAAACTTTTATATTAGTTCCTTACGAGCTTTGAAGAATTACTTGAGGTATCAAAATCACTGCAATGCACCTACCTGCATTGCCGTAAAAAGGATACGACGTCTTATATATCCTTTTGAGGCTAGTGGAATACAGTCTACTCTATACTAATATTGTAAAGAGGTAATGGGGAGGTGAGTTTTGTGAGTGTGGGGGGTAATCTCAGGATCTACTTCTTCTACTTAGCTGTCGATGGCAAATTTCTGATGCAGTCATAAGGTCTTCGAGTGTTCAGGTGTCAGGGCATGCAGCGTAAGATGAAAGGTGGGACAATGTCAGGATTTACTGAACCGATTTTGAAAATTCTTTTACAGAAAGCCACATTATTTGTGAGTGTCATGGGCTTTACTTAAAACGTTGACCTGGGATAATGTTCGACTAAAACGTTTGTGAAACCGCGGTCAAAGGCCATAGATAGAATTCATAAAAGTTATTCATCGTCCGCACATTTGTGGTCCTAATAAAATACTTTTCGTTTTTGAAAAAGCCAGCTATGTGAGCTTATGGGCTATAAAACAACCTAACTGGGCAATGACCTGGAATCCGATTATAGTTGACATTTAAGAGTTTGTCAATACAAATAGAACTTCGAATAGGATTTCACGTTACTAGCTCATAATGTTTTAAGTACATTTTTAAATTATTCAATTCGTAAGTATTGTCGTTCGCATGACGTATTCAATAGGTCTTCTTTTGCATAGCCTTTTCCTAACTATGTTAGGATCGGCTTAAAATCTTACCGGATTCAGCTAAATACTAGTATTTTACATGGAGCGACTGTCTATCTGTCCTCCACATCCCAGTCGATACTGGGTAATATGATACCCCGTGGACAACAAGTTGTCAGACATTCGAGCCACTGACTACCTGTAACCGAGTGTCAAATATCTACAAATGACAGCTGGAACCAATCGGCGCTTTTCTTGTGGTCGCCACTGTTGATTCTGGCTAACAGGAGTTACAGTGGTTTGGGAATAGTGTGGCGGGCTTGTACCAAAAAAAAAAAAAAAACTAAATGTGGCACTCGGAGACTGCCGCGGTAAAGCTATTGCATAGCATTTTTTATCAACAGCAAATAATTAATTATTTAATTTGACAACCTCAGTTGACAACCTTGTTATTTTCCGTAACCATAGCAACCTGGTTGAATACTGAATCTTGAATATTTTCGTTAGGGAATTTCTGGATTCGCTCTCCACGCTCAAGGCCCGCGATAGAAGCTATGCAATAGCTTAAAAAAAAAAAGCTGGAACCAATGGCTTAACGTGCTTTCCGAGTCACGGAGGAAACTCGGTATTTAATAGGTTCACATTCACAGACCAACCTAACCTAGGCAAGCTGAAGATTGGTCTGAGCGGCTGTTATCTAACCACGAGCTTCTCCGTATTGATATTACGTATTCAATAAGTAGTAGGTAATAATTTTGCGATATATATGATTGCCTATCTATGGGTCATACGGCAACAAAACACCTGATTACGTTATCCAATTCTTACCAATTTGAACTAGTTATAAGAAGTTTCCAAATCCTTATGTTTTATAGACACTGTTCAAAAACAAAAAAAAATTATAAATGCCTCCAAAAAGTAATCTATTGTCAGTATTATAGCATTACCTGGTCTTCAAACGTTTCGCCTTCAAAATATAGCATCATCATCCAGCGTCCATAATCATCTGGCATCCAGTCTTACCGGATGCAGTTGAATACCAGTATTTTACATGAAGCGATTGCCTATCTGACCTCCACAATTCAGTAAGTACCAGGTAATACGATACCCCTTGGTAATAACTTGGCCTTCAGAACACAGCATTACCCCGTAATTCTTTGTATACGAGAAGATTTCTTATAGCCACCCTTTTGGCATAATACCTTGTTCACCCTTACCAATATAAGCAAGGTCGATTAAGCAGCGACACATAAATTAAGACGACCTAATAACCACAAGACACGCTCCTGACAAAACATACGAAAATATAAATATGACACAATTTTCGTAACACATCCATACATTATACGTTTAACTAAGATCAAAGCAATGTGACTTTGATCTTGTGAATGAAATTCGGAAGGGCACGACGACTTAACAGATAACCCGACGACATTTGAAGAAGCAATTATTACGATTTTTTCTATAAAATTTTTTGGTTCATTTACGCAAATGCGATAAGTATTGTCGTCTTTGATTGGTGTTGGGTTACAAGTATTATTTTTCGATAAGTCCGTGGATTTATGTACTTATTGATGAGGGATGAAACGCATGTAGCTAAAATAGTGATGGATATAATGTTCAGGAATGGAGAGGGAGAGGAGGGCCAAAGAAAAGATAGAAGGATTGGGTGTGGAATGATATGAAAGAGAAAAGAGGAAATGATGAATGTGTGATAGGGGAGAATGGCAAAAAAAAACGTGTTTAGCCGACCCTAAGGGCTGGAAAATGATGATGATGAGATGAGGAACTTAAGTTTTTTTTTACTTTGAAAAGCTATTATTCGAGAAAACTGTAAGATTTTGTCAAGCAAGAAGATAAGTAGATAAGCCCCATGCAACAAAGCAGAGGCGTTACACAGGGGGATATTGTTTGTCTCTGCATCACCCAAAGGTCTGTGGCCTGCACATTGAAAACCGCACATGGATTTGAAGTGCGCCCGCGATTCGCGACCGCCATTTAAAACGACTCAAAATCAAGCTCATCTGGGAAGAAATCTGTGTGTGTGTGCCTCAAATATTCGCTGAACTCTTGGAGGAAGTGTTCTGAACCCGTGCTCCTTGAACCCTGTGCTATCGAACCTTTACCTACAAATGTGAGTACCTTTTCTTCTTTCCAAGTTCTGGTAGACTGCTAGAAAATGCATATGGTATTAAGTCCGCTTCTGTAAGTACAGAGACAGCACAGAGACAGCATTTTTTAATTTAACACTTCAAGCACACATTTAGGCTTATTGAATCGTTCCGTCTGGACTGACGATCCTTATAAAAGTGGCACTGGATGGCAGAGAACAGGGAATTGTGGTGCATCCTGGCAACTCGGGTTAAGTGGATTGAGGCAGCAGTTTCTTAGTGTCTTTCTATGAATGTAGTCTGATGACAACAGCAATATGACCATGTTTAGAAGTAGATCAAGATACTTAGTCATCACCATTAACCTTGTGCAAATTCTGAACACCTCACGTTAATTCTTATCCTTACTATAATATTATAAATGTGAAAGTAACTCTGTCTGTCTGTTTGTCGCGCTTTCACGCCAAAAGTACTGAACCGATTTAAATAAAATTTGGTACACAGATAGTCTAGAGCCTGAGGAAGGACATTTAAATGTGAAAAAATGGTTGTAAGGGGTTGAAAGGGGGACGAAGAGATTACTTTTGGTCGCTATAACCGACATCCACGCGGACGAAGCCGCGGGTATCAGCCAGTAGGATATATAAGGTCCCATTAAAATAGGTGGACAAATTTTAACACAGCGTTCAGTAGGTATAACCAAAGATATCTAAACAAAAGAAAACATTAAATAAAGTGTTTTTTTTTACTTAAAATAATAGATTGTCGGCACTCTAGAACAAACTCATCCTTTATGAGTAGGTACTTAAATGCGTTTTTCTTATTATTTTTTTTACCATCGTCCTTATTTTGGTGGTCTGAATGATTCCTGAAAATTTGTCCACCTATTTTAATAGGACCTTATATAGACGAAACAATTACGTATGTTACAAGGAGACACAGTTGTCAATCGCCAAGAACTAGGTCCCCTAACGACATCACAAAAAGTCATGCTACTACAAGCTGTCAAATTTCTTTAATAAATTTTCAACTTCAACGCTAAAGAATAGGGTATTTCACCAAAAAAATCTAATTAGTCCGTCAGATAGATTTCCAAAAAATAATGGACACGTATTTTTTCTTTTTTCACGTAAACAAAAAATAAAGACGATACAGTGCTTCGAAAAGTCGTGTCAAGTCGTGTGACGTCACAAGGATAGTACTTTTTTACCCACAAAGTGACGTGAAAAACCCCCACTCATGATCTTTGACAGGTTTCATCTTCGTCAATTTTTATTAATTTGAGAAAACAAAAAACACGTATCCGATATTTTTCGATAATCTAACAGACGGACTAATTAGAATTTTTTGGTAAAATACCCTAAGGTTCAAGATTGATTGGGAACATTTGACAGTTTCGGGAAACTTGAAGTGCTGTGGGCACTGTACAAGAATAATTCGGATTGGAAAATACGAACCTTGGGTTCGTATTTTAGAAAATGTATTAAAGAAATTTGACAGATTGTAGTAGCTCGTAATGCTGGCGATTGTACTAGGGATATATTTCTACTGGATATGGATATCTATAGAAATATTTTTTTCTGAATGCTATAATAATATCAGTTTATTTGATCTTAAAAACCTTTGAAGTTATCATCAATATTTATATTAACTGAGCACCACTTCTTGGTGACTTTAATATTTAATTTGAAGTCTTTTTAGATGATAATTTCTCATAATATCACGGCTGTAACCCCAAAGACTTAGCCAGAGATGTAGTGTGTACCTTATTTTCGCTAGATATGTTTAAATCCCACCTAATAGCTAGCCTATAGTCATTAAGTCGGGCAAATCCAGACTCCGTGGCTGCTACTGAGAATTTCCTGATGGAAAAACCCAATAACACTTTGCCCGACCCGGAAATCGAACCCAGGACCTAATGCTCAACAGTCGCACTTAAAACCACTAAACCAACGAGGTAGTAACTATATCCGTTTATTTGATATCAAAAATACTTTGAAATTATCTAATTTATCCGAATTTGAGCACCACTTCTTGGTGACGAATTTAATATTACATTTCAAGTCTTTTCAGATGAGCCTAATTTTTGTTACAAAGAGAAATACAATTTATCAGTTATTTCGTTGAGGGCTATAAATTGACCACTTCACTTTTCAGGAAGTAAGAGGCTTTTTCATAAGTCACTATCAATGTAAAAATAATCCCTAGAGAAATTGTCAAAGCGGAAACGTTATCAGAATTATATTAGTTTTTAAATATTTCCTCTTCCCTCCAGCGTTTTCCCAACTATGTTGGGGTCGGCTTGCAGTCTAATGGGATGCAGCTGAATACCAGTATTGCACAAAAAGCGACTGTTTACCTGAGGTGGCCGATGAAGCAGGTGTGGCGACTAGCGACATCTATCGCAACACCTCAGAAATCCTACATCGCGCTATCAACATTATCCGCGACATAAGCCTATATAGGAGTTCCCGACTTACATAATATGTCGGGCAGTTAGCCCGCCGGACACAACACCCGTCCGGTCGGAGGATCCTCCCTTTTCAACGGGGGATGAGGAGCTTTACACCCTGTTCCTCATTACCCCCCAAACAGGGCTTTGACCGGTGGTGGCCTAGATTAGCCCAAAGAAACTAATGCCCCTAAAGCTGGTTAGGATGACGATACCGTCAAAGTCACTGGAAACACCTGGATAAGGTACGTACAGCACCAGGAGGACTATAGTCCTCCCACATTTCCTGGTATACCCAGCAGTGTGCGACTCTGTGATAATATGGTGATGACCTGATCTGCGAAACCCAACCTAGCTTCAAGATAATACCATACTCTTGGTAACACTGCCTAAATGCAGTCGGAAAGCTATAGGATACTAAATTTAACAGAATGTATGCTTATAATATATTAAAAAAATTGTAAGAAGTTAGGACAGAGACTAACCTTGTGATATCCATGTTAGGTAACATCCTAAGATTTATATTTAGTATTTTCCTTCTTTCCCTTGAGTTGACCCACTGAGTCAACAATGTGTACTGAATCGTAAACATCTAAGCATGCATAAGCAAGTGAAACCTAGCTTTGCATCACAAGTGATATTTAGGTCCGCTTGTACACATGGCGACAGATCAACTTGATTGGTCATGCTCCACAATTCACTGATTGGGTAAGCGTTAAACATAATAAGACATAAAAAAGAAAAAACAAAACACAAAAAAGAAAAAAGGAGGTGTCTGATGAGATGACGAGAAACAGAGAAGTATGGTTGAAGAAGGCATACTGCGCCGACACCAAATGAATTGGGATAAGGGCGAGAGAATGATCATGATGATCACAAGCAGTGTGTACGTCTTCCACAGTCTTAACATGTAGCTCGGCAGTCTGAAAACCAGTGTCATCAAAAGTGATCGAATTATACTAATTGGGTTGTGAAGGAATAAATTATAATGTGACGACTGACAAGGCAAAATGGAAGAAAAAGACGTGTTGCGCCGACCCCAACTGAGATGGGATAAGGGCAGGAAGTTGATGATGATGATGGGTTGTCATCATCATCATCATCATCATCAGCCTATAATGATCCCACTGCAAGGACTCAGGCCTCCTCTCTAGGAGAGGGATGGGCTATATTCCACGCGGGCCCAGTGCGGACAACATAGTTTGGCAGATGAAGATGCAAGCATAGCATACATTTGGGGTCGCCAGATGAAATAATATTTAAAAAAAACGTCTGATTGATGGCAGCGTACTTACTCGTGGACCAGGATTCGTAGAATCTTTCAAAATTAACCACAGAATTATGCAATAACAACAGAAAACTTTCCGAGAGCATATCGAAATACAGACTGTTAAGCCTATTCAAGTAAATTACCATAATTTCACAAAATAATTGATGTATTTAGGACAAGTACATTTTTTCCTAAGAAAACCTTAAAAGTTTGCCATAAATTACACGCTTTGTTTTATTCTTACGCAGAGGCTTCCAATTTGAGTTGAGCCACGGGAAAATTCTGAACTACTGGTTCCTAATGTTCCTAATACTAATTTTAACGGACCTTCTGAGACAGTGGCGCTACTAAGGCATGCCAAGCTAAAATAGCCGGAACAAATACTTTTACTTCTTTAAGTTATGCCCACAGTTTACCAATCAGGTATTACAGTAATGACCACAGCTGATAAGCGGATTGGGGATTATTTAAAGGCACTCTTATTTGACAGGTTACCTAATAATTAATAGGCTAATAAGCGTGGCTTTGTTCATGGTAAAGTACTAGTGATTGACATTCCTGAGCCTCACATATGCTTTACGACACGTATGCTTACGCCCATAGATAGATATAATTAATGAGTTTCCTACCTATACTACAAGAAGTTTGAAAGTTGCGCCAGTTACAGAAAAGTTGTATGGAAATCGGTTGTGTGACTAAAAGAGAGATGAATATTAATAAATATTGTCAATAGCCATCCATCAACATTCCATAGAGGGAGAGGTAGAGGAAGAACAAGGAAACGATGAATGGATTGGGTCAGTAATGATTATGAAAGACTAGCGTTTGCCCACGGCTTTGCCGCATCGTCATTTTTAACTACAAAAATGACGATTTTCCATACAAACTTTCATCCCCTATTTAACTCCCTTAGGGGTTGAATTTCCTTATTCCTTCCTTATTCCTTGTCTACATTATATAGGGAACCTCTGTGCAAAATTTCAGCTTTCTAGGTCCAAGGGTTAGGGCTGGGCGTTGATGAGTCAGTCAGTCAGTCAGTCAGTCAGTCAGTCAGGACTTCTCTTTTTATTTATATATATAGATAGAAAAAGTCAATGATAACATGACGGTTGACAGAGAAGAAAAGAAGAAAACTGTGTTGCACCGAGTCCAATGGGACGAGAACAAGAAGGTGTTGATGACCTCTGGCTTATATTTATCTGAATTACAGATTTTTTTCATAAACTGATGAAATAAATCGAAATATAACAATCACCTTGGGCAACATTGTAAGCTTGTGGTAGGACATGCTCATTATTTGATATTTTATATCTACACAGCGATCCCTGACATCTGACCACCGTCATTAAGCACAAAAAATGATATCTTTTAACTGATCACCTTAAAAGACCAGTCTTAGATGACCTATTACAACCAAGTCAACGTTCGTAATCAGGGGTCTTCGTAAGCTGGTAATATTTTTCAGTGCATCCAATCTGCATAGGCCTATATCTCGGGTTTTCAGATATTACTGTTAGGGTCACTGATTCTGGTCATGCAATATCATAATATAAACAAAACTATTGACGTAAGCATGGGCAGATAACGACAAAAAAGAGGTAATAATTCGGCATGTGGGTAGGAGGTAATATTTTTAGATTAGTGTCAATATTATGTTATTAAAATAGTAAAACCCTTTTTGTATATCATTATGTATGAGTATTTGTGATCTACTATTCGGTTTTTATTTATTTGTTAACCGAAGTGGTCCTCCATGATTCTTTACATATAGTACATAACATATCATCACCTCTGAAATTCTCGAAGGGTAAACCCATTATTTATACCCACTTTTATGTTAAAGTTCCATCTATCGTTTATGACTTGGAACTTCGCGAGCTTATTGCTATCGACTAGATGAATATTCACAATCCATGGCTGCTTAGAAATTCCTGATGGAAAACCTAATAACTCTTTGGCAGACCTAGGAATCGAACTTGCACAGCAGTCGCGCTTGTGCCTACTATTCCATTGAGGCGTAAACCTTTACATAATGTTTAATATTCTAGAAAATAATTACGTCCCAGAAATATCCACTCCAATTCCCATATTTAACAGCCCAATAATAACAATATACAAACTTAATAATTAAATCGTGTAACCTAAACCAACAATCAGGTTCCTAAATCTATTCTAAAACGTATTACGTTAAATATAAATGTAGTATCTATCGCAAAATTTACTAAAATTAATTAGCAGCGACCAGTCTGGTAGTAAATTGGACCAGTTGGTTTTATAATATATATGTTACGTAGTATATATCGACACCTCCTAAGTACAACTAAGTAACTGAAAAATGCAAATTTTATAGGAGAGCGAATTGAAAATTTCAATTTTTTTAAATCGCCGTAGCTAAGCCCCTATATGGAATTAAAGTATTATATTTGGTGAGAGGGTTTAAACTTAAGTGAAATATATAATTAAGAGTATATTCTGTTTCTAAATCTTCTAGTTTTTGTTTTATCACACATGCATACTTTTACTGCGTTGTAAAAAACAATCAAAACATACTAACTGGCACATACACATTTCTTCATTGGAATATTCAAGCACCTTATTGCTTTAACTGCCAGATACGTACTTATAATTGGTAAAGACAATTGAACTATCCTGTGTAACTGATACTTACATAATTTACCGCCGTAATTATATTATTTTTCATACAAGTGTAACTGAATTCCAAACTTGTAAAAAACATCATGTGTTTTGGTATTTTGAAATAAAAGCAGTGGATATACTTGTATTATCTAATGTTTATTTTCAAAACACAAAAATATAAAATTCAAACGTTTGACGTGTCAAAAAGTAACATTATTATTAATTATAATATGTTGTAACATACAACACCGAAGATCTAATATAACATTAGTTAAAAATGGCATCTACCTGCCTACTGGTAATCAGACTTTTCTCTTTTGTAATTAGGTATAAGTTCTTACTGAACTGGAAATCACTTAAATACATAAATAAAACTATCCAATAATAAAAATCTTCTTAAAATCTATAAAAACTGCCTTTCCTTTCCGTCAAAAAGTAACATTATTGTTAACTATAATAATGTTGTAACATACAACACCGAAGATCTAATGTAACATTAATAAAATTAAAAATGGCATCTACCTATCTACTGACTGGTAATCAGACTTTTCTCGTATAAGTTTTTGGGGGAGTATGAGGAACAGGGTGTAAAGTTCCTCATCCCCCGTTGAAAAGGGAGGATCCTCCGACCGGACGGGTGTTGTGTTCGGCGGGCTAACTGCCCCCAAAAACTTATACGAGAAAAGTCACAGAGGAACAGGGTGTAAAGCTCCTCATCCCCCATTAGTTCTTACTGAACTGGAAATCACTTATATTCTTAAACTCTATCTGAAATTGCCTTAGAGGCAGTTTTTGTTCATTTCGTAAAAAGTATGGGGTTTTTCTCAGAATAAATTCTCAAAATAACGTAATATTAATTTATTCTAAATAGAATGAGTATATAAAATTATTACTTATCTATAATATAAAAATCAATTATATAAATCAATCGTTTCATAAACCTATTTGGACATTCTTACACTGAGATCAAAAATATCGTATTGCTGAACTATCATTGTTTACTTAGGTACTTATAACGATTTTAACAAGGTTTTATTCTATATTTTACTTATTGAGTAATAAAATTGCACGTTTTAATTTAACATTAATGACATGACCACAATAGTAATCAATTAGTCAGTATAGAGATCACAAGATGACTTCTTCATTCATCTTCTTCGTCTTCTTCATCTTCATTGTCATGTTGGTTCTCATTACTGCCCTCTATCAAACTCATGTAATAGTAGATTATTAACCAAGGGGATAAAGCAGTGTCTTCTGTCGCGGGTGACGATTTAAATCGCGAGGGATTTAAGTTCTCCCAAGACTAAGACACCTTTAACACCGAGGAAAATACTCTACTTTTCGTACCATTTGCGAAAAAATTAACACAATAGTAATATGAGATAAGCATTTATTAAAAATAATGACAATTAAAAGTAAAAGTTAACATTCGAAACATTGGTCCTCCCCTAGAGGATGAATGAAATTCAGTACAATTTTCTTTTCCAAATTTAAATCACATTCTCCCCCTAGAGGATGAAAGAAATTCAGTACAATTTTCTTTCCGTTTTTAACAGATTATGACTATTGTTATGTTCGCTTTTTGTGGCATAGAATGTCACTTTTTTGAGCAAGTGGTACGAAAAAGTCATGATAAACAGATGGTATAACATTATTTCGGCATAAGTACTTCAAATCCTGAAGTTTAGCCTCGGGTATTGGTAATTTCCCCTCGTTAGCTTCGGTCAATGTTCTTGCCAAAGGGGCTGGAAGTGGACTGTTGTCTAATCTTATGCGGTTCCTTGATCTGGTTTTCGGAGCCTGTAGTGCATTATTTACAATAATGCATTTGAACTCATGGGTGCTCATGGTCACAAAAATCTGTTTTATACTCTATCCTGTCAGAGAATTGCGGCCATATTTGTAAATGTCTTAGTTGAGACCAGAAAACTCGTTCTCTGTTTGTATTTATAGTCCAGTTGCATCCAGGGTCCACTGCTCGGTGATGGTTCAATGTCAGAAAGAGTGTTTTCTGTTATCGGGGTTTGTATTGGCAAAGGTGAGCTAACTGGCATGACAGCGTTTGGTGTAGGAGCTGGTGATAATACATCACAATCTAACTGAGCAATTGCTTGAGCTATGACTGACGAGAAATTTGGCGACTCAATAGAAATATCATTTCGAATACCTGAACTGACATTGCTCATCATGGGTGATTGTGGCGTTATTGTTTCCAATATGGGGTCATGAGAGTTACTTGGCAAAATCACTGGAGCTGTATGACTTGTGACGGTTGGGTTCTGGAACGTTCTGAGGGTTTAAGATGGTTTTGTGCAGTACTTGTTTCTTCGTCACTGTTTTCTATTAATTCTGTTATTTGTTGCAAGTCTTCATCAGTGAAATATTTTGAGAAGTGTACTGGAGTATCTGAAACAATCAAACCACAATAAAACACTCGATTTGCTACGTTAATCAACATCATTTGATAAAAGCAAAACTATGTAAGTATACAGATAGATATTTATAATCAAGTTAAAATCCAATGTAAAACAATGTATGTGTTAGTTAACTGATTTTATTTTAAACACATTCCGTAGAATAAGTATGTAAGTGCCTAGATACATTTTTCAATCAAACTAAATTCCGACGTAAAAATGTGTAACTGCGTAGTTACATACTTATGCATCGGGAATGAATAAATTGCAGTAATGTCGTCATGACGATAGATTTTCATTCTAAGACGTGTTCAAATATTTACAGTATAGGTAGAAATCTCAATTTATGGGTGCACTTAAAACATATACTTTAATAATTATGAAATATTAAGTTAATATTACTTACATTGCCTTGATGGCGGGTCTATCTGGTCTGATGTTACGCTTATTATTTGGTCCACAGCATTTTTTGGTCTTTTAATTGCATCTTTCTATAGTGTAGTTAAAAATTTATAACGTTCACTCGACATGATAAAAAAAAAACGCAACACTCGCGCGTCCAACTCGCTGCCCGCCGAAGAATTGAGTGACCGGCAGTTACCCGCCTCGCGCGCCCTTTTCCCCCCGCGTCAAAGTATGCAACTGGAACTTAAATGGTTGTACGCTGTGTTTATTTGTCAGCTTATGCAGATAAACAATTATACGTTTGAGAAAAAAGTATGTTGGGTTAATTGAAAAAATAAAATAAAAATTTATGTGGTAAATATAGGTATATTAGATGCCAAAAATGCAATAAAAACCGTTTCGTGTATCTGGCAGATACATACGTATACTTAGCGGGTGTCGATATATACACATATATATAATAATATATGTTATATATGTGCTGCAGGTTGCAGACAGATATGAGCCTGTATCAGTTTACACATGTTTCGTGTTGGGGAAAAATCTGTTGCCATGTAGAGGCGTAAATTATAGGCGGTAGCGGGAGATTTTGGTTTCTGAAGGGGCGGAGGGTTATTCCGTCGGGGCTCCGGGTTGTTCGAAAGAGATACTGCGGCCTCGACACAAAGGGATAAGAAGGAACATGGGTGGTTTTTAGTCAGTAGAAGTCTGACACTCCCTTCCCAGATCGGGAGGGGTTATTTGATGATTTCCAAACACCCAAAAAAAAAAGGATTTGGAGATAAAAGGAAGGTTCACAAATTAACTTGCAGATGAGTTGACGATCTATAGAAGTTTGCGGGGATGACATGGATAAGACTCGTGTCAAGTCAACCACCTTAACTGTTGTGATAGCTGTTAATCATTTCAATAATCTATACTAATATTATAAAGCTGAAGAGTTTGTTTGTTTGTTTGTTTGTTTGAACGCGGTAAACTCAGAAACTGCTGGTTGAAATTGAAAAATTATTTTTGTGTTGGATAGTCCATTTATCGAGGAAGGCTATAGGCTATATAACATCACGCTACGGCTAATAGGAGCGGAGCATAAATGAAAAATGTTACAAAAACGGGAAAAGGTATTTCCTTTTTGAGAGCTTCCGCTGCGTGCGCTGCGGAAACGGTTTAAGTTACGCTAATATCATGTATGAAGGAATTGTTCCTCTTTAAAAGTTCAAAAAAAAAGTCCGCGACAGCATATATCTATCTTTTAAGATTGACTCACTGTAACCATTTTTTACAGTTAAACTGTTAGGTTAAAAAGAATTATTTTTTGCAAAGCTTATTTAACCCATATAGTATTAATCTATATCTAAATAAATATGTTTGTTAGAACGGAAATTTAATATAGAATATTTGTGCTCTTTACTCTATACAGTTTAAACAAATATCTTAGAAGATATCGCAATGTAAAAATATCCGCGCGGCAAAATATTTCGCGCGTCGCAATGTAGGTACGGGGGATTCTGGCTGGCCTCCGGGAAATTCAAATTCAAAATATTTACTGCATCATAATGTTTACAAGTACAGAGTGTTATAGTATATTTAACAGTAAGAGATACCTATAGTAATTCACACTTTAATATAATCTAAGCTAATCTAAACCATCTGAACTATTATAATAAAGAGGAAAGATAAGATTTTTTGTTTGTTACGATTTAGCTTAATTTATGTCGGATAGTCGATATCGAGAAAGGTTATAAGCTATATATATTTATGTGACGCAGACGAAGTTGCGTGGGTCAGCTAGTATTAAATAATAATATTTGAACACAAAGATTTAAAGAGCAAAGTTGAATACTAAGATAAATAAAGTTCAATACAAGTGTAGCTCTGCAGATTGCTCTGAAAGCCATTTTTTAACAAAACATCATTTCAGAAAAAAAACCTCCACTGCTGGCCTCCTTCAAGTGTTGCCACATTGACAGGTACCGAGCGTCTCGCATCCAGCGGACCCCCTCAACCTTCACCAGGTCATCGGTCCACCCAGTGGAAGGCTTGATTGGTGGACTTGTAACCTAACCTAAAACTGATCTTGCAGACCAAAAAAATACTAAATTTTAAAGAAAAGAGAAAAATCAGAAACAGCTGGTTCAGCTACAGTTATCGCCAAAACTGGCACCACACAACACATTTTAAAATTCGCTAGATAAGTGAAATCAGCCAAGGCCGGGCCTATCGCTGTAATTGCAAGTATCGCCGTATTCGCTCGTTAGTTTACTAATAATAACTATAGTTATCTATCAAACTATTGGGTGCGAATTATCTGCTCGTTCGATTATCTGTTTCTGACCTACTCTGGATTCGGGCAGGGCCAAGTGAGGGCCGAATGAAAGGATTTTGAAGTACTAATTATTGTGCTGGCTACGGCTGGGTTGGTTGAAGGAGTTCGTGGTTCAATAATGACGGCTACTAGGGTCAATTTCCAGGTTATGCTGAATACCAGTATTTTACATGGAGCGACTACCTATCTGGCTCTACGGCCCAGTTAATAATGACTCCTCCCGCTCTAGCGGAGCGAAAGGGAGTGTCAGACTTCTACCGACTAAAAACCACTCCTGATCATTTATAGTCCTTTGTGTTCTAGGGCCGCGGTATCTCTTTCGTACAACCCACAGCCACTATGTACTACCCTTAGGTAACTGATATCAGACTTTCCGGCCACAAATAATGGTATGGTTTAAATGGATGGACCAAAATCGTTACTCAGGAATTCTGAACCAGATGAAACAAAAAGACACCATCTAGAACATTGTTCTTTTTAATCAATTATGCTACTATCAATTAAGACGTTTTTTGTTTTATTTTTTAATAAACTTAATAAAATAAAGTGATACAAAACGAACAAGATTCCTTGTACCAAGCTGGAGACGCAGCGTTATCAAAAGTTAAAGCAATGTCAGACGCGGACACAATTCTGATATCGAAGTGTCATTGACAAAACTAGGTATAGATATAGATATAGTATTAACTAAATATATAATAAATAACGATACAGATTATAAATTATTTATCTAATAGAGCAAATCATTGGTAACCAAAGCATAATCAGCTTATAACGTTACCCGTGCTGCACCAGTCTCTTCTCTGGGAGATGTATTGGGTTGTAGTATTTCATTGTGCTCGGAATGGTAGATGCACAGATATAGATATACCTAGATATCTCAAGAGAACCGACTTCGGTGAACATTTACACCTTTAACTATATCAAGACTTGTAAAATGCAGCAACGTAAAAAATGAATACATTATTTTTACAAAATACTACCAAAAATTTAATTGTGTAAATATTTGACAACTGATGATGATTTCGACTCGTTCCTGACTAATTGGCCAGTGAAGGCAAAACACCGAGAGAGTTGAAAAGGAATGGTCTTTGCCCTAAGTGCAAAAGATGGTATCTCCAACGAGTAACTACACTGCATTATCGTAGTAAATAGTACAATCATTTACTAGCACTTACAGTACATATACACTATCTTTCATTCACGAAGGCACTTCGAGAAATTCAATGAACATGCAATTGGCGGCAATACTTTCATTAGCACAGTAATACATCTGCAACAAAATGCATGATTATTCGATAAGAAGCACAGGGTCACGGGCATCACGTTTGTCATGGATGCACGGGTAGTGATAAGAATGACTGAGATACAAAGATATTTGGCATTTTAGGGTTATCGCCAGAATCCGTATTGCAAGAATTTGGGCCTCTCAATGACCGCTGGTGAACCGACGGTCAAATACTTGCTATCGTCATTCGCACTTGGCAAACGGATTAGGTATAGTGATGGTATTTTGTATTGCTATGACATTGGAGAAGCTGCTTTCAGGTCAAAGAAAAGATGAGTTGTGAGGAAAGATGTGAAAGAAATAGGAAGACAGGTGTGACTGTTGACAGTGGAGAACGGATTCCACAGTATACGGGCGATTTCAAGGAATATAATACATTATCTTTTCATGGGATAATGGTAGGAAGATGACAGTCATGTCAGGAAACTGCTGTCAATTTTCGTAATTTTCGAACTATCATTTTTAATAAAGCACCGTCCTGGCAAGCGCGGCTTAACCTGAAAATCAACCTGGCCTGCTGCTATTATTTAGCTATATCAAGCTTTTAGGCTGTGGCTCTTAAATGTCGCTCAATACGTATTAGTATTTTACAAGGGAATGTCAATATTCTCAAATAAGTCGAGTGAACCTATTTTCAGATCTATCTTAAACTATGCAGACAGTTAATACTAAAATTGCTGTCCTTTGAGAACAAACTATTTTTAGACTTTTATGTTCTTAGACTGGATTTTGGGTAGACGGATCTCGACGCGATTAAACCTACATTTTTTATTGTTATTCTCACAGAATTATTAAAAAAATATACCGTTAAAACTTAAAAGTATACCGTGAAATATGCTGTTGATTTCTGAAATTATCAGCAGATTTACAATTCAGTCTTAGGCTAGCTTCAGAAAAACATAATATCACGTCTCTAATTCCCCAAGTGTTACGCAGAGGTGTACCCATTAGTACCTACAACCACATTTCGCCAGATAAGTTTAAGTTCCATAGAATAGGGGGTGAACTTATTGCCATCAACCGGGCATCACTCCAAACTCCGTGGCTTCTACTGAGAAATTCCTGAAGAAAAACCCAATACCACTTGCCCTACCCGGAAGTCAAACCCTGGACCTCATGTTCAGCAGTCTTTGGCATGCGACTACTATACCAACGAGGCAGATTTACTATTCAGTCTTGGTGTAACTAAGGAAAAAGTTTTTAATATGGAGTAACCTACACCTACGTCCTACAGTATAGACAGGATCCTATATCCCTTTTGTTTTGGAGGGTAGGAAATCATCAAATGACTCCTCCCGCTCTAGGCAGAGCGGTAAGGAGTGTCAGACTTCTACTGACTAAAAACTACCCATGTTCCTTCTTAGCCCTTTGTGTCCGAGGCCGCGGTATCTCTTCCGAACACCCCGTAGCCCCGACAGGCTATAAATCAGTCTTGGTCTTGGTGGTAAATTTAGAAAAAGTTGGTCATTAACGTTGAAACAGCCACAGTATAGACCGGATCCTATATCCCTGCATTCCCTTGTTTTGATCCACAGGTCATAATAAAACCTTATTGATTGACGTAAGTTCCCACGTTACAACCCACCCGTTCGATGTTGATGAATGAACCCATTCGTTCCGATCACGCGATATACCGACTAGGTGTAGGTAAGCTTTGTACGAGTAAACTCTTAATAAATCCTTGTTTTTATTTGGTGCTTTTGTACATAAACGAATATCAACTTTATACGGGAAGCATACTTTGTAAAGTTGTTTCCAGTTTGGTTAGGACATTGCAGGCTTGAATCACCTGATTGTCTGATAAAAAGATGGTTCCGTGCTTCGGAAGGCACGTATAAGCCGGTGGTCCCGGCCGCCAAATGGCGGTTGTCAAACCATGTCAGAGGCCCTTGCGGCGGTTAAGAAACTCTGACACTAGGGTTTGTGGGGTCGTTAGACCTTACTGCCCACACGATAAGAAGAAGAAGATTGGATAGTCTGTTCAAATCCTTGTTTCCAATATTGATATTATTTCCATTCAATGAAGATCTTTAATGTTAAGAGCGTATGCTACCTCAGATTAGAAACCCTATTTGTGGTGGTTCAAACTTCGCTTGAAATACTGTTAGAATAAAGTTCTAATCAGCTTGCACTACAAAACGGTTGTTACGTCTTTCGCTGCGGCCGAATAGTGCGAAATTAGTGGTATTTTGCGATTTACAAAAAAACTATTGATTGGACTAAAAAAGTAAAACACTACGACTTTAGTATGTTGCTTGTAGAATTATTTGGCAAAAAAATCAGAACGATGACATGTATTTTAGTATGGTTTTTACTCGTTAAAAGAATTTTTAGAGGTATCTTCGCGATATTTTTCTATCGAGCAAAGTTAGTTGTATTATGTTTTCACAACACTATGGCACTACCATATATCCTGAAGAATATCATATATTTTTCTGATGTTGATTACTGCAGTGAATCATAATTATACTTTTACGCATTATAAAACTCGCGTTTGAGGAACCAAACCAAAAAAAAGGTTTTTGTGTGAGTGTAAAGGTTTCAGAATGTCAAGTACCTACTACTGAAAATATTTAACACGTGTTTGTTTATAGGTTTGGAAACTAAATCGTGAACGTATAATAATAACGATATTCTCGATATATCACTAAGGAAAAATAATTGTTTTAAAATATCTTCGTTGTGCTATTTTTAGTTCCCAATCGTATGTTTTTGAGAACGACCGGTTGTAGGTTACGTAATTTTAAAGATTGTTGTTTCTGTATGAAAAGTTATTATATACTCTTAATAAAATTAATTTAAAAAAATACCCGACTACGGCGAGCAGTGGGTCTTTCGTCGTTTCGCACCACGAGCGGTTCGGACCGCGGTGTGAAACGCAGAAGAGCTCTTAAGAATGGGCTGTTTCGCACCACGGCGGTTCTTAGTTCGGTCAACCGGATTAACAACCGAACTACTGCTACTAGACCTTCTTAATAAATATTTTCTCCTATCGACATTTTTATTTCTTAGTCCCCGCACTATGCGAGTGATATTCGTAGGTGTGCTTCGTGGAACAGGAAATTAATTATTTTAAATTTCTTATTTCTTTTCTTTTGTTATTTCTTTTCACCTACGGGTGTGCTAAGTGGAATACTTTAGGTTTGCTTCGCATTGAGTTGAGAACTCGAATTGAGAACCTCTTACTTTTTAACCGACTTCCCAAAAAGGAGGAGGTTCTCAATTCGATTGGTATGTTTTTTTTTTTTTCTATGTATGTACCCTACCTACACCGATTACGCTGCGATTTATGATCCGATTTAAGTACGTGATTCTTTTTTAGTTTGATGCGGAATAGTTGCCATTTGGTCCCATAAAATTTAGTATAGTTTGGCCCAGTACTTTTCATTTTATGAAGATTTTTCTTAATTTATGAACATTTTTAGAAATCAGTTTATAAGACTTAATGACGTCTAAAGGCAGTTTCGAACAGGCCCTAATTCTCGTAGACTCTAAAAACTGATCAACTATGTAATTCTAAAATTAATTAGGTACAATAAAGTTTCCTTATTCCTTCCCGTTGTATTGTGTTGCCCTGTAATTATTGTGAAAAAAATAATTATTGTATTAGAGCCGGATGAGGATAATTGCTCTATTTGTGTCCGAAACTATAATTATCTGTACTCACATTCCCAAAATAAACGGGTCTTTCGTCGTTTCGCACCACGAGTGGTTCGGACCGCGGTGTGAAACGCAGAAGAGCTCTTAAGAATGGGCTGTTTCGGACCGCGGTGTGAATCGACCATAGAAGAATTTGAATGGGTTTATTCGAACCGCGAATGAAACAAAAAGTTTTCTCAGTAATAATGCGTAAAGTACAGCCAGGCACAAAATAAAACAGCGATATATATAAGTTCTACGATATAAGGGTGTTACAAATTCGTAAAACCAGCGGGAGTCAAGTTTCTCATTCGTTCTATCACACAGTTTAGGGAATAACTACAGCACAAACTTCCAGGAGAATAGAAGTAGGCAGGAAGTACCTATTGAAAACATTTTTTTGGAGTTGAAAAAAAAAGGACAGGTGTAAAGTCCTACAAACTACCAGGAGAACAGAAGTAGGAAGGAGGTATTGGAATCTTTTAATCAAATCTAAATGATTTTTTTCTAATACCATGCAATTTTTTTTGTTGGAGATAGGAAACCAGGATAGTAAAGTCCCACAAACTACCAGGAGAATATAAGTAGGCAGGAGGTGTTGAAAACATTTATTTTGGAAATAAAAAAAGGTAAAAACGATAAAAGCAAATAATATTATTAAGGAATAATTTAGATTTGATTTAAAGATTCCAATACCTCCTTCCTACTTCTGGTTCTCCTGTCACTACTCGTAAGTTACGTGCTTTTTATCTTGTGTACTTTTTATACCATTACTTCTACGATTTTGTACCACCTTGAATCGTAGAACTAGTGGAAAAAAAGGTCCCACTAGTTCTATCGTAGGACTGTGCAGTAGAACTAGTGGGAATGATCCGTTTTTTCTACTCGACTGTACATACAAACTTTGAAATTAGCTTGTATCTAAACATAGTGGTTCGAATCGCCCTATTCCCAAGAGCTATTGGTCGATTCACACCACTCGGCGCTCCAAGAACCGCCGTGGTGCGAAACAGCCCATTCTTAAGAGCTCTTCTGCGTTTCACACCGCGGTCCGAACCGCTCGTGGTGCGAAACGACGAAAGACCCAAATAAACACGTAAATAAAGAAACTTGAAACCAAAACAATAGTATAGTAGTAAAACGGTATTATAAGTAAAAAGTTCAATACAATAAACATTTTTAATAAATCCGTGAGTTTCTCCTGTATCGTGGTTGCGTTTATAAACATTTAAACTCGCATTCACATACAGCCAGACACAGAACAACTACCTGTAGACCATAAAAATATTTGTTCCGTGCGAGAATCGAACCCGAGACCGACCGGGCAGTAACCAAACGCTCAGTCACTGCACCAACCGTAAGGCCACGATTGAAAGTTTAGATTTTGTTCACTTCAGCATGTCCACATCGGCCTTGGAGCAAAACAAGTGGATTTTTTTTAAGGGACATGCCCGCCACACTATTCCCAAACCACTGTAACTCCTGTTGGCCAGAATCAACAGTGGCGACCACAAGAAAAGCGCCGAGACAATGAAGCTCGACGAAGTCCCAGAGAAATGATTTAACTGTCTTGGATCCCGCAACAAAATTAATCAGAAAAGAATAGCGGAGGAGTAGGAAAAAACATAATTTCCACTTCAAGTGGAAGTCATGAGGAGAGGCCTTTGTCCACCAGTGGGATGATGCGGGCTATCAGTAATTCAGTATCATAAATTATCATCATACACCTACGTCTACTACTCCCTCCCTACCACGTTCATGGTTTCCAAAGCAAGGGGGTGCTACAACCCGTCGGGGCTGTGGTTTGTCGAAAGGTTAACGCGGCTCCGACACATGGGCGAAGAAGGAACATGGGTTTGGTTTTTAGTCAGTAAAAGTCTGACACTCCCCTTCGCTCTGCCCAAGAGCGGGGGGGGGGGGGGTTATTCGATGATTTTCCACCCACCAAAAAAAAAAAGGGGGTGCTAGAAGTTAGAACTCTAGATACATAATGACAATCATTTTAAAAAGCGGCAAGTAACAAAGACCCGAAGCAATCATTAAACACTTTCGGATACGTGCCGATTGACAAAATTCGTTCGGCATCTACCATCTGCCTAGCCTTTTCCCAACTACATTGAGGTCGGCTTCCAGTCTAGCCGGATGTAGCTTAATACTAGTAGTTGTATTTCACATGAAGCGACTGCCTATGTGACCTCCATAACCCAGTTAGTACGAGTCATTGGTTAACTGGACCCACTCGAAATGGACCCACGGGATTAGTCTAACAAATCCAATTTTAAATTGTTTTTTTTTTCATGGTTTTAATGTGGGTCCAGTAGCAAGCGGGTCCAGTTGATAAAAGACTCGTACTGAGTAATGCGAGACCCCTTGGTAATGGGCCTACTACACGCTCAAGCTTCACCACACTTTTCGTTCACACTTCACAGTACATCGCGCGTATGGTTGGTAAAACTGTATTACCATTACAAACCACACGCGCGATTGTAATCGCGCAGGCAAGACTGTGGGGAAGTGTGAGCGTGTGGTAGGCGCATAAGACTTTTTGGGCCGGTGACTACCTGGAACGACTGCCAAACATCTTCAAATGACATCGTTCGGCATCAACCATCTGTAAATCATGTTTAGACAGGCTCGATACAATCTGACCTTCGAAACGAGTAGCATCCCTACTACTTAACCCTATTCATAATAACACTAAAGACGCAATGCACTCAGAATTATCTCTTTCTATTAATCAATGTACCGACGTAGGCGTCCATTCATGCTTACTATTCGTAGGCAGTAACTACGAGTACTAAGGCGTTCTACACACGTAGCAACTTTGAGCTGTAAGTTGCGGCAACCGGCAACTAGGTATTTGTACGACGCGGATGTTTATATAATTTTCAGAAAAGTAACTTGTCAAACGTGCCTCAGAAAGAACGTTATATCTTTGGGCCCGACTGTCAATTGTAGATATTTGACTGTCTTAACAGTCGTGGCCCAAAAGTCTAAAAACTAGTTTAACCAAGGAGTCTCGTATTAACCAGGACTAACTGGGTTATTTGGTCGCTACATGTAGAGATACTGGTGTAACTGAATCCGGTCAGATTGGCAGCCGACCCCAACATGTTGAGAAAAGCTAGGCTTATGATGACATAGATGTATCAATTCTGTCAACAGATAACGAAAACTTTCAACACTTCCACTAACTATCAAGCGTACAAATTTGCTAAAAAATCACCTTCATCATCATCATCATCAGCCTATATTGTTCCCACTGCAGGGACTCAGGCCTCCTCTCTAGGAGAGGGATGGGCTATAATCCACCACGCGGGCCCAGTGCGGATTGGTAGATAATAATAATAATAATAATATTCCACAACTATCACACAACGCCATCTAGTCCCAAGCTAAGCAGAGCTTGTGTTATGGGTACTAGACAACTGATAAACATACTTATATATTTCTAAATACATACATATTATAGATAAATTACACCCAGACACAGAACAAATGATCGTGCTCATCACACAAACATTTGTCCTGGGTGGGAATCGAACCCACGACCTCCGGCATAGCAGTTAGGGTCACTAACCACTAGACCAACAGGCCAGTCACAGTGTGGCCAGATGTCACATATCTTCGAATTTTTTGGTTCTAAGATATGCCGGTTTCCTCACGATGTTTTCCTTCACCGTTTTGAGAGCAGTGGTGATGAAATAAATTACACAAAGTAATGCGCCTGCCTGAATTCGAACCCACGACCAACTGTTCGTAAGTCGGGGCCGCAACCACTGGGCCACCACTGCTCCAAAAAATCACCTTGAACTATATTTAATTCATAAGACACGAAAGGCTTAAAAAGTTGCCAGTCCCGTCAACAAAAGTTGCTCCGTCTGCAGGCCCCTAAAGTAGTTATAGGACTGACCTTTGCCATCTACACAATCATCATTATCTGCACGGGGAGTGGCCTCGTCAGGTTCATTCAGCTGCATACTAGGTTATGTTGTTTCTTTGTTTGGTTTGCGTATATTGCATAGTATTCTTTAATGGAATGTTGCGATGTTGTCGAATTTTTAACCTGTTGATGTGGTCTACTGGAATTCTAACGCATGGTCAAAAACACAGGTCAACAACCACTGATAAATTGACAGGGGGAGAGAATGAAAAAAATATCTTTTGAGCAGATTCTAAATAACAAGGGACAAGGGCAGGGAGATGATGAATTATTTAAGACCACTGATGCAGGTCAAACGTAAACCCAATTGACGGCACGGTTGGGCAGTGGCTGAGTGATTGGACTGCTGCGCTGCGTGTCGCGGGTTCGATCCCCGCACGGAACAAATGTTTGTATGACCTACAGATAGTTGTTTCGGGTCCAGGTGTGTTTGTGTATGTGAGTTTCGATGTTTGTAAACGCACCCACGATACAGGAGAAGTTCCTAGTGTGGAGGCAACGTTTAAAAAAAAAAAACAACCATTTTTTTTTTTTTTTGGTGGGTGGAAAATCATCGAATAACCCCCCCCCCCCCCGCTCTTGGACAGAGCGAAAGGGAGTGTCAGACTTCTACTGACTAAATACCAGATCCATGTTCCTTCTACGCCCTTGTGTCGGAGCCGCGTTATCCTTTCGATAATCCACAGCCCCGACGGGCGTCGGCCCTTGCGGGCCCCTTCCATGTTGTTGACATCTCTTTAAGGCGCGAGCCAAAATCAACCATTAAACTGCAGAAACTGCTGATAGCTGTTTTCAATTGTTGAAATCCAGTTGATTTTCCAACGTCTATGAAGATCGATAACTTCAAACTCAAAGCATTTATTATTTCAATACCATTACTGTTTCTAAGCTACAGTCACAAGGCATAACCACTTGAGAAAGTACACACAGCTACACATCAAGCTATACATTTCCAGTTTACGCTGATCTTGCACTGTACGGAAATCCTATACAATGCGAGACCAGCTTATACTGGAAATGTATAGCTTGATGTGTAGCCGTGTATACCTACCTACTGTAGTTGCTCATTCCAAAGCGTAGAACTCTAAGAAGAAGAACGGACGAGAAACTTCATGGACTCTTGTTACAAAATCTTAGTTTCAAGAACTCATCATCATCATCATCAGCCTATTAATGTTCCCACTGCTGGGACAAGAAACTATTTCCAAATCAAACTATTTCCCTTCAGAAAACCAACGTACATCAAACCGAACACCTCTCTAATCTCTTATCAATAAATCTAACATTTTCCAACAACAACACGAACCATACAATAACATACCTACTCGTTACAAACAGACCACCCACACAATGTACCGCTAACACACTCGTCTCTTGACATTCTGTTATCAATATTATCAACGTAACACTGCACTACCCGACATCTGTCGTAGGTACGTGACGTCACAATCAATGAATGGGCCCACGCTAGGGATGTTATAGATACAAAACTTTGGTTCTGTATACGGATTATACCGGACTCGGATACGGTTACGGTTATTACATTATTTAGAATTATCCGCTAGTTTCGGATGATTTTGGATAAGGATATTAAACAACATGAACAACACAAACTGACAAGTTACGGCTTACCAATTCTCAAAAATATTTATCCCTAAAACTAAAATAACCATCCCTACTATATACATAATATAATTAATAATTATTATAAATGTGAATGTAACTTTATTTGTTACGCTTTCACGCGAAAACTACTTAACCGATCATCATGAAACTTTGTACACATATTCTTGGAGGTATTAGAAGATACTTTCTATGAAAAAAAAATTCACTCGAAAATCAGTTTCGGTTACGGATCTCCATAACATCTCTGGCCCACGCTACGCCACGCTGAACCACACTATGTACTAGTACGAGACTATTTTCAGCCTTCCCCCGACGCAAGTTCTAATAAATTGTTATGTAAGCTAGTAGATTTGTGGAAACCTCGTTGTTTTGTAGATGTTTTTATTTAGTTGATATTATATTTATTTCGTAACATAATAATTAGACTATGACGGGTTTTCCTTCGAGACGGTGATGTATTATTTTCTTTATGAAATACTAGCGGACGTCCCGCGGTTTCACCCGCGTAGATCCCGTTCCCGTGGGAATACAGGGATAAAAAGTAGCCTATGTTACTCAGGGTGAATGTAGCTTTCCAAGGGTGAAAGAATTTTTGAAATCGGCCCAGTACTTTTTGAGCCTATTCATTACAAACATACAAACATACAAAAATAGGTACAAATCTTTCCTCTTTATAATATTAGTGTAGATAGTGTAGATGTAGATAGTGTAGATAGTGATCTGTCAACATGTAATTGCTAGTATGTCAACCATCAACATATAAAACTTATGTTCATTTACCAATATAAGTAATCAATTAAAAAATGTTAGTCCCAGAGAGTTTTGACCTCATTGCTAAGAATCTAAAAATAAACGACGAATACGAGTATCTCCGATTGATTTAGTTTACGCGAGAACTTAAGTGGAATGTATCACTAATGGGGCGGCAACGATAATGCCCGAACGAGAAAATCGACAAAAATGTTATGTCTCGATAAAAGGGTGTGCTTTGAATAGGCACTCACCTGATTGCTCCCTGGACGATGTCTTCGAAACCAGGACCTTCACGAAGGAACCCTTCCAGCTACCCAGTACTGACGTCAGACTTACCCAGTCGCTGTACAAGTTACCTTCCTTTGGTCCGGCTGAATCCAGGTATCATGGAAGCTTGAGCACCGATTCAATGGCACACTCACGATTGGACGAGAAACTGAGGTTATTGGCACAACTTTTAAAGATTTTGAAGTATCATGACGGTTTCAATAATGACGAGGAAACTTATTCGCGCCCACGCGCTTCAACCCACGACGAGACAAGAAAAAAGCAGAGACAATCTCTAGGAATGTTGCTAAACCCAAAATTGGTTTCAGGGTTGCCATTACAAACCACTTAATTAATAAATTTAGTTACCAAAGTGAACACCGATTCTTTGTTTATTTTTAGATTTTGAACAACACTAGTCCTTGCATACGGCCAATATCTTTGCAAATTATATTTTTTCACACACATTTATTTACCAGTGAATGTATGATTTGACGTATTGGTTCTTTAAACCGTAGGTCAAACTTCAGTAGACAATGCTAGTCGGCGGCAAAGCCATTCACTGCCAAGGCCTTTCCCAAACGGCCTGGGTTCAAGGGAGTACAATCAATTCAATACAGATTAATTAAAAATAAACATTACTTTTTTGTGTTCAGATCGTATTTCGTAACTTTTTTTGGAGACTGGCTTTGATTCAGAGCTTGTGAATCTCAATATGATTGATTGATTGATTAGAGATTGCAGTTTATCATTATTTATTAGCTGACAGATATGGTTTTTAATTGTCAGTCGTTACGCAAAGTTAGGAGGAATCATTCCCGCTACGTTCATTCATGGGGCCGAAAAGTTCTGGAGTGGCGACCGCGAACCGAAAGACGTTGCGTTGGAAAGTCTCCCACTAGGTAGACCGATTACCTGGTGAAGGTTGCGGGGATCCGTTGGCTGCGAGACGCACGGGACCGGTCAATGTGGCGACACTTGGGAGAGGCCTATGTCCAGCAATGGACGACTTTCGGCTAAAACAATGATGATGTTGATTCTCGTTACATCGATTCTGGTTATGTAGGACTATTGATTTTCAAGACTCAAGAGGTCAGAAATCTCACAACCAAGCGTTGTCTGGCCAAGGAGAGTCGTGTTGCAAGTCACTTCATCTAAAATACTAGTATTCAGCTGCATCTGGTAACTAGAACCCCCAACATCGCTACAAAGAAACCTAAAGTATTGAGAGCCAATCGTAAGCCAAGAATAACAAAAGACGCCAAAGAAAGTATTGAAAATACATTTGGTTTACAATTTATTCTGTCCAGTGACATATTATTTTCGGCGATACCCCACTCTCCCAGCGGGAGCAGCCACTACATAATTATTACCTACCGAGATATCATAGCGGCTGAACTCCATGATATATTCATAATTAAGTACTCTCCTACTTTGTTAATTAGTCCAAAAATATGGTTCCACATCATATTGTACATTGGAAAATGGGTTTTAGTCACGCCAGGACTTATGAAGCTGAAAATGTACGTGAATTTAGTAGGGATTATTTTAAAATACTGTTAGAAATAATGCTATAAGGGAGAGCCAGATTCGTAATTTCAGATACTAACTTTTTCGTGTAATTTAGCTCTCACATCATCACCATCAGCTTAAGACGCCCACTGCTGGACAAAGGCCTCCCCCATAGAACGCCATGACGAACGGCAACCTGCCGTTTGCATTCACCGGTTGGCCGTGACTCTAACGATGTCGTCGGTTCACCTGGTGGGAAGCCTACCTGCGTCTTCCGTTTCGAGATCGCCACTCGAGAACCTTTCTACCCCATCGGTTGTAGGCTCTTCCAGCGATGTGTAAAAAAGACGGTGAAGAAACACAACGCGAGGAAACCGACATTTCTTGGAAACCAAAAATCTAAGACATACACAACCATAACAGTGACTACCACATTGGGCCAGAGTACTGGATCGAAAGAAAAACAGAATAATAGTATTGTGTTGATTCGGTATTATTAAAGAGTAAACACCTTAGGAAAACATCGTGAGGAAACCGGCATGTCTTAGAACCAAAAAATTCGAAGACATGTGACATCTACCAATCCGCACTGGGCCCGCGTGGTAGATTATAGCCCATCCTTCTCCTAGAGAGGAGGCCTGAGTCCCTGCAATGGGAACATTATAGGCTGATGATGATGATGATGAAACACCTTAAAAAATTAACTAAATAAATACCCAATAGAAACTAATATTGCCAAAAGAGCCAGCTCTTACTTACTCTAGCCAACTCTTTCTTTGGAGAGAAGGCCTGTGTCCCAGCAGTGGGAACATTTTACGCTGATTTTGTTTAAGCTACTGAAGCAAAGTACTCTCTCTCTTCCTACAAAAAATTCTAGTGCCTAACGACATTACCTAGATACCTACGTCCACCAACATAAATAAATATGTATGGAAGTACCATTTTTCCAAGAACTCAATTCCCTTTCTAATCATGACTATCCACAAAGTAATCCAGCCTATTACTAATAACAGTATTTAACGTATTACCTAAGTAATAAATGTAGGAACAGTAATTATAATTGCGTGGTAACACTACCGCCTAACTCGTGGGCGGGCGGCCGTGGGCGGATTTAGGGCCGACACTTAAACTGTGAAGCTAATGTTTTGTTTGATAAAAAAGGGTCCAAAAATACTTTAATGTTTATTGAAAAAAACATGACATTTACGAAATAAATTTGTATTAAACTGATTGTTAAAAAGACCGGATAAAAATGGAGGTCTAATTAAACTTTGTGTTTGTACAATTTACAAAGCCGGGCAAGTAATGTACGATAATAAAAATATTTTCAATAACAATATTGTTAGAAGCGAAATTGTGCTGACTGGCAAAATACGGTAGAATTAAATAAAAATATCCGTATACAAACGACACAAAAAAGTGATTAGAGACAAATGGATAAAAGTGACCAAAAGACTGAGGTCCATAAACTCGAGACTCTAGATCTAGACCTACAAAATGTTTTGAGATCTAGAAGAGTAGTCGATATCAGTACATTTTTACGCAAAAATTCCTCAATTTTTGATCGACATCTATGACAATAATCCTTGTATAGGCTATAGCACTGTTGTTCGTATTTAGAACGCAGTGACATATATATCACACACACCCACAACCAATAGGTACAGGAAAAAGTATTTTTATATGATAAAAATTGAAAATTGTGTCGCTCTGTGTAGCGTTTCTTTTATTTGTTGAACATACACACAAACAAAGATAAAACTGGCCAAGTGCAAGTCGGACTAGCACTTGAAGAGTTCCATTGTAGTAGATATTGAGAGATTTTCCATGTTATTTTATCACCATAGACTTCTTATAGGTTTTCCTGTATTCTATAAGTGTTGAACTAATTTACGGAACCTAAAAACAAATCAGACGATTTGATAACTTGGAAGTCGGTTAAAAATCTCCGTCACCCTTTTGATTCCCCTCTTTTTACTTCAGTATGGGAAATCAAACAGATGTCGAATCAAGTTAAACGGTTCATGGAAATGATTTAATTATTCAATTGTAACAATTTGTAAGTGTTTTACGATAAATGGCTCTGATTTTCTGTTGAAAGCGGTTTATTAAATTCCAATTTTTGTTCAAGTTTAAGTT
Source organism: Diarsia dahlii (assembly GCA_949775195.1). Lineage (NCBI taxonomy): Eukaryota > Metazoa > Arthropoda > Insecta > Lepidoptera > Noctuidae > Diarsia > Diarsia dahlii. The sequence continues at coordinate 18,629,219 of OX459206.1, forward strand.
ACCGGGTTAAGTAACAAACTTTTCGAGGTTAGTGGACTTAAATATAAATGTATTTTAACTAGAATCATGTCCACTGGTTACAAGTATTAATTAACATTTTATTTTGTTCTCTTTCAGAAATTCGACAAGAAGTTTAATTAAGTAAATTCTCCTTTTACTGTTCACTACAGCAGGAATAATTTTTGTGATTTTCAGAAACCAGATTTTTTATATAGAGTTTTATACAGTATAGTTATAGAAATGATACCTTGACTACAAAAAAATAACCAACGCAATTAAAAAAAAAAAATAACTTACGCAAAATACAATACTCAAAACAAAAACATCGAATTATATTTTTTTTCTTTTAAACACACTCACCATTTCCCAATGGGGGTAGGTAGAAAGTAGAAACTGGATTTTTCCTTTCCACGCTGAACCAAGGTCTTATCAATAAAAAGGGTAGTTCCAAGTTTTCCCGCTCACACAATGATGACGCCCTTTCCACCTCGTTATCAGTTTAGATGACGTCACGGCTCCCACCGCTAATTCGGCCACGCTCAAATATTTTATACGCATTTTTGTCACGAATTTTCTTTGCGGGTGTTATTATTTTATGCTGATTAAGTACCTAAAGATGTTTAGAAGGGTCTTTAGTTATAAACCGAATTTAAATGAACACCTACCTACACACTTTCTATCACAATTCCAAGGGTTTTTAAGGAAATTTAGATTTTCATTGGTTTAACAATATGAATAAAAAATTCGAAGATATGTGACATCTACCAATCCGCACTGGGCCCGCGTGGTAGATTATAGCCCATCCCTCTCCTAGAGAGGAGGCCTGAGTCCCTGCAGTGGGAACATTATAGGCTGATGATGAACAATATGAATAACGTAGGTAATGAAATCATTGCATAGGTATGCTGGTACAAGTTCTAGCCAAGGTTTTTTGTATCAAAAAAAACAAAATGCTCGTGATAAACTCTCTGTGTGTTAAGCAAACATACGCGTTTTGTGATATCTTCCGTCTGAAATCAAGAACTCTACATTACTACATAAATGATTCACCTTTTTCCCTTTTATCCCAATACTACAATACCCCAACCACTAAGCTGAGTTTCTGTCCTCGTACTCAGCCATATGTAACCAAAACATAACGAACCAAAAACACTTCCTGCTACATGATTCTCCGTGTTAAAAACTTCGGCCGAGAACCTAACGTAACAACTAACTACGGTTACGACATAAAGTGCTTAACTCACACAAAACACTAAGACAATTAGTTAATAGGCAGCACCCAAACAGGGCCGCAGACATCCTGCCTGGGGGCTACAGCGTAATCCGTTTACCTTAATTACCGTCTAGGATCCGCACAGGCTGGTTTTAGCGCTAATCTTTGATTTACCCCCATTTTCATTTAGCTTAATAACTTAAAATTATATAATGTAAACAGACGGTCTACCTGATGAAGGTTGCGGGGACACACTGGATGCGAGACGCACGGGACCGGTCAATGTGGTGATACCTGGGGGAGGTCTATATCCAGCAGTGGACGTCTTTTGGCTGAAATGATGATGATGAGACGGTGTACCGAAGACATCGTTAAAGTCGCGGGCAACCAGTGGATGCAAGCGGTAGGTTGTCGTTCGTTATGGCGTGCTATGGAGGAGTTCTTTGTCCTGCAATGAATGGACGTCTTCTGGCTGATGATGATGATGAGACAGTGTAGTGTCACTTTCGAGGTATAATCTGTGATTTTCTGTTATTGTGTCTTCCCGAGATTCAGTGCGCTTGCAGTAGCGTCGAAATATCGCGTTCACAATAATTGAAGTCTCGGAAGATATCCCGTATATTAAACTAATATTTTGTTTTTCTTTTTGTAATAGATTCCGAACTGACTGTCAGTACATGGTCAGTACTACCAATCAATCGACTTAGATAGTTGTAGATCACTTAATGAATGATGTTTAATTGTTAAAAGAGATCGTTTGGTAAAATTGAGTGTGTTACGCCACTACCTTGCAGGATCACTCACCTTCCTGCCGTTGTCCCATGTTGCTACCTTGCTGGATTAGAAAGGTCTTAGCGAATATATCCCTAAATTACATCTAACGGAGGGTTCAATTTTGTACGCAAACTAGCAGACAACAGCTAGTCCTTATAAACAGTTATCCCCATTATTCTCATAGCGATTTCATCTCAAAGAGACCGACAAAATGAATGGTTTACAATTCGGGGCCGTGTAGCAACAAAAATGTTGAATGCTCGCTCCGGACCCCAGTAAATCACAACGGTAGGTCAGGGTACATCGCAAAAACAGAACAAAGAGACGGCAACCAGTCCTCTTGACCTCCAGACGGTCGCCATTTTGGATTGCGAGGGTTGTCACTCACTTGTTGAGCCGTCGGAGGATTTGAATGATGGATATTGAACACCCCTAGGCGTCTAGGCCCTAATGTAGCAAAAATGTGTGTGGCGAATAGATTAATACGTTTATTACGTTATAGTAAAGTACGAAATGTTGTTTCTATTAAAAGGTAAGAAGTTTCTGATATAATTGAGTTGGTTTGAAAAGAAGTAGTTAGTAGGGGGGATACTTAAATTACCATCCTGTTCGTCTATTAAATCTTCTCTACTATGAACTTCCCCTATTCTTATGGAGTTCTTTTGAATTACCAATAACCTTGACCTCACGTAGAATCAAAATTCTAGTTTTTATGGATTACAATAGAACCTAAAGGTTTGTTTGAACTAAGGACGCTTTAAATCACTTACTTTTGGCGTCTACGCTACCAAGTATGTGTCAATTCTAGCACGAAAAAACAATTAGTGGGGTTTTTAATTTTTCCGGAGTTGGCTTTTTTCCTACATGAAGTTAGGGTCCGTGATACAGAAGATTTCTAACTGTAGCAAGACTTTCCCATAAAATAAAACACCGACTTGAAGGACCGAGAAGAAGAAATTCCTAAACTAAAACTTTGTACAACCTGTTATTGTGAACCTATTGCTACAGAGATAAAGATAAAAATCTATTAAATACATGTTCAGATTGTAGTGGTGTGATGTCCAGCATTTGTAAATTTAGAGGAAGCATAACTTTTGGCCGCAGAAACCTTCGACCAGGAAGAAAGTTTGGTTGCACAACCGCGTCCGTCCAGTTTTGTTCAAGACAGCGGCCATTCGTGAGACAAATCGTCGCCATGGCCTCGCAGTGAGCCAGGTTCGATAAAAGTAACAAAAATCCGTGATGCGGATGCGTAATCAGTAAATCACCTTTAGTTCCAAGATATGACATCTGCCAAAGATATATGGCATGAGCTAAAAACTGATTTACGTACTAATTTCCGAATTGGACAGCTCAACTCAACGTAATAGTGTTTATTTGGTCTTCAAAACAGAAAAACCTTGAAAAATTATAAACAAACAAAACATATAATGCCAAAAGGGCCTCAGCTCAGCATAATACCAGATAGTAATTAAATACAGAGCAATCCAAAACAGTTACAATTTCTTTGGATGGAGTAGTTATAATTATAGTACATAGTTTTATATCGGGAACTCGAAACAATAAGAAAACATGGTAAATATCCCGTTTATAGTATTCATAGTATAGTAGTTTTGTATGAGTCGACTGATAAATTTTTCCCAATTGCAATGTTATTCCCATTAAAAAAGTTGTTCTATTCGGTGGTCTGTTTGTACCACACCCTTAAATATGACCACCTTTCTCATACATGCTTTATTATGCTTTAGTAGAAATTATTCTTTAAATAGAATTGAATATTTTTGCGATGACTATTGTATACATTTCCGGTGTCTGGCAGTTTATTTATACAACATGGGGTCTATGAGACCCCTCCGTGTCTGGGACAGTTGTCTGTCCCTGTGAATATTATAACGGTTAACTAGAAAACCGGTCTGAGATGTTCGAGTCTAAAAATAGTTTACTCTCAAAGTAGACTAATAATTTAGTAGTTTTGACTGTCTACATAGTTTAGGACAGACTCGAAAATAGGTCAAGAATCTAATTTGAGGGGATCGTGGCTAAAACAGCCCCACAGGTTAAGCGGCAAGTTTACGCATCACTTGTCGAGGTCGGTCGGTGGATGGGTGAACTCAAACATTCCGAAATCGCTTTGTATTACAGAACGCACGTTTAGCAGCCTACGGTCGCGAATCATGTTTTGTGCAGATTGCAATTTGGAATACGATCTACGCTTTGGAACTGGTAACTACAGTACTTCACAAGTTATTAAAATATGCCTTGTGACTGTGACAGTAGCTTTGCATACTTTGTTTTTCTGACATACACCTTTAATGGTCTAATTGAAAGAAATGCTTTTGAATTTGAGTTTTAGAAAATTGAATTTCGTGGGTTACCTTGGCGTTTCCTCCTCAAATGAATGTATTCTTAATTAGTACAAACACAACCACAAAACCAGCTAAAACCTTGTGTCATTTACAATAACAACAAAAATAGCTTTAGCAATAGTTTTACAATAACATCTCAGAAACCTAGTATTTGCATCGGTTCCTCCAAGGATTTTGCTCTACTCGGTAAATATTAACTACAGTATTGTTCTTTGAAATAATATTATTTGCTTAATTTATACATGGATACCGGGAAATAGATGTACGTCAACGTTTAAGTAAATAATTATAGATGTAAGCTTGTGGGAATAACTTGGGTAGGTTTTGTCTAAAATAAAGTGTACCACTTAAGTTTTAAACGAATAAAATACGATTTGTCTGCCCATAAACACCGACCCCCAATAACTTCAGTTTATCCGTCATAATGGTGCTTGCAACAGCGCCGAAATATCGGGAACTCAACACAAATAGTAACATTTTTAAATCCGTTTTCAGAGTTAATGATAATGTAACATTTGTTATTAGGGTTATAATTCTTCTATCAATATCAGTAAGTTTGACTAATTGGACACCAAAAATATGTGGTTGCTGATTGGACTCAAACTGGCTAGCCTTTTTCCCAAACTATAAAAGTTTGGCTTCCAGGCTAATGCCAATTCATCAACCTACCAATGAGATCTGATGAAAATCATCAGAAATCGTAAATAATACATGAAGAAAAAGCTACGCTGAGTCGCTGACTGATAAAAATCCGACTCAAAATTTTCCCTTACTTCGGCCACACCCCAAACTTTAGTTGCTGATCTAGTTGGGGCTGGCAACCAGCCATAAGTGGAACAACTTCATCAACTCCTGACCCAGTAATTATATTCACGGTAACTTAGTTTCAAGTTAGTTTTAACAAGTTCAGTCGCCGATCACTCGTCGGATTGCCAAGTAAAGTTGTTAAAGGGGATATTTTAAGGAGAATATAATAGGGGATCGGACTGGGTCAAAATAATATGATTCTGTTTAGTCCGTAAGTTAGATTATCGAAAAATATTGAATACGTGTTTTTTGTTTTATCAAATCAATAAAAAATGACGAAGATAAAACGCGTCAAAGATCTTGGAGTGGGGCTTGAAACGTCACTTGTGTCGTCAAAATGTACTATCATATGACGTCACACGAGTTTTCGAAGCACTGTATCGTCTTCATTTTAAGTTTACGTGAAAAAAGAAAAAATACGTGTCCAATAATTTTTGGAAATCTATCTGACGGACTAATTAGTTTTTTTTTGTCCGATCCCCTAATGTGAGATACTGGGTTCAATCCCCAGATTGAGAAGAATCGCTCAGTAGCAGCTTGAGGTTTGGATTGTATGTGCCCGTTCGATAGCAATGGACTCGTCCAATTGCATCATCATCTGCCTAGCCTTTTCCCAACTATGTTGGGGTCAGTTTCCTGTCTAACTGGATGAAACGGAATACCAGTATTTTACATGGAGCGACTGCCTATCTGGCCAAAATAGATATCATGATACCCTTTGGTAAGACTGGTAGAGACTTACTAGACGACTGACCGACCTGTTACGACGGTGAAAGATCTACAAATGACATTCGAGACCTAAGGTGACTGGGCAGCATAAAGGAAACTCAGTGTGTAGTGGGTCACTCATTCACCAGGTCATCCAACGCAAGCGTAGCATAACCTGAAGATTTATTTATTTACTAGCTTTTGCCAGCGGCTTCGCCCGCGTGAATATGTCGATTTTCCATTCAAACTTTCATCCCCTATTTAACTCCCTTAGGGGTTGAATTTCGAAAAATCCTTCCTTATTCCTTGTCTACATTATAAAGGGAACCTCTGTGCAAAATTTCAGCTTTCTAGGTCCAAGGGTTTGGGCTGGGCGTTGATGAGTCAGTCAGTCAGTCAGGACTTCTGTTTTTATTTAGATGATGATTCCATGTCCAGCGCTTGACTGTGAAGTCTGACTTGAACTAGTGACGAATTCAATTGAAAGATTTGACGAGTACATACCAATAACTTACAAGGCAAGTGACGCAGTGATAGTATGGTGGTGTGACCGTTGCGTTGGACGGCCACACCAATATACTCCTCCGATTGTATAATTATTGCTTGTTGCGTACTGTGAAAGAAACCAGCATGCTCCAGAGTAGTTTCTCGACGGCATGTAAAGTCAAGTCAGAGGCCCACGGACGGCATGTAAAGTCAAGTCAGAGGTCCACGGACGGCATGTAAAGTCAAGTCAGAGGCCCACGGACGGCATGTAAATTCAAGTCAGAGGCCCACGGACGGCATGTAAAGTCAAGTCAGAGGCACACGGACGGCATGTAAAGTCAAGTCAAAGGCCCACGGACGGCATGTAAAGTCAAGTCAGAGGCCCACGGACGGCATAAAAACTATGACACCAGGTTAAGCACCAACCACACGATAAAGAACAAGAACAAGAAAAGTTACATAAAAGCTTTATAATGATTAAAACTTCGACAAGTATAGCAGATACAGTTTATATAACGGAAATGCCAAATGTCAAAGTACATCCGAACAAGAGGTATGTTGTACTGACGTCAGCAAAAGATACATAATTAATTCTAGTAAAACAATAACCTCTCCAAGACATTATGTCTTATATCCTTAAAATACACAATCTAAAGTGGATCTTATTTCCTTACAATAAAGTTTATTTTTCTCTGGGCAGTGAAAGGGAATTATATTTATGTAGAGCGGTTAGCTAAAAATATTTTGTTTGAAATAAAAACGGCAGAATTATGGAATTCAAGTAATAGGATACGATTTTACAATATCAAGTGTTAATTTACATGGAGTTAGGAATTCGCATTAGCGTGAAATATGGCCTTTGTTTTATTTGCAGTTTTGTGACTTTGTTTCTAGGTGAAACTGCGTGAAATGTTTTTGCTTTTGCATGATAGCTTTATATTTATATCCTGCATTAAAACTTAAAACGGTATATTAGCCATGTTTATTGTTCGCATTATATCCCGTTTTATGATAATGTTAGTGACCATATCATTTTTTATCGACTAAACTGGTGTCCACATTTCACCTGGGTGATATCACCTAGGTGAAATGATTCCGAAGTGCAATGAGGACACTACTTGAATCGCCTAGCAGTTTAACAATCATGTTAAGGTCGGCTTCCAGTCTACCCGGATGCAGCTGAATTAGTATTTTACATGGAGCGACTGCCTATCTGACCCCCACAACCCAGTTAGTAATGGGTAATACGATGTCCCTTGTTAAGACTGGTTGTCAGAATTTCGGGCCACTGACAACCTGTACCGACTGTCAAAAATCTACAAATAAAAGCCGGCACCAACAGTTTAACAAATCCAAAGCTACGGACGCTTTATTGTTTCGGATTATTATATTTTTTTAATGTACTTAATTAAATATTTGCACACCATATGTAATGGTAGAATGTAATGGAGCTATTATAGTTTTAAGACCAAACCCTGTTCAAACCTACATTCTGGCAAATAAACGGACTTGAATTTTGAATTTTTTGAATTTTGAATTTTGACGTGGCTATAAAGGTACTTGGATTGAAATGGAAATGGGAGTTTTTTTTTTTCAACATTTCCAACGAGTACCAGATGAAAGGTGGACGAAAATCACCACTAACTGGTACCCACTGAACAAAAAGCGCAGACAAGTTCGACCACAAATGAGATGGAGCGACGATATTATAAAAGTAGTATGCAAAATTTGGAGTAGAGCAGCTAGAGACAGAATAGCATGGAAACGAATGGAGGAGGCTTTCACCGCTCTTGCTAGCGGTCCTTTGTACATAAAATACCAAATAACTGTAAATAGAAATCAAGAAACATAATATTACTAACATTAAATAAGTCAAACTTGTAACACTAACCACTAACCTATGTCAAAATTGTAGAAGGAAAAAAAAAATACAAAAATAAAGCTATTTTTTTTTATTATTATACCAACAGTTTTACATGCTTTCCGAGACACGTAGGAAACTCGGTATGCAATAGATAGATGGTCATCCATCCATGGATCACTAGGTAAGCAGGGTTTAAACTGAAGATCGACCCAAACGGCATTGTTATTTAGCCAGGAGCTCCTCAGTTTAAAATTTTGTTTTTAAAATAGGTGCCAAACCGGCTAAATCTATCATCATCATCATCATTTCAGCCAAAAGACGTCCACTGCTGGACATAGGCCTCCCCCAGAGGGGGGGGGGGGTTGCCATAATCGCCACGCTTGGCAGGCGGGTTGGCGATCGCAGTATGGTTGTTACAAAGGCACAGAGAACGCTGCTGCCCATTCTCTGGTAAGTCCCTTAGTCGCTAAATCGATGTTTCATATAAATAGTTAAGAAATATTACATCAGCGACGGTTTGAAAAGGGTTTGAAGGGTGATCTTTTTTGTATTTGATTCAAGAGTACTCTTTTAAAGAGTACTTTAATAAACTATACTCTTGAATAAAAGACAAAAGTCTCTTTGACAGTTATTCCACTACTGTTTACAATATTGAAAAGGAAACAACTAAAACACAAAGAAAAGCTTAGTAGTAAGTGGAAATTAAATAAAAAAAAGGTAGCACTCCGGGAGTGCCGTCAGAAGTGAAAACTTCAATATTAACTTTTAAACTCGCGTCAGGGTCACGTGATGCTGTGACCCTGACGCGACCCTGACGCGAGTTTGAAAGTTTTTACCCATACAAAAAAAAGTGCTCAGCGCCGCTAAAGAAGTTTTCACTTCAAAAATATCCTGATTCTCCCTTCAAATTAGTTGCTTAGGCCATTTGATTGGCCATAGTACATAGTATTTCCCTGTTTACATACAAACAATACTATTATAGGTGCTTTTATTCATATAAAACCCGGATAAATTCGTTTTTCCTCCCTATACCTACATAAAAGTTAATTTGAGGAAGGAAAGCCTTCAGATTACTATTTATAATAAACATATCGTTCACACTGCCCTATATAATTATTTTGTTATTTATTTCAAGTATTATCGCTACACTTGAATGGGTTTTTCACCACGTCCATCCGTCGTATGATTTGGTTAACGCCAAAAATTACTGGTTTGGTACTGATAACTTAAGGAAAACTGATTTTTACAGTGAAACGTTGCGGCGACCCCAAATAAAATGGGATAAGGGCAGGAAGGAACATGACGATGAAACACCATAGAGAAACGGTAAATTATCAAACTCGTAAAGGGATGTTTCCTGATTAAAACAAGTCTAAAAACTAAAACCCGACTACAAACGGCGGACTAAAACTATAATATAATATACCTACATATTTGTAATGTGCTCGCCAAGACCTTTCATTTGATACCAAACATGTTATGATTATCTCAATTAAATTTTTTTTCGAGGCTAGAATCTGAAATTTAAATTCCGTCATAACAAAAATTGATAAAATTTAAATAGCCTATGTCACCCGGACTATTCTCGTGAATCTATTGACACCTCATTTATTAAAATCCGTTCGGTAGTTTAGACGGTACGGTGGAACATACATACATACAAACATACATTACATACATAGACTGCCAAAATCATTACCCTTCCTTTTGGCTTTGCCGTAGTCGGATAAAAATATGATAATTTTTAATCCGTTAGTTAGATTATCGAAAAATATTGGATACGTGTTTGTGTTTTATCAGCCGATAGTGGACTAAACGAAATTGACGAAGTTAAAACGCGTCAAAGATTTGAGTCCCCGGCTTGTGACGTCACTCGCCGGTAAAAAATGTCATAATAATGTCTTGGCATCACACGACTTTTCAAAGCACTGTATTGTCTTCATTGTTTTTTTTTACGTGCAAAAAGAAATATGTGTGCCCAATATTTATCGGAAATCTACCTACTTGACGGACTAACTAGATTTTTTTGTCAACTACCCTATTCGGCAACCATTCGATGAAGTTGAATCTCAGTTGCAAGTCAAAGAAACAGAAGAGAAGCCTTGCAAAGGGCGTCGTATAAGCGATACTCGTAGTAATGATTCTATTTTTCTATTTATCTTCGGGGACGCCGGCAGACACCAGACGGGCGATCAGTCCTTTCGTTGTGGATTATTTCGCCCAGTTCCCCATTTTGGTGGATCCCCTTCATGGGTTACTGGTGGTCGGCATCGCGAATCTTCCTGTTGCCTTGCAGAAGCTCACCAGTTGTTCGGTGGAGATTTCTGCGAGCTTCTCTTCATTAATCTCATCTGTTCCTAGGATTTCCCATCTGAGTGGCTCATACATTGTGCATTCCGCCACAAGGTGGAAACTTGTTTCTTCTGCTTCTCCACATGCTGGGCATATGGGATCTTCCTTTACTTTCATAATCGTCAGGTGTCTATTGAGTCCACAGTGTCCTGTTGCGATGCCTACTACTAGTCTTATGTTTCCCCTGCTCATTCTGAGTAGCTTGTGGGATTTCTTTTCATCATATGACTTTAAGAAGATTTTCGATTGTCGACAACCTTCTGTTGCATTCCATCTTTTATTTGACTCTCCTGTGGTTATTCTATGGATGATTCCTTTTGTTATATTATGTGGGATCGGTAGCCTGGGCTCTGGTCCCACAAAGGTTTCATCCGCTCCTTTTCTGGCTAATTCATCTGCTATCTCATTCCCTTCGTGTCCTTGATGACCAGGGACCCATGCGACTGTTACTTCTGCTTTTTCCGCTAGTTGGTTGAGTGCTTCCTTACACTCTTTAACCAGTGCAGATGTGACTTCCACTTTGTTCAGTGCTTTGAGTGCTGCTTGACTATCACTATATATAACTATTTTGGAAAGATCACCTGCAAGGGCGTTTCCAATTATTCTGGTACATTCCATAATGGCATGTATTTCTGTCTGGAACACACTAGCGCCTGTTCCTAGTGAGAATGATCTATTTATCTCCAGTCTTGGTATGTGTATCCCAGAGCCGGATAGCTTAGTTGACTCTTTCCTTGATCCGTCTGTATAGCAGACCGCCATAGAGGGATCACTCTCAATTGTCCATTCTTCTCTTGTGCCTATATGTATTCTATACTTTTTGTCGAAGATCTTCTCTTTTTTGATTAAGTCATTGTTGGCCATAATCATTGATAGATTGTCTTCGTACAGGTTTGCTATCTCCGAGTGACCTTTGTCCATAAAATTGCCTTTCCAGAGGTTCAAGCTTTTCAGTTTGAACCACTGCTCCAAGGCTCTTTTCTTTACTTGTAGACTAAGCGGTATCATTCCTAGTATGACATCCAGGGCCGCTGAGGGAGTCGTCCTCATTGCCCCAGAGATCATTAACCCGGCCATTCTTTGAACTTTTGCTAGCTCTGTGCTGTTAGTCTTGATTTGTGTTCTGTGCCACCATACTATTGCTCCGTGTATAACTCTGGGTATGATGATGGCATTATATATCCAGGCTACTATGGCCGGTTTCATTCCCCAGGTTCTACCTATAGCTCTTCTGCATTGTAGTAATGCAATTTTTGCTTTCTCACATGTTTCTTTTATATGCGTCTTGTATGACATGGTTTTGTCTAAGATCACTCCTAGGTATTTTATTTCCTTAGTTACTTCTATCCGTTCACCGTCTATGTGTATTGGTGATAACTCCTTGTATTTCTTTCGTTTTGTAAAAAGGACTAGCTTCGTTTTAGTGGGGTTGAGGTTCAGTCCCCTTTCCCTACACCATTCGAGGGTAGCCCTAATTCCTTTCTTCATTATGTCACTTATGGTGCTAAGTACTTTTCCAGTAATTAATAGCACTCCATCGTCCGAGTATGCTTGTAAATATATGTGCATCTCGTTTAGCTTCTTAAGCAAATAGTCAAGTAGCAAACACCATAGGAGCGGCGAGATGCAGCCTCCCTGGGGAAAGCCTCTCATCGCTCTCACTGTGATGGTATTGTTACCTAATTCGGCCTGAATTGCTCTGTGTATTAGTACGTTTTCTATCCATCTTGACATGTAGCTTGCTATGCCTTCCCTTTGTAAAGCGGCCTTGATCGCTGTGGAGTTGGCTTTGTCAAAAGCTCCCTCCACGTCGAAAAAGCAGCCCAATGCAAATTCTTTGTTTTCTAACGCTCTTTCGATTCTTACCGCTATGTTATGGAGAGCTGTCTCCGTGGACTTGCCCTCCATATATGCATGTTGATTTCTCTGTAGCGGTGTGTCACTTTTTTCCACTTTGTTTCTAATGTGTCTGTCTATTATTTTCTCTAGGGTTTTCAGCACAAAAGATGAGAGACTGATGCACCTAAAAGATTTTGCTTCCTGGTACGTCGTCCTCCCAGGCTTGGGGATGAAGACTACTCTAACTTTTCTCCAATTTTCAGGTATATAGCCTGTGGCCACACTACTTCTGAATAGAGCTAGTAGATCTTTGTTAATATACTTGTATGCCTGCTGTATCTTCGGGAGTACACCGTCCGGGCCAGGTGCTTTGTATGGTTGGAAGGATGATATACTCCAATCTATTTGGTCTTCTGTAATGATTTCCTCGACCTCAGCTTGTGTCACTTCGCCTCGGTTTTCGGTCATCATTGTTTCCTCTTGATAAGTTTCACATCCAGGGAAGTGACTTCTCATCATTTCGTTCAGTATCTTTTTTGGGTCGGATATGATCTCTTCCCCTATCTTTAGGCTTCCTAGTTTGCATGCTTTGTCTTTCGACACTCGTAGTAATGATGGAAAATTCAAAAATGTGGTGAATAGACATTGTTGTTTTCTCGAATGAACAATTATATATACACACACATTTCGCTAGTCATTTGGGCAAGCCAATAGCTATCGACCGGACACAAATTCAGAAGGACTTGCAATTCCCAGTAACCTTTGGAAACAGCCCAATCTGAGAATCGAACCCAGGACTACATACTCCAACGATAGCGCTTGCAAACATTATGTAACTTTTGAGACAATAAACATTTTAAACATTGGACTAGGCAATCCTGAAAAACTATACTTTTTGATAAATTCGTCTAAACTTATCTGTCATTATAATAATAATGTTACATCGCGACGTAATTCATAAATGCTAGCCCATTGATTTAAAAATCAGTAAGTATTGGTTATGGTACGGTCAGCATCAGAAGTAGCTGAACATTTCGGAATTTTAATTCTTTTATGTACGTCCTGTATTATGTCCAGCTATTATTTTTAATGTTTCAGAAGATTATTTGTTAAAATAGTCCTTACACTCCAATAACATGTAGTAACGAGTAATATCTAACAAGTTTTTATTAAAAAAAACAACATCGAAAGTTTGAGCAATGTTAATATACTTCTGATGCTGACCGTACACAAAATGGGTAATCCTGACAATTTCCTTATCACCCATTCAGTATAGTGTGGTTATGGTGATATTAATGAACTAGTAATACTTACATACCTACTCACTCAATGTTCTAGAAACTTTTTTACGCGGCTAAGGCAAAAGGGGTATGTAAGGATCGAAGCAGGACGGTGGCGATCTGTGGTTTCTGCCCAACCCCATGGCAAAAAGGTGTGAGGGGCGTGGAATGTATGGACATTCAAATAGATCGACAAAAGCTTTTCAGTACCTTATGTTACTCCAATATTTGTTATCGGTGATAGAAATTATGTTTATCTACCTCTCCCCTCAATCTTCTTCAAGACTACGTGTTTCTAAGAAAACAAAACAATCGTCATTTGCCTAACCGTTTCTCTATAACATCTATGCTATGTAATGATCAACTTCGAGTGTAACCGGATGAAAGAAAAGAAAGAAAGAAAAAGTATTTATTGGTTTCACACCAGGACAAAACAAATTGACAAAAAAAAAATAAAAGCTAACAGGGTAAATATAATTGAGAAACACTTAAAATTAGGACATAATAATTTGAAAAAGTCCCGTGCGAAGCCAAAGGGCCACCATCTCAGCATGGTGCTGTAACATTTATGACAAATCACAAATGTCACAGCGCTGGTATTCTGGTGTTTGGATGCAGCTAAATACGTACCAGTATTTTACATGGGGCCTTTTGTGTGCAGCTCAATACAGTTTGATGAAATAGTCATTTAATGGCATTAAATCAATGGCATCATCATCAGCCTATAATGTTCTCACTGCAGGGACTCAGGCATCCTCTTTAGGAGAGAGATGGGTTATAATCCACCAGTCACCACGCGGGTCCAGTGCGGGTTGGTAGATGTCACATGTCTTCGAATTTTTTGGTTTTTTCTTTTCTTTCGTTTCCTCGTGATGTTTTACTTCACCGTTTTGAGAGCAGCAGTAATGAAATAAACTTACTTGGCTTCGACTTCGAACATATGAATTACTACTATTAATATCATAAACGGGATATTTACCATGTTTGATTTTTGTTTCGAGTTCCCGATATTTCGGCGCTGTTACAAGCACCATGATCACGGATAAACTAATGATATTAATAGTAGTGTCAGTGACCATGTCAGTTTAAAAACTTATATGAATTACTGTTCGAAAGTCGGGGCCACCGTGTAGTTCAACCCAATCTTAGTGGAAACCCCAAAAAATATCAAAACCAAGTCTTTTCTTAAAAAAAAAAAGAACCGACCTAATTATTTTTCTAGATTATAAGCGGAACAGTTGCCGATACGATATCACTTATTACGTTAGTCGGGTTTCCCTGTGCACGTTACCCACGGGATTCGAACCCACGATAATATTCCAGCAGGAAGGTTGCGGTTCGGTATCGGGTCCTTACTTCCGTGTATAATCTAAGTTAGTGATAAAGGCTTACTAATTGGGTGTTTTGAACCTTTGTATTAATATAATAGTTCATTAAAAGAACTGCGAGCCGTGTTATGGGTTCTCCAGTAGTTACTACGGGCTTTAAGGAAAAATTTGCTTGTTTTTTTTTATCAGTGAATGGGCAAGGTTCAGTACAAAGAAAAAAAATGTTCCAGTTAATTTCTAACGAGTGTTAAAGGTTTTATTATATTTTCCTTGTCATCATTTGCCTAGTCTTTTCTCAACTATATTGGGATCGGCACCAATCCTGAGCTTTGCAGCTCGTTCCGCATGCGACAGACATGTCCAGGACAGTCCCATTTAAGTAAAAACTTAGGCCCGGTTTCCACCAAGCGGAGAGGAGCGGAGAACAGAGATTTGCGGAAATCGGCCAATCACATTAGTTAAAACTTAAATCTAGTCTTTCGCCCTTCCTGTGATTGGTCGAATTTGGCCCATCTCGTCTCCGCTTTGGTGGAAACCGAGCCTTAGAGACCTCGATTTTACATGAGGTACTTCTCTAAGGCCCGGCTCCGCAAAAATGTTTTATGAGACATTGGGGATACATTTTGGCGAAAATTATACGGTATCGCCTATGAAAAAAGTCGTACAAACCAAAATATCGTTTCTTCGCAAAATACAAATATAATATTTCTTCAAAGAATAACCTTGGGAAACCTTGTTTACTAACATTACGCCCCAAATCTAATATGGCGGACCAAACTCGGTGTTTCGAAAATAAAAACAACGAGTAATATTTATTGCATCGCGTCCAGGTCCAAAAATAACTATATTTCGTTGTAATTAGCTGTTTTATTTGTAAATAACTGTTATATTAGGATAGGTTGATTTTATTTATGACTTTGCATGTTTTATTGGTTAATAATACTTACGTGGAAAAATGTATGAATAAATTGGAATATTAATGTTTTAATGACAAATAGGTTTATTAATGGTTTTGTTGCTTACCACTGGTGTTTGTTTAGGTAGTCAGCTGATTGACTGCCTCATTTGTTGTTGGTCGCGAGTTTCACTTCTGAGGTCCTGTTATCCTGTACACAGTTCATCAATCGTTTATTTGGTCATCCTCAACTCTTATACCTCTCCACATTCATACTCAACACTTTCCTCACGACATTTTGGCTGTTTCCTCGTGGTCATACTATTTTGTCATACCAGTATGACCGCGAGTAGGTACATGTATGTCCTCGTTGTCATATTTTTTTTTTGCACCCGCTATACTTATAAAAAGAAAATATATAAGTAGGCTGCCTCGTAATTAAGTAGTGAATTCCCCCGAATTGATTACCTTCCGATTTTACCTATTTATTTTTTTCATGTCCTCGTGGTCATACTGGTATGACAAAATAGTATGACCACGAGGAAACAGCCGACATTTTCCTCATTCCTCAGCATCACATGTCCATATCAAGAGGTAAAGAATAGGTACCTAGATATACCATTTAAAATTCGGTAGGTATCATTGCTAGTTCGATATCACCAAACAAAAACCACTGCTGCAATTAATTTGAATACAAAACCGATTTAAACATAAACCCAGTGTTTAAACAGCGGGGTTGTCAACATTCGTTAGAATAAAAAACAAATACTTTGGCGCGCGTTGACATCCGGATTAGCCCAAAAAAATCTAGCACGAGAATGTAATCGAAAAACAATGCGTCGCAAATATATGATTCGGTGATACTAGGTGGTACTTGTGACTTCGCTCTGTGACTTATATAAGAGAGTAAAATCTAAATCTTGTTTGAAAATATGTTGGCGTCGGCTTTCAGTATAACCGGATGGAGCTGAATACCAGTATTGCGTTAATGCGTTGTATATGTATGTATAATAATTTAAGACAGGAGAGAGAATCCTAACTAATATTATAAATGCGAAAGTAACTCTGTCTGTCTGTCTGTCTGTCTTTGCTTCACGCCTAAACTACTGAACCGATTTGTGTGAAATTTGGTACAGACATAGTTTGGAACTTGAGAAAGGACATAGGATAGTTTTTTTTTTTTCGCGAGATAAACCAAAAATCTGCCGGAAGTCACTATTCCACGCGAACGAAGTCGCGGGCAAAAGCTAGTCAGGAATAAAATAACACGAAGGCAAGGTAAGTATCTGAAAAAGTAGCCTGTCAAGTGTCTCACTGCTGGATCAAAGTCTCCCTTTAGTCATTCCTAACCATTATATCTAGACACGTTCTCACCGCAAACAACAACAGACACCAATTCGATAAAAAAATAATCTTTACAGAAAACCAAAGGAAGGTATTGAAGATAGTAGAGATTAATAAGACACCAGACTTTACCTTAGCCACCTTGAAAAACAAATAGTCACCAGTCACCACTAAGCCAATAGGTATTAGGTGTGAAAACAATATAGAAAAGAAATAGGATATCCTTCTCGATCGAAGCCTTCATGATCTCGCTAAGAAAATTAACTCAGCGTAGACATAAATGTAATTTGCTAAGCACCAACATAACATCACGCCTTTAATCCCATAAGGGTTAGGCAGAGGTCAAAATCAAAATCAAAAGTCATTTATTCAAACTAGGCTGATAATCAGCACTTTTCGAACGTCAAAAATTTACTTTAATCTACTTTACTTTTTTATAAGACAGTCCCCCAAAACGCCCACCCATCGGTATACCTAATAGTAGTTTAAGTCCCTTGTAATAGGGGGTAAGTCTATTGCCATTAACCGGGCACAAATTCAGACTCTATAGCTGCTACAGCAACAGAGAAATTCCTAATGGAAAAACCCAATCACACTTGTCCCGACTCGGGAATCGAACCCGGAAACCCGGGGATCGATAAGTAGTCTTACTTGCAACAACTAGACCAACGAGGCAGGCAACAAACAAACATACACACAAACCCACAATAATAAAACGTACACAAAAACAAAGTAAGTAGGTACCAAAAAAGCAACAAGTACAGAATTTTAAATGGCAACACAGCGATCAAAACACGCCGCTTGCAGGTAGGCCAATGACCTAGGTATTGAGTAATACAAATATAATATATGCCATACATGACTTCAACAAACATGTCCGAATTTTTGGAATTCCGCGCGAACTGGTATTTCGACTTTGAAAGCACTAAAAAAACGCGGGCAAGTGTGAGTTGGGACCTTAATGATTATATTCCTTATAAGGTAGCCTATATCATAAAACATCATGGTTTTTGTCAGCATTGCGCGCCAGGAAAGAATTGTACCTGTAGGAGAAAAGTTCATGCTATGGTTGAGAAAATGCTAAACAGTAAAGTAGGATAACAGAGGGACTGGGGTTCCAGTGGATAACCTGGATGAATGAATAAATACGCCCACGATAGCTGTTCAAATGGAGACCCAACCAGAAAAAGGAGAGACTAAAATTACTCTAATTACATATAACAAGATTTGAACAATACATTTGATAAACGAACACTACGAGTACATGTCTTTATTTACAATATTTACAAACTACAATTTACAGAACTAAAATAATGATAAAATATATACAAGTAGTATTAAAACTAATTAGTATTAACACTACGAGTTAATTTAAAGCGTATCAAAAGAAGACACTGTTCTAACAAAATGTCCAGTCAATCCGGAATTTAGAACTGATTTAAAAAGAAGGCAATTATAAGACCCGTCGGGGCTGCGGGTAGTTCGAAAGAGATACCGCGGCCTCGGCACAAAGGGCTAAGAAGGAACATGGGTGGTTTTTAGTCAGTAGAAGTCTGAAGCTCTGCCCAGAGCGGGACTCCTCATTTGATGATTTCACATCCTCAGAAAAAAAAAAGAAAGAATATATTCGCAGGACATGCCGTGCAAAAGGCATTCTCTCTTCGAGTGGAAGCCTCTGATGCAGTCAGTCATGCCGGTTTTTCCTTTACCGTTTTGAATTTTTGAGATATTCTGCCTGTCTGTCAAAAAAACTAAATGTGGCACTCGGAGACTGCCACGGTAAAGCTATTGCATAGCATTTTTTATCAACTTAAGCAAATAATTAATTATTTAATTTGACAACCTCAGTTGACAACCTTGTTATTTTCCGTAACCATTGCAACCTGGTTAAATATTTTCGTTACGGAATTTCTGGATTCGCTCTCCACGCTCAAGGCCCGCGATAGAAGCTATGCAATAGCTTAAAAAAATAGCTCAAATATAGAATTGGTTCCTCAGTCTTACAGAAGTTTCCGATACCCACACACGGTACCCTAAAGTATCGAAAATCACGAATTGGAAACCGGAACGCATTAATGATGTGTGGAATAATCCGATGGACAGTGGTGGACACTGAGATGACCAGTCACTTACTGGAACTCGTGTTCTTTACGTGATTATTATTATAATGTTACGAGCTGACTCACTATTCTGGGATTAGTGGATTTCCAGGTATTGATGGTGTTATGGCACACCTTAAAATGTTCGGCTCGTGAAAAACCGTATAAAAGGTTATATTTATACCTATGGCATGTTGTTGTGGCTAAATAATAGTAGCCGTAAGTGGTCGCCAGGTAAAGCAACACTTTTCGAGGACTGTCCGTGGATGGGTGACCGTCTAGTACACACGGCTACACATCAAGCTATACAAAACCAGTTAATCTTGGCCTGTCTTTACTAGATCTTTTCGCACAATGAACGATCAGATTATACTGGTTTTGTATAGTTTGATGTGTAGCCGTGTGTACCATTTGCAATACAGATACAGTAAGAAGTCTGAAAGTTACATCCAGTTATACCAAGGGGTATCGAACCGAGTTTATCTCAGTCACTAGGTTAGATCATTCGATGCAGTCGTGTCAAGTAAAAACTTTTAGCAAAAAAAAAATACCGACTTCAAAAAAAAACAAAGAAAAATGTAAAATAACTTTGCTTTCGGAAGTTTTTCATTAGCTTTTTTGTCACCGTTTTCCAAATGTAAAGTTGTTTTCCACTTTTTAGTGATTTTTTATTTACGGTTAAAAATACTGGTATAAATGGAACCGGGTCGGGTTTTATTCTTACCAGCATTGTACCTAAGAAGTAAACAATAGGATTTCAAAACATAAAGAAAATTAAATGCTGTACATATTTTATACAGTTCCTGTAATAAACGATTTATTAAAATTACTTTTACTTAACCTTTCTTTCACAATGGTGAGGAGACTGTCAAGTAATTGCTATTGTAGGCAATAAATTATTATATCACCGTTAGGTATATAATGATAAACCATGGGAACCCTCATCTACCCGTCAAATGATAATTTTACACGATATTTCATTTTGCTTGGACACAACAGTACCCATAGTTCTTAAAGCATGAGTTTAAGGTTGAAAATTGCATGTTTTTTTGGTGAAATAAGAGTAAATGATAAAGTTGGTAGATAAAAGACATTTTAAATAGGAAAGTTTCGGTTTCACAATGCATTGTTGGCTTTGCAAAATGGCGACTAATTATTGCCTATTCGTTGTTTTACGAGGGACCGGACAAACGATTTGGAAATATATCTTTGCTTAGCGTTTTGTCTCTTGTTATTGTCAAGAACAGAATGTCTGACATACGCTTTCTTTTGTTGATAAGTTATTATGTTTTAAATGGTTTTTACCGTTTTCTGGCAATCGCAGTTTTGTTTGAATTGGCAAGGTTAAAAGGAAATGTGGGAGGTCTTTTCTCCATAGAAACGCTCTCGCCTGTTTTCTTTCTTGTTAATGATTATACAGCTATGATTTTTTAAAGAATAATAAATATTAACTACTTGTACGCCCCTATGTTTTTCTTTTTGATGATACATTATGTTTCTAAGCACTAGAACCTTCAAAAAATGCTCATTTAGATCGCTGTCAACAGAGACCTGGTGTACAAATTTGACAACTATTCGAAAAAAGAAAAACATAGGGGCACAAAATACATCCTTCTTATTTAGTGCCTAAAATATCTTATAAATTGGTACAATATTGGAGGAGGAAATAGGTGAGAGACAAACCTAGAAATATGACTTTTATTGAGTCGCTATTGACCGACTCAATAGCGACTCAATAAAAGTTCTGCAGTTGTCCTTCTCGCACGAATTTGAGGGCAGAGGGACGGAGAGAGACAGCGATAGTGGAGAGAGACAGACGGATAGACGGAGAGAGACAGCGCCCACATTTCCTCTTAAGGCTGGGACAGACTTGTAACAGTTGTAACACAATACGTGACAAAATGAAATGTAAACTTAACATATTATATAACAAACATCAAGCCTGTAATCCGCGACGAGTTAGGCAGAGGTGTACCCATTAGTACACCAACATTTCGCCAATTATGTTTAAGTCGGCATTAACGCTTGCGACCACAAGACCAAAGAGTCAAAAGTCAAACATATTTATTTCAAGTAGGCCAGTAACAGGCACTTTTGAATAGTCGAATTAAACTAACTGCGGCACTCAGAGATATCCAACGATTACTCAAGCCGCCACCCAGCAAAGGCCTGACATAGTTTTGTATGACAAAACTGCCAAAAACCCTTACCAAGCGACGGCCCAAACAACCACTGAAGCTCTCCGAGTGCGGCAGTAAACTACTGAACTACTGAAGCTGAATAAACTAAGCTACAGTCCCAGTCACAAGGCATAATAACTCGTGAGTGTACTGTAGTTGCCAATTCCAAAGCGTTGGTCTCATGAGAAGAATGGCAAGAAACTTCATGGACACTCTTTTAAAATCGAGAGAGAAATCAGAGAGAGTATAAATAAATGCATTTTTGAAATATTGAACCTGTAAATGTTATCTACTAAACATGGCCTACTCAATGATCACTAAGACAAACGGTCCTGATAACTTTTAAATAGACGGACACAAAACGACCCCTTGCAATGAGCCATTTAAAATCATGGGGCCTCATTTCCTTAATTGTCTAACGTACCCTCGAAGGGTGTTACAAATATGCCGCACCCTTTAATCAGAATATCAAAATGGGCGATTTATAACAGACATACATGTCAGCGGCCACTTCCTGACCACCTTATCTTAATTAAAGCTATCCATGGCGTCACTAATTAAGACATTAAGCATCATTAAGAAAGAATATTATACTTCTAAAATTATTTCAACTCCTTAATAAACATGTAACCTGTCCGCACATCACCTGTCCAAACATACCATACCGAAGCGTAAATTCAACGCGATAAGTAATAAAAACACCTTATTTTTTAGAACTAATAAAAGCATTCCTATCGGTCATACGAACGACCTACAAGACCCGTTATCCTGCACTTGATAACCGACTAAATTGAAAACGCACAATCCAAACAAATAACACTCAATAAAACATAGCTTTTCAAACTGTCCTCTTTATAACATACTACTGATTCCTAGAGCTTGTTTTCAATTCTAATTTAAACATAGAATGAAGACAATTTAATTTGGTCGTGTTATTTGTAGGTGCGTTCCAAATGACGTCAGGAGGCGCATTCCATTCGACGAGGAAAATGAACGCAGCGAATTCGCGGAACGCACCGTTGCACTATTTATACGTTGACAATCTATTTGCTATCCCATTTAACACAAAGCCTCATAAACTGCACCTTATTTACTTACAGATAAGGGTTTCAAAAGCCTAATGTTTTACTTTTCCGAGCGTTTGATAAAGTTTGCAGGTTGCGGACTTTACGCGGGAAAACGTTTCGATTCTGACGTCGATGAGTCAACAATCGAATCTTTATTTTGAACGCATTCGTGACTTGAGTTTCAAACTGCGGTAAAGCGAAGAAAATACGAAGATATATTGACCTTTCTGGTGGATAGGTTTATTGTGAAGAGGGGGGTCAGTTTACAATGGAAATGAAGGGGACGAATTCTTTGACTAATGTTAGATGACTTAGCAAGAAATTGGCATCATTCATGATGACGTATCCCCGGCCTTCTAATCTAATTTTAATGTTATCACAAAATGATGGAGTTCGCTGAAAAGTCTTATCCTACTCTAGATCCGTTCGGGAAACTAATTAAACAAGTATTTATGCCACAAACGCATGCGCTGGTTTACCGATTATTTTTCGCAGAATCGATACCTACCAAGTGCAGGAGATTATGGAAATTAAGTTACAATTATTTCCTGTATTTTTATACGTTTCTATTAAAATACAAGTCAGTTGCCATTGCCAGTTAACAAACAAAAAGTTTTGACAACATTGACAACTAAACCAACAAAGGGCTTCTTTGACATACACTGAGAAAAATTGATTTCTGGCTTAAGGTGTATTCCGCCTTCGACGGCTAAATTGTAATGACGCGAGGCGATTTTGTAACGCTTACGGTTATTTTGGCTTAGCTAGGCGTTTCCGTTAAAATGGTACGTCTTTTATGATAAACACTAACCGACAAAAATGTCTTAACGTAAGGCAGTCTTGGAATTCAACTTTATACTGTTAATACAGCAGTAATGGACTACATAATGCACTTTAAATTTACGACGTCGAATATGTGGTGAATATCACCGTAATTATGGCAATATTTACCTTAAATTAAGGCGATATAATACTTCAATAAAAACTAAACAAACGTAAACATAAGTCATAAACAAACTTTCGAAAGCGTCATAAATAATCTTTAGCATGGCAATATTCACCTTATAATAAGGCGGAATATACTTCAGTCACAACAATTTGAACGTAAACATAAAGTTTTTCAGCGACGTATGTATTCGGCAATATAAACGTATAATGTGGCCACATTTGCCCTATCATAAGGCGAAATATGCTTAGATTACGACGAATCAATTGGTAACCTTAGGTTATATAACGACGTACATATACGGCACACATAAACGTAAATATGGCAATATTCACCTTATCATAAGGCAAAACATGGTCAAGTTACGACTGATTGAACGGTAACATTACGTCACATAACGACGTACATATCTGGTCAAAGCAACCGTATATTTGGCAATATTTGTCTTATCGTAAGGCGAAATATGCTTAGATTACGTCGAATCAAATGGTAACCTTAGGTTATATAACAACGTACATATACGGCACATATAAACGTAAACATGGCAATATTCACCTTATCATAAGGCAAAACATGGTCAAGTAACGACTGATTGAACGGTAACATTACGTCATATAACGACGTACATATTTGGTCAATGCAACCATAAATTTGGCAATATTTGACTTATCATAAGGCGAAATATGCTTAGATCACGACGAATCAAATGGTAACCTTAGGTTATATAACGACGTACATATACGGCACTTATAAACGTAAGTATGGCAATATTCACCTTATCATAAGGCAAAAAATGGTCAAGTTACGACTGATTGAACGGTAACATTACGTCATATAACGACGTACATATTTGGTCAATGCAACCGTAAATTTGGCAACATTTGTCTTATCATAAGGCGAAATATGCTTAGGTCACGACGAATCAAATGGTAACCTTAGGTTATATAACGACGTACATATACGGCACATGTAAACGTAAGTATGGCAATATTCACCTTATTATAAGGCAAAACATGGTCAAGTTACGACTGATTGAACGGTAACATTACGTCATTTAACGACATACATATTTGGTCAATGCAACCGTAAATTTGGCAATATTTGTCTTATCATAAGGCGAAATACGCTCAAGTTACGACTAATCAAACGGTGAATAACGTCTTATAACGACCTACATATACGTCGAATGAAACCGTAGATTTATGGCAATATTGACCATTAGGATAAGGCGAATGATACTCGAGTTGGGTACAATTTAATCAAACGTTTAAAAAGTCTGATAACGACTTATTCGGCTAATAATTATAAGCGTAAATTTGGCAATATTTCCCCTTTCATAAGGTCAATAACGACGTACCTACATAATATTTGGTGAATGAAACCGTAGATAGATATGGCAATAGTACCTATCTTATGATGGTGACAATTTATAATTTATTCAAACGTTTACAAAGTCTAACGACTTACGCATTCGGCAAATTAGGGTTAAAAATCCTGGCCTAGTGCAATTCGACAAGCGCTCTGAGGGTTACCGTACAAACCTACTTATATTATGCTACCTACGTATGTACCTACTTATATTAAAAATAGAAACAAAATAAGTAGGTTAAGTAATATATCTACCTGCTGAGTAGGTAACTGAGTGTGGAACACAGAACTCGTTGGTTGGAACTGGGTAGGTGTATTATGTAGGTACGACAAAGGTACCTTATTTACCTTAAGAGCTTATGGTACCTCAAACGCGAGTTTTATAATGCGTAAAAGTATATGATTCACTGCAGTAATCAACATCTGAAAAATATATGATATTTTTCAGGATATATGCTAGTGACACAGTGTTGTGAAAACATAATATAACTAACTTTGCTCGATAGAAAAAAATCGCGAAGATACCTCTAAAAATTTCTTTTAACGAGTAAAAACCATACGAAAATACATGTCATCGTTCTGATTTTTTTGCCAAATAATTCTACAAGCAACATACTAAAATCATAGTGTTTTACTTTTTTAGTCCAATCTATAGTTTTTTTGTAAATTGCAAAATACCACTAATTTCGCACTATTCGGCCGCAGCGAAAGACGTAACAACCGCTTTGTAGTGCAAGCTGATTAGAACTTTATTATAACAGTCTTTCAAACGAAGTTTGAACCACCACAAATAGGGTTGCTAATCTGAGGTAGCATACGCTCTTAAGTAAATTGGTGAGTTTCAGGTCAATATCTAATAGATAATATTATATGATCTTTATTCTGTGGCTTTATGATCCTCCTTGTTGCCAGCCAGAGGCAGAGCCCTCGCTTCTACACACAAGCCCTGTACCTGCACAGAATAAAGACTGTGGTGCCTGTACCCACTTAGATAAAGCGAGTGAGGAACTCAAACCTGTTATCTGTCAAATGTAATCTCTAACCTAAGGTCTTTTAACACTATACCTACCTACCTACATTACAAAATGTAAATAACCAATACCTAACACCCAGGATACGAACTTGTCTATTAATAAATGTAATGTTCTTTCTAGGGTACCTACCTACCTACCGACCTACCTATGACAAAGCAATAAATATTTTTTATTTCCTATCATAAAATCATTAGGTACATACCTATACAAGATAAGAAATAGGTACCTATTACATTTTAATATAATATTTTAATTATTTTTAGTGTTATAAAGTGTATTTGTGTCTATTCAACGCGCTGTTTATATTTCGACATAATGTTTAACGTAAGTAGTATGATATTGCTGATTTACATCAACCAATAAGTTTTATACCTTACATATGAAATGTATTCTAAAATGTTTTAAATAGGCGCCATAGTCTGCAAAAAACACCTTATCACAATGTTAAATGCTTCTAGAATAAGACATAAATGTCATTTATCTGTTTGTTTATGTTAAAATAAAGAAATTTCGAAATTCAATTCAATACAATGTAATACCTACCCACACATAAAGACTCGAGATAAAGTGTGATGAGTACCTACCTACCTAGTAGTTGTGTTTGTTTTCTGTCTGCACCAAATATTATGTAGGTACGTCGTTATTGACCCTATGAAAGGGGAAATATTGCCAAATTTATGCTTATAATTATTAGCCAAATAAGTCGCAGACTTTTTAAACGTTTGATTAAATTGTACCAAACTCGAGTATCATTCGCCTTATCCTAATGGTCAATATTGCCATAAATCTACGGTTTCATTCGACGTATATGTAAGTCGTTCTAAGACGTTATTCACCGCTTGATTAGTCGTAACTTGAGCGTATTTCGCCTTATGATAAGACAAATATTGCCAAATTTACGGTTGCATTGACCAAATATGTACGTCGTTAAATGACGTAATGTTACCGTTCAATCAGTCGTGACTTAACCATGTTTTGCCTTATAATAAGGTGAATATTGCCGTATTTACGTTTATATGTGCCGTATATGTACGTCGTTATTTAACCTAAGGTTACCATTTGATTCGTCGTGTTCTAAGCATATTTCGCCTTATTACGACAAATGTTGCCAAATTTACGGCTGCATTGACCAAATATGTACGTCGTTATATGACGTAATGTTCGAATAAGAAAACGAGTCACCTTGCGACGCGTGTGATTGTCAGTTTTGATTTTGTTGTGAGAGCGTCGTGACAGTGGTGTAAAAACAAAGTTATTGAATTGAATTTCATATTTGTGATTATAAATTACAATGGCATCTCGCTTGTATTTCACTTGAAGGATGTTTGAGACCGCGAGAGCACAAGATGAGCGTAATTTAATGTTCATTGGTCGTGCAAGAGCACGTAACACGAGCAATCCGCATAGAGACCTTCCGGAGGCTGAATTTAAGAGAAGATATAGGCTTCCTAAGGCAGCCTTCAGGTTTTTGTGTCGAGAGCTGAGGCAGCTTGCTGGTTTAAAGTCTAGTCAACGGGTGTCCTTGGAAAATAAGGTAATGTATCAATGTGTACTTTTGAAACACTTTTTTCAATCTCACAATGGCTCAATGTCCTAATTTTCTTTGTTTATTATTTTAGGTCCTTACAGTCCTGTTTTTTTATGCAACTGGGTCTTTCCAGCGCCCAGTGGGAGTGGCTAAAAACGTTTCACAAAAAATGTGCAGTGTCTACATTGAAGATGTTACATAAGCTCTGACACACAAGAACATACTAAAAAAATATATCAGATTTCCTAATACTTCAATTACCAGGCAAACAATCAGTCAAAGGTAAGGTCTACTATAACTTTGCTGACATACATACTGTAACTATTATACAATATTAATGACATTGTAATATGAAAAGCATATTATGTACCTATGTTGTTTGTTTCAGGTTTTGTGACAAATATGGAATACCCGGAGTAATTGGGTGTATTGATTGTAGCCATTTTAGAATATTTGGACCGCCAAAGGATGAAGAACATCTATATTATTGCCGTAAGCACTATCATTCAATAATTAATGTTCAAATGGTACCTAAATAATAATTTAATTAGATACCTATATGAGTTTGATTTAATCTTACCTTCTTTAAATAATTATTTTTCTTAACTGGTTTGTTTTATTTTACAGGTATGTGATGTCCAATATAGAATTTTAAATGTAAATGCCAAATTTAGAGGTGCAAATCACGATTCTTTTATTTGGGAAAACATTGACATCAACCCTTATATCCAGTCTTTGCACCAAAATGGGGAGATAGTGTGGCTTTTTGGTAAGTTCTACCCAATAATATATTGTTTGAACAACATTGTGCATTAGGCTATGGCAATAAACTAATACATTGATCATCATTGTAGGAGACTCTGGTTATCCACAACGACCATGGCTGATGACTCCGATTTTAGACGCTGCTCCGAACATCTTGCAAGTCAATTACAACCATAAGCATGTAGCAGCCAGAGTTGTCATAGAAAATACATTTGGACGGTTGAAGAATCAATGGCGATGTCTTAACAAAGATCGAGTGCTCCACTACAAGCCACTCAAATGTGCAAGAATCATACAAGCCTGCTGCGTTCTACATGATATTGGCATTGATTTTAATGTTGCAGAAGAGGAGGACATCACTGGTTGGTATTAATAAATTTATCATTCGAAAAGAAAATCAATGGCACAAATGAGTATTGAATATTAAATTATTTATATTTTTAGGATTGCACAATGAAGAACAATATAATGAGCCCATTCCCACAAAGAGAGTAATAGGTGCTCAAACGTCTGACCTAATCAGAGGAAGGGTTCTAAGGGAACAATTAGTTAGAAGACTTGAACATATTTAATTTTAGTTACTTTATTTAATAGTTTTATTAATCAATACTATAGTTTACTCTATTATATAATTTTAAATCACCTAATAACCATCTTTCCTAAATTAAGCATATATTGATGTAGTTATTAGTTGAGTTTTATTTTTGTACACCTTTATAGAATAGAAATTGTCTTTTTATTTTACCATCTTTATTTTGTAAACACTTGTAAAAACTGTAATGCTTTTATTCTAATTTCTTATTGTTAATTAAGTCTCTTAGTATATTATTTATCTAAATGTATAGCACATGAGTTAGTACCATGTTCCTACTTGGAAACTAGTATTTTCTAGATATTTGTTTCTTGCTGATGCTAGCAACACATATTGGATCCATCAGATCTTTTTACTTTAGTTTTATAAATTAGCTTTATATATCAGACATTGTAATACTGACTGATTGGTCTAAAATAAATTATGAAACACTTGTATATTATCTTGATTTTCTAACCAAAACCAGACCTTACGGCTGGCCCAACTATGATGGGTTGGGCTGTTAAAACACATAGGTATGGCATTCTTTTTATTTTATACATTTTTGTTCTATTGGTTGCAGAAGCTTACAAAGACTGGGAGAACAGCTTTCTGAGAACAGCAGGTTACGCTGTTCACTGAAGGCACTATTATGAAGTTCATGTGAAGGATATTAGCTTGCGCTACCTTAGAGTGAACGCGCACTTTGAGCGGCCCAATGCCCTTAATATGGACTAATAAATGATAGTAAAGTAAGTCAATCATGCCCTTAGGGAAAAGCGTTACCTGCCCTTAGAAGGCTTTTTTTCCGGTCTTCATAAAACATTTCTGCTCGAAAAGAAAGGCTTACCTAATCGTATGGAACATTCTACGACAACTTACTAGAAGGTGAATACGACTTAGTAAACGTTAAAAGCGCTTAGTGGACAGGTTAAACCACTGTAAGTAAAGACATAAGACGCCTTATAAGAAGTCGATTACGACTTAGTAAACGTTGAAAACGCTTAGTGGGCAGGTTAAACCCACTGTAAGTAAAGACGTAAAATACCTCACTTAAAGTGAATTACGACTTATGAAAACATCAATAGCGCTTAGAGCACAGGTTAAACCCCAGTAAGAAAAGACGTAAAATGCCTTACTAGAAGTCAATTATAACTTAAAAAAACATTAAAAGCGCTTATTGGACAGGTTAAACCACGGTAAAAAAAGACTTAAGATGCCTTAATAAAAGTCGATTACGACTTAGGAAACGTTAAAAATGCTCAGTGAACAGGTTAAACTACAGTAAAGTAAGACGTTAGACGCCTTACTAGAAGTCGATAAACGTTAAAAGCGCTTAGTGAACAGGTTAAACCACTGTAAGGAAAGACATAAGACGCCTTATAAGAAGTCGATTACGAGTTAGTAAACGTTGAAAACGCTTAGTGACCAGGTTAAATCCACTGTAAGTAAAGACGTAAAACGCCTTACTTTCTAGTAAGGCGTTTTACGTCTTTACTATTAAGACATAAGAAGCAGTAAATAAACATTCAAAACACTTTGTGAACAAATTAAACCACAGTAAGAAAAGACGTAAAACGCCTTACTAGAAGTCAATTGGGACAATGATACGTCGAAAAGTTTTATGTGTGTGACCCGAGCACCTCCCTTTACCGTTTATATCGCCTTACTGGAAGTAAAATCTCATCGTCAATCAGTCAATCCAATCTGACTTACCACGTTTATAGCTTTTGAATTAAGGCTTATCTGTTAATAATTACGTCTAAAATACACATTAGAGAGTATATTGCTGCTTATTTTGTGCGCCTTACGCTTAAGGCGTAAAACGCCTCCAACCTAGGAAGGCGTTTTCGGTCGGTTGACTTTTGGTCGTTTTTTCGCCTTCATTACGAATAAATCCGCCCTCGTTACGAAACATTCGGCTTTACATTTTTCTCAGTGTATGTTGCATTCCATTTTCGATTCGATCCTACCCGGAGAGGTTAGGTCTAGGTGTGCGATTCGTACTATTAGTAGAATGCAGTGTGGATGTGGAGGAGTCCTTATGCGTCCTTCCTTCCGTTGTTGGCTTCCTTGCATAATATTTAGTATATATTTAGACCACACGCGATTGAAATCCCGAGGGTGAACGATAAATAAAGAAGACTGGTTCTCGTTCTAACGGATTTTGTTTTAACTGGTTTTAGGGCTAAATTCAGAATGTAAATTGAAAGTAGATTGACCAAATTATAATGTAATAAAAAGACAAGCTCGTACAGCAGACTGACAAACTTTTACTTTTTATTTTTACAGTAATTACGATTTTAATTTAAGCACAATTTTATTTTAGGGAATATATTTTATAGACTATTCTTTGTTCTGTTTTAACATGTCTTGACTGGGTCGCTGTTGTTTTTTCTTTGATTTTTTATGGCTTTTGTGCCTACCAGTTTCTACTTTAGTTAGTTTCTATTTTAATATTCATGTACAAAGTCAAAACTTTACATACTTACTTACATAAATTCATAACTGTACTAGGTATTATTTGTAGTATATAATTATATACCAATATTTTTCATCTCTAGGGGGGTTATAATAACTCTCTACCTACCCTTCGGGGATTACTTACAGGCATCATGTTATGTTATTTCACATCTCATAAAATTAAAAATATATCTAGGCCAGTACTAAGAATTTCATCATACTTAACATTTACGTCATATTTGTAACATTATTTATTTTTACCGTCAACTCCAGAATGTTTGTGTAATGAGCTGAGTATAAGAAAAAAAATAAGGCCAATTTATTTCGTCTCAAAGGTTTTTCTATGCCTTTAGGCAGTTTAATAGTCTAGCTATAATTAAGTCTTTTTTATTCGTCTAGCCTTTTTCATTTCAACGAGTTTTGAGGTCTGGTAGCTAGCTAACGTCTGTCTATAATTGAGAAATTGTGGGTAACTTTGTTTTTCATCTAGAATTTAGAGTAGGAGCACAGAATACATAATAGTACTACGTACAGAAGGGACACTCCCTTCCCCGCGCTCATATTAAATACCGCACCTCACCCCGCACTTCGAGGTAGTCGTCGCCGACTCTTGAGCAATGGCTCGCGCTCGTATTAGTCGTCGTTCGGTTTTCGCGACGCAGACCGTTGCACTTTCCGCGCCATTTTTTAGGCTACGACAGCCCTACTAGAGTTTACGCACACATTTGCACGTGCACGTCGTGCACAAACGTTATTTGTTTATGTAGTAGTAATAGGTAATTATTTTGCGGGCGTTGTATGGAGTGTCCGAGGTGTGCTAGGAGCTGGATTTCTGCCCGATAGTAGAGCGAACCTATTAGTAACTATTCAATTGGATTTAAATATGACTGGCGAAAAATGAATTTAAGTGGACCTCTGCCTAACCCTTCGTGAAACGCGATGTGTTTATGTCAAGTAAAAAATTGGCGCACGGTTGCTCAATAACCGAGCGGTTGACTGCTGCGCTGCGAGTCGCGAGTTCGATCCCCGCACGGAATGTAGATACAGGTTGTTGTTTTTACATATGAGTTTAATTGGTTGTAAACGCATCGCGATAACCTGGTGAAGGTTGCGGAGATCCGCTGGACATACGAGACCGGTCAATAAATACGGCGACTCTTGGGTGAGGCTTATGTCTTTCGACTGTAATGATGATGAAACGCAACCACAATACAAAATGTTAGTGTGGAGCAATTATCAGTTTCGCGCCGAAATAAAACTATTACAAAACTTCACCCAATCATTGGAACTAATACACAAAATACTAACTATTTTCCTCATCGGAGCCTAAAAATTGCACTAAACGAAACCGGTTATATAGGGATGTGCCAATTTTTTACCATGAAGCTATAGTTCGATGGCCGACAGAGGTTATGGCAGGAATGTCCGGTTGCGGGCCCGAACGGAAGTGACGAGTCGGTAGCAAAGGTCAATTCTTGCCTTTTTGACTCGACTGCGAATAAGGCAGTTGTGGTGTTGGTTGAGTAGGGTTATGGTGTTCTGGAGTTAACGGATGGAGTGCTTCAGATGGGTGGATGATATTTAAAACATCTGGGACGGGGCGAGTCACGTTTCTAGGATGGATCCGGACAGATAAGCGAAGGTAGTCACACATTGGGTTCCTGAAGACGGCCGACGTAACCGAGGTAGGCCCAAGAAACGCTGGCGTGACGATCTGGACTCATTCCTAAGCCTAACGGATTGGACGGAGAAGTCACATTATGAAAATACTTGGCAAGCCATGGAGGAAGCTTCTGCCGAGCAGTGGGACAGCGTGGGCTAAGAAGAAAAAGAAATGTTAGAGCCGTGTATGTACTAGCCCTAACACAATTTGAGTATCATGGACACGAAAATAGATGAAGAAATGGGAGTATTGTAAGTATAGCCCACCATTCTTACAGACGACCCTCACAGCAATTATACTTTCTGTACCCAAGCAGCTCCACACGTCATCTTTACCATCATAAATAACCAAGATTTATACCAGCAACCACCACGGCACCACCCGCAAATACCACACAAAACGTTTCCCACTTATTACTTAACATATTTTATGCAAATCGAAACAGTATTATCAAGCAGTCTACGGGAACAGAAAATATTCGTATTACCATAATTCGCTATATTATTCGAAGAACCGGTTGTTTGTACGGTTTTCCCTAGTAGTATGCAAAATACTGTGCATGTAGTGTTGTGGGATCGTTGGCTAAATCGGTTTTTTGCGAAAAATCTAGGATTTTTGTGGCGGACGTATTGAAAGTAAGAAAATGCAAACAATCAATCAAGATTTTTGCAAAAAAACGGCTTCAGCCAAAATTGGAAATACATAGCTGATTGGCTAACTTCAGAGTTTATTCATTAGATTAATATTCTGATCGGTTCGAAAGAAACTGTCTAGATGACAGTTTCACACACATCCAGCACATTTCAGTACATCCGGCCTTTGCATAATATTTGTATCAGCCAATGAGCCTTCAAGCTCATCGCAGTTGTTTTACGATTGACATAAGCTAACCTATATGTTTGCCAACATACGTGTCCTATGCAATAACTCCCAGATATTTTGCAAAATACCGTGTTTTACAAAAACGTAGCAACATATGCAACTTATCAGGAAATTGTACATACACGGAATTGACGGACAGTGCCATAATTGTATTGATTATGCAGTTGTTGTGTTAAAATCGTGATTCACTATATTATAGGGATTTTATCTACGATTGTACACAGAATCAGGTTATTTTAAGCCCTAGGTCAAGCTTGTAATCTATGTTAATTCAATTCAGTCCTTTACACGTGTTACGGAACGGTATCTAGGTACTCGTAAATTTGTATTGCTGGGTTTCGAAGGGCTGGGCAGAGTTGCAACTAATAGTTGACTCATAATTCGCCAGTTATGTGTGAGTCACATGTAATAGGGGTCGAGCCAATTGCCATCAAACAGGCACGAATCCTGGCTCCGCGCTGCTACTGAAAAATTTGTGATGGAAAACTTAATAACTTATTTGCCTGACTCGGGAATGGAACCCAGGACTGCGACCATTAGAGCCACGTGGCAACTACATCGAGAAACCTAAAAGCAACACTTGTAAGATCAGTTTTCTTGGCCAAGCACTTGGGTAAAATACCTCTCTAACTGGAGAGATGTGCCAAATTCAACCAATCACAGGAAGGGCGAAAGACCAGGGCCCCGACTCTACTATTCAATAGTGTCAGAATGGTCTATCATTGATCTCATAATTGTTGATTTTGACAACACCAAACTTGTCCAAATCAACAATTATGAGATCAATGATGACCATTCTGACACTATTGAATAGCAGACTCGGGGCCCAGATAAAAATTTTAACTAATGTGATTGGCCGATTTCCGCACATAATCCTCTCGTCTCAGCTCCTCGAGAAACTTAGTGCTGCTTCTGAGAATTTCTAAAAGACGACCATTATAACTTGAGCAGTGGTGGCCCAGTGGTGGCGGCCCCGACTTACGAACAGACGGTCGTGGGTTCGAACCCAGGCAGGCACATTACTTTGTGTAATTTATTTCATCACCGCCGCTCTCAAAACGGTGAAGGAAAACATCGTGAGGAAACCGGCATGTCTTAGAAACAAAAAATTCGAAGACATGTGACATCTACCAATCCGCATTGGGCCCGCGTGGTAGATTATAGCCCATTTCCTCCCAAAGAGAGGAGGTCTGTGTCCTGGGACACAGACCTCCTCATCATCATCATCTGGTCATCAACAGCCTATTAATGTTCCCATTGCCAGCAGTGGGAACATTAATAGGCTGTTGATGACCATTATAACTGGACTTGGGAATCGAAATCAGGACCTATGTCATCATCACCATTTTCTTATCCCAATTCATTTGGGGTCGGCGCAGCATATCTTCTTCCATACTTCTTCATGTCATGAGAGAGATGGTCTCGCTTGTAACTAATAGACCATCGATAAATCATACCATTTCAATTCAATTCTTGAAGCCATCATCAACAGCCTGCAACAGACCATTGCCGCCGGTATAAGTACAATTTAAAGTCAGAAACAAATTCTCACACCCGGATCAAACGGCACATTCTATTTTTATTGGAGTGTGTGCGGAAAGTTAGGGGGTGTCAGACTTCTACTGACTAAAAACCACCCATGTTCCTTCTTAGTCATTTGTGTCCGAGGTCGCGGTATCTCTTTCGAACAACTCGCAGCCCCGACAGGCGTATGAGGCCTATACCTCACAATTCAGCCCACCACCATCCAGATCGATTTTTGAATAAAATGTGTACAATTCGTAGTTACTCGTAGAAACGAAATTTTGCAATAAGAACAAACCACCTCCAACATTATTTTATAGATTATAGCTTGCAATGTCACAGTTTCAAACATTTTTACTTTTTCACCCCTTTTATATAAACCCACAATTTTCTCGAGTTCCACATGAAAACGCGTAAAGAACAGTAACATCCCAGCGAAATAAAACCTTGTTTTACAATATCACAAATATCCGAAACGGTCTCTATAAACTCTCTCCGTTTCAAAGCTAATATTTTTCTTCGGAAGCACCCTGTATAATGTTATGATTTCCACACAAAATTGTTAGTACACCCTGTACGCTGTTTGATACTCCTTGTTGTAAATGTCAGATAGACGTTCTTTCTTAAAAAAATATACGCTCTTGAATTCGGGGAATATTTTTTTTTTGAGTAGATTATATTTGAGTCGGGTCGATCTCGGTCGGTTAAGCCTCGCTTGCTTAGGTTGGTCCCTGGATGGGTGACCTATCATTACATACCGAGTTTCCTCCGTGTCTCACAAAACACGTTAAGCCGTTGGTCCCGGCAGTAATTTATTATTTATTTATTTAAACTTTTCGCACACAAAAAAAGGTACAAAGGCGGACTTAATGCCTTAATTTGAAGATCTTTGACAGTCGTTACAGACAGTGGCCTGAAAGTATGACAACGAGTCTTACCAAAGAGTATGGTATTACTTAGTACTAATTGGGTTGTGGAGGTCAGATAGGCAGTCGCTCCATATAAAATACTGGTATTCAATACCAATTGGGAAAGGCTAAGCAGAAGGAGCAGAAGGCTCATGAATTCGGGGAATATTTTTGTTTCTGACTAGATTATATTATTTCCCGTCGGGGCTGCGAGTTGTTCGAAAGAGATACCGCGGCTTCGACACAAAAGGCTAAGAAGGAACATGGGTGGTTTTTAGTCAGTAGAAGTCTGACACTCCCTTTCGCTCTGTCCAACCAAGAGTGGGAGGGGTTATTTCATGAATTTGGGGGGGGGGGGGGGGGGGCAAAAAGACGTACTTTTGTAAAAATATATTAATTGAATTCTGGGAATCTTTTTCACCCCTCGGTGGTAAGGCCGAAAACCACATCTTTTCGGATTTGATTAGTTTAAAAGAATCTGGCGTCTTCTGTTACGTGATTACGTCAACTACAGAAATTGGAGTAAACTATTTACAAAAAACGTCATAGACAAAATTTTAAAACCTTAA
Source organism: Diarsia dahlii (assembly GCA_949775195.1). NCBI lineage: Eukaryota > Metazoa > Arthropoda > Insecta > Lepidoptera > Noctuidae > Diarsia > Diarsia dahlii. Next base: position 18,666,042 of record OX459206.1, read on the forward strand.
AATTTTTGACTTTGTTTTTGAAGACATACATAAACTTTCGCCTTTTCCCGTGGGGGTAGGCAGAAACTACAGAACGCCATCTGCTACGATACTTTTGCCTCATCCACATTCTTCATTATAAGTACTTCTGGTCATACAAACACGCGAGCTATGGAAAAGACTAAATATCGACGATCGCTCAATGATCAGCCAAAGGCGGCTAAAGATATAATTAATTTATTTTTAAATTTATGTCCAAAAGTGGTACATAGGCGGACTTAAGAGCCTACGGTACCTCAGCTCAAATTCTTATTTCGCCCCCACTTCCCCACGCCGCGCCATCTCACTCTCTATCTCGCTCGCACAGTATTGCTCGCGGTCACGCGGCGGGTACCTACGCGAGGTGATAGCGATTTTGTTTGAGTAAACTACTTATCAGCTGATTCGAGTAAGTAAAAAAAATAAGAATAATAATTAATAATAACATGTATTTCTTTCTAAAACTATAAATTAGAGAAACATCTTACCACCCATGAGGTTGTCAGTTTGAATACGCTCAGTTTTTTCGAAGACTAATACAACTGCTACAACAGCGTGTTTGGTAGAGGTGTGGATTGGCATACAACAGGGCCCGGGATCGAATCTTATCTCTAAGTTTTTATTTTTGTTAGGAGTAGGTATACCAAATAACATAGATCCTCGCCTCGAAAATGCAGAGACGAGGTGAGTATTGAAATGTAATGTAACCATACTACAGCGTAGTAAGGACAGTCCGGATTAGAGTTTCAAAAAAAAGTTGACCTTGGATGCGGAGATCTAATATAGGTACATTAGCACAGTATAAATATCGTACAGTAGGTAGTGTGACTCGGCCGTGTCCTTGAAATAAATGCCTACAGCCGCGCGGTACGTAAACATGCGAAAGGGCTGCCCGCCTCCAGTATTTTAATTACATGTGCCTACTTTGTGCTTCCATTTAGTTTTGTGATCGTAAATAATTATACTTTTTAAAACAAATAAAATATTTTGTGAATTGAATAGAAAGTGTTCAATAAACATGCGTGTTGTTTTTTGATTGATAGATTTAATTAAAAATCCATGTTTTTTTTCGGGACATATAAAGAAATACTTATCCATTAAAAAGACACACATTATTATGCCTACCTACTAGTAAGTGAAATTACCATTGTGTCACCCCTTGTAAAATGTTTTACTACTGTTTTTTTTTGTAATTTGGTGTACATAATAAAGAGTATTCTATCTATATATCTATTATTTTATACTACTATTAATATCATAAACGGGATATTTACCATGTTGTTGTTTTGTTATTTAACATGGTAAATATCCCGTTTATGATATTAATAGTAGTGTCAGTGACCATGTCAGTTTAAAAACTTATATTATTTTATAGTCTTATCTTTCAAAGTTTCCAGGTAATTCAAAAAAAATTATCGCTGGATACGTTATTAACGAATTCATAAAACCAAAAACAACACGATATATCCTACTCGTCATATTAAATACAGTCTGTCTATAAAGTCATGAAATTAATGTTTGAGGAACTAAGATTATTCAAAAGTAGGGTAACACTAAATCATAGTACATCAAATGTCATCGGCTGTCATCAACTTGTTATTTAACTTGATATCTTTTGCATTTTTTAATGTTTTTCAAATCTACGTCGACAAAACTTCGAAGAAACATGTTAAATATTAGGAAAACAAATAGGAGTGGAGCTCAGGAAATTATTTCAAAGTATATTAGCGATGTTTGTTAGAACACCAAGCTGGACAAATTTTATCAAATTTGGATGATATTTATAATCGAACAGCAGCTATAACAGGTATGTAATCGTGTTATTGTTTGTTTTTTATCTACCAGAAGTCACCAATTTACTAAATATACGAATTTAAGACTAAAATAAGCATTGTTTACATAGCGCATTTATAGGTTAGATTGCAAATGTAAGTAGCTCATAATGTAGTGCGACGTTAACTTTTGATACTTTTGGGTAATCAAATTTACCGGTGATTTTAAATATGAATAAGTTTTAACATGTTTGAAATAAAAATAGTGCGATCTATTTTCTGTTAGATATTACTTACATCTTTTTTTAAATTTTTCTTTCAGGAAAATCTGAGAGTACAGTGAAGCGTATTGTAGATGAAGGCAAACACAGATCAGGCCGTCCTAATAAAGAAATGGATGACTTCAACATAAAACGCTAAAACAGATCTGGATTTTAAATGTAGCCTAGAAGTTCTGCGTAAAATTTTGAAATCGATTGGATTTTCTTACAAGAAGTGTCAAAATAACAGAAAGGCTCTAATCGAACAACATATTGCAGCAAAACGGGCAAGAGAAAATGGGCATACAGTGGTATAAAAGTTAAAACATAACATTCATAAAAAATATGTGCGAACATTTTTCTTTTATTTACTCATTTTTATTTCAATGAAGGTCGGAAGGAAAACATCGTGAAGAAATCTGGACTTGTAATTATTATAAGTCTGAAATCGCCAACCCGTCTTGAGCATGCGTGGTGATCAGTGATCGTGCCTTCTCTGTTGAGAAGAGGTCTTTGCCCAGTAGTGAGACAGTAATGGGCTGGTATTTTTTTAATAAGATAACAGATTTTAATTAAAACCAGGTTTGCTTCTAGTACAAAATAATGTGCCAGTATCAAAACCATTTTAGTCACACTATACAGGGTTGCTATGTGCACGAGTCTGCACGACCGCAGCGCCCTCATTTATTTTCATGACTTTATAGACAGGCTGTACGTACACACGGCTACACATCAAGCTATACAAAACCAGTTAATCTTGGCCTCATTTTACTAGATCTTTTCGCACAATGAACGATCAGATTATACTGGTTTTGTATAGCTTGATGTGTAGCCGTGTGTACTTGTCTTATTTTTACCCGACTATGGCGAAGCCAAAAGGAAGGGTAATGATTTTGGCAGTCTATGTATGTTCCACCGTAGCGCCTAAACTACTGAACGGATTTTAATAAATTAGGTGTCAATAGATTCGTAAGAATAGCCCGGGTGACATAGGCTATATAAATTCTAAAAATTCTTTTTATGACAGAATTTAAATGTCAAAAACTTACCTCAAAAAATATTAAATTGAGATAATCATAGCAAGTTTGGTATCAAATAAAAGGTCTTGGCGAGTACATTACAAATATGTATTATATTATAGTTGGTATCGAATAATACCTATTATGATATATAGATAGGTATCGAATAATACCTATTATGTCCTTGTGATCGATCATAATGAATTTTTATTTGTTTGTTATACCGACGCTGCCTACGTGTTATCATTATAATGTCTAGCAGTCTAACTCAACAACACGCCCAACGAATACCAACGGGGCCAGAACGGGATAATATTATTATAATACGTATAACAACGTAGCAAGCGGTGGCGCGCTGCGGTCCTACGATGCACCGTTTCAGAGTTATGGGCGTTCAAAGTTTCTGTAAAAAAAAAAAATGAAATATCTCGAAAACGGAGCATCCTAGACAAAAAAGGACCAAAATTTTTACTCCCCTCTGCCACCCCCGTGATATTTAAGTGAGAATAACTTATCACAAAAAAAAAACTTTTTACACTGGTCCAACTTTACGTAATAATAACATTAAATAACATTTAATTAGTCTAAAACTGTGTAGTAAGATATGAAGGAAAGTTCATTGATAATAATAATTTAAAACAATATACTTAATAATATATTCGTTCTTAATATTAATAAATTATGTTAATTATTTATGCACATTGTAGTAAGCTAGTTATTTAATTTCAATTCGATTCATTGATCACAACAGAATAAAAATATTTAAGAAAAAAAAAAACAATATCATCAACATTGAAAGGGACAACCCTATGGCTTCAATGGAGCGAAGGTAGTTATCGTATCAACTAGGCTTAGTTTCGGTACTGTCCATATTTATACTGTGCTACAACTATGTCAATATCATCTCTCAAGTAATTTTATTTGAAACTCTAATCCGGACTGTCCTTACTACGCTGTAGTATGGTAACATTACATTTCGAGGCGAGAATCTATGATACTCCTAAAAAAATAACATCATTACCATAATTTTTTTTCCATTTTTATAAGGATGTGCCGAGTAGTCGGCCAACTAGTCTGCCCCAATCTAAACAAGCCAAGTTATGGTGTCTACGATACTTACGCATTGAAAATAGCTTTCTTTTTCCTGTAAGAATATTTATAATGTAACTTTTTATTTAGTATTCAAAAAAGTATTTGATAAATATTATCTACATCACAGTACTTTGAATAAAAAAGAAAATACAATGTCACAAAAATAAAAATTAGACATGGGGTTCGATCCAGGGCACTCTGTATGCCAGTCCATACCTCTACCAAACAAGCTGTTTTAGCAGTTGTAAAGGTGTTCGAAAAAACTGAGCGTATTCGAACTGATAACTCATGGGTAGTAAGATACATATTTCTATATTTTATAGTTTTAGAAATATTTAGTACTTATTACTAAAATTGCTCTTACTATGTTCGGCGTTTGATTTGTATTAACGTTTTGTAAGCTTCTGAGGGGGTTTCTTTTCTTGATGGCGCGAGTGTTATAGGCTACATTAAAATTAAAAAACAAAGAATATATTCTTTGTTTTTTAATACACAAATAAAACAAAACAAAAACAAAATAACTAAACTAAAGAACTAAAGAATTATTTATTCAAAATAATTGCGTAGAAAATAGTCCGCTGTCTGTAATGTCGCCAAACATAGGTTCGCCTCGCAACAACTGCCGCAGCAGACTGAATGTCACTATTGAACAAATTGAAAAGGATAGCGCTATTACTACCGCGCTCCAAACGTGAGACAGAAAGAATGTGCGCTCGCTTAGAATAAAATAACGTAAGCGCCAATCACAGGAATGCTAATTACGAGAAAACCACGTAGAAAATTAATAAAAAAAATGTGCACGATTTGAGATAATATAGTTACCTATCTATTATGTAAAAATCGTCACTAAATTCCTTAAGGTTTCAGAGATCCAACTCTAAATAAGTGCAAAACGAGTTGTTTTAGTATTTTTTTTCTATCGAGGTTTTTTCATCCAATCGTGTTTTCGCTTGTACAGATTTAAAGATTATAAGTCCAAGTTTAATGGTGTCCAAATACTGAATTCTTAGGTCATATATATACCGAGATCTAGATCGCCCAATATCACCAAAACAGCATAATACGAACTCTTAATGCCACTAGTAGGCATTCTCTACCAGTTAACCTTAGGGTCCTAAATGGTACAGCATTGTGGTAGAGTACAAACATAAATAATCAGGAGAATACTACTTTGTTAACATATATTAATATACATAAACATCTTAAAGGTATTATACAACCCTTTCTTTTTTTAGTTTAAGATCAACTTTAGCTTTAGTTATCAATAGCAGTAAAACAAAACAACAACAGTTCTAAAACCTTTTCATCCCGTTGTATCGCGTGGGCGCTCAGAGATACGTAACGCTGACGTCACCGGGGAGGCTGTGACGTCGATCTGACGTGACGAGCGGGATCCCGACGTTTGAACGATAACGTATATTTGAACTTGAGCTCTTGTATGGATCCACTTTGTTCGAGTTGATAACAAAAGCATTTTATGTAAGAAATCAGCTGTGCTGTACAAACGTGATTTAAACACGTGGGAAAAGTTGGAGCAGCTGATTTTGTATTCTTTTGAGGATTCAGACGAAAAGCCCAATAAATAAACACAAAGTTGAAGGTCGTTTTGCGAAAGTTTGAAATGAAATTATTGTATTGATTTGAACCCTTTCTTTTACAATTATTTCTATCGCAGTTAAGGTAAACGGCCCAATAACCGTGAAGTCTCGAACTTCACTGACTTTGCAGGTCTGCTGTGCTAAAACTAGTAGACTTACAAAAACAAATTTTATATGACTGGATAGATAATTTTATCTAGTTTTGGCGTAATATCCTCTTTTTAAACAAATATAAATGTGCTTTAACTATAATACAAAAATAGTAATAAACGGCTATTTGTACCAGTACCCGGTAGTTTTGTACTAGTAAACGTTAAAGTGTCCCAAAATCCGGTAATTTTCAGCGCGAATTTGAGCTCTATTGCTATACGTTAAAGTTCACAGAAATACTACTTCTGTGTTTAAATAAATAAAAAAGGGCTTATCCAAAGAAAAGATGAAAAGAGTTATCAAATAAGTATGTATTTTATACTAAGGTTACATCAGTTATTTATTTATACAACCAAGTTTGTAAACCTAATATAATAAGTAATATCGTGTTAGTAAATCACTTTTTTTAACAAAAGTATTATATCACCAGCACACATTTATCAGAAAACGCTAAAATCACATAAAATACCTACGAAATACTAAAACATAACACAAATCTATTGTTTCACATACAAATTCTTTAAAAAAAAGACAGTAAGGCGTATGGTGTCCGACGTAAAGAATAGCACCATCCCATATCTTCTCGTGGGTGTCGTAAGAGGCGAATAAGGGACTTACCAGAGAATGTTCAGCAGCATTCTCTGTGCTTTTGTAACAACCATACTGCAATCGCCCACCCGATTGCCAAGCGTGGCGATTATGGCAAAACCCCCTAAAAAATGAGTGCAAAACAAAAATGGCCCTAGTACCAGGCAGCCCATCTACCCTCGACTACGGTAGCGGTCGAGGTGACGGCGTGGCAAGGGGTGCTAAGAATCTCCGGAAGAGATCCGGATACCCCAAAACATACCGACGACTTGACCTGGCAGCATACAACACACATACACTGACGGGCTGACGAGAAGATAACGGAACTCGAAGAGGAATAGAGCAAGTTGCGATGGAGTGTTGTAGGATTATCTGAAATCCGAAGGGGAGGACACGATAATTCTGAAATCCGGCAACCTGCTCTACTTCCGAGACTTACTGACCGACAGTCCCAAAGTGGTTTTGGGTTTATCGTCCGCAAGTCCCTCGTGAACCACATGGTGAAGATCGAGAGTGTGTCGAACAGGGTTGCGTACCTTATACTCAGAATATCTGCAAGATTTTCGCTGAAGGTCATACAGGTCTACACCTCGACAGTAAAGTAGAAACCATGAATGAGTATATGTCTAAAGCCATGCATGGTTTAAGAACTTACTTCACCGTTGTCGTAGCGTTGTAGAAGCTAGACAAACGAAGCGAGGATGATCTGCAAGTGGGGCAATTTGTGATTGGACATCGGATCAACCACCGGGGTCACCAACTGGCTAGTTTATGGAGAAGGAAGGCCTCTTTATGATGAACTCCTTCTTCAAAAAACGTGAGCACAGGAAGTGGACCTGGCAGAGCCCCTATGCTGCGACTAAAAATGAGATAGACTACATCATGTCTACCAACAAGCAATGCATCATACTCAAGGGGCAAACGCCACAAGCATGGTGCATGGGTGCTCTTCAAAAAGGGTGACAGTACCCACCTGAAGAACTATAGGCCCATCTCACTTCTAAGCCATGTCTACAAGTTATTTTCAAGAGTCATCACGAATCGTCTCGCACGCAGATTTGACGATTTCCAGCCTCCCGAACCAGCCGGATTCCGACAAGGCTTTAGTACCGTAGACCGAAGAGTATAAACTGCCTCTCTGTTTAGCGTTTGCGGTCTACGAGAAAGCCTTCAATTCGATCGAGACCTGGGCGGTACTACAGTCACTACAACGTTGCCAAATCGACTACTGGTACATCGAGGTGTTGAAGTGTTTGTACAAAAACACCACCATGTCAGTCAGACTTTAGGACTAGACCTCGAAACCTATCCTTCTGCAGCGCGGTGAGAGGGACACGTCAATTCTCTTCGAAACTGTTCACCGCTGCACTGGAGGATGCCTTAAAGGTTCTGGATTGGAGAGGAATGGGCATCAACATCAATGGCGAGTACATCACTCACCTTCGGTTTGCCAACGATATAGTGGTCATGGCTGAGACCATGGCGGATCTCAATTCTCGATGACCTCAGTGGAGCACCCGAAAGAGTGAATCTAAAAATGAACATGGACAAAATCAAGGCTATGTTGAATGTTCATGTAACACCCACTCCTAACAAGATCGGATACTCTAAACTCGAAGTTGTGGACGATTATGTCAACTTGGGACAAACGGTTCAGTTGGGTAGGTCTAACTTCGAGAAAGAGGTCAATCGTCGAATCCGACTCGGCTAGGCAGCGTTCGGGAAGTGGCGCGGTATGTATCTTCTCGCCCAACTTACGACAGTGTCTCAGGACGAAAGTCTATGACCAGTTTGTGTTGCCAGAGATTACATACTGGACAGAAACGTGGTCGCTCACAATGGGCCTCATCAGAAAGCTCAAAGTCACCCAAAGGGCAATGGAGAGGGCTATGTTCGGAGTCTCCTTGCGGGATCGTATCCGAAATGAAAATATGCGCAAGAAAACCAAGGTTACCGCCATAGCCCGAAGAATTGCCAAACTTAAGTGGCAGTGGGCAGGGCACATTGCTTGCAGAATGGATGGCAGACGGGCTGAAAAACCCTGGAGTGGTGATCGCGAACCGGAAGACGTTGCGTTGGAAGGCCTCCCACAAGGTGGACCGACGATCTGGGGAAGGTTGCGGCGACCCGCTGGATGCGAGACGCACGGGACCGGTCAATGTGGCGAAACCTGTGGGAGGCCTATGTCCAGCAGTGAACGTCTTTTGGCTGAAATGATGATGAATGATGACGGGTTTGCGTCAAATTTTGGGCCACTCGTTGAAACCATAAGCCAGTGACGACTTGGTCTGTCATTCTGGAATGGGGTATATCGTTTAATGTTTTTTACCAATAAACTCACGCTATCCAATAACTGCGCCTTTGTTACGACAGGTAACCCACTATGGCCACTATCTGCCATAAAAATAGTTCAGTTTCTTAAATATTCTTCTTCTTTCGTCAAAACTGTAGCCGATCGTCCGCCTTGGAGCATTCGACAGAGTAGCGGCCGCATATTTTATCATCCAACATCGACCGTGGGACACCGAACTTCCTGGCAGCAGCTGAAATTGTAGCCTCTTTTTGGACTGCCTCCATGGCCTTTAATATGGCCTTCTGCCTATGTCATGACTAGCTGAAAAAAACACAAAATTCAACACACAAAATAACAGAGCATTATCGCGAAATGTGCAAAAATTGGGATATCATACAGAAAAACTAAAAAAAGGAATCAAAACCACGTGGTGACAACACAAACAAGGAACATAGTAACAACATTCTACTAAGTCAAAAGAAAATAATACAGTTTAAAGGAAAATGAGCCTTCTTTCAAGGCAATAAGTATACAATAACGGGTATCGGTGCAACGTGTAATTGTGTACCAATATCCGGTAAAAAAAGTAAGATTTTAACGGGTACTAGGTCAAGTAGGGGTTTGTGAGTACCAATAGATGTGATATGCAATAATATTTACTTTTCAATTAGATTTATCACAATTTATGGGTTTTATCGTTAAATAATACATTCTAATATTTTATAAAATTAACACTCTTACCTTAACGTTATCCGTTGCAGTGTGGCTAGCTGATCAAAGGGACGTGGTGGTTTGGTAGTTCACTGACAGAACTTCGAATTTTCCTAAAATTTTTAAACAGCAAACTTTTCGACCGCATAAGTTTGACGCCATTAAACTTTTTGGCCAGTGCTGCCATTAAAATTGTGTCAAATATTACCAAGAATGTATTGCCATTCGCAAACTATAATTTATTATTGGTAGAAAAGTGCAATAACGCAATAACTGACTTTTTACCGGGAACTGGGACACTCACGGGAATAGGTGCTTCTACCTTATAAGGTTTGGCCAAAATACAAACGGTTTAAGAATACTGTAATCCCCGAAGGATTAGACAAAGGTGTACTTTATTTTTAGTACACACATATTTCGCCAGCTATGTTATCATCACATCACACTATATTATAAAGGTGAAAGTTTGTGAGTGGGTATGTTTGTTACTTCTTCACGCAAAAACTACTAAACGGATTTGGATAAAATTTGGTACACAGATCTAGTTTATAACCTGGATTAACACAGGATAGTTTTTATCCCGATTTTATCTTCCCGTGGGATAATGTTCGAGTTGTAGCGGGTGAAGCCGCTGTCAACAGCTAGTGTTATGATATATTGCCATCAACCGAGCACATCCAGAATCCATGGCTGCTACAACGAAACTCAAGAAGGAAAAGCCCAATAACACTTTGCTTGACCCGGGAATCGAGCCCAGGACCTCCATGCTCAGTACTCGCGCTTACGATCACGAGACCAACGACTCAATGCATCTTAATTATCTAAAGAAACCTATAAGATGTATAGTCAGTATCAGAAGTAGATTCACACTACTCAACAAAGTTTTTTAATAAAAACTTCTTAGATATTACTTGTTACTAACAAGTTATTGAAGAGTAGGGAATAATATAATAAAAGAATAATCTTCTGAAACATTAATAATAATAGCTGGAGTCCTGTACAGTCAGCATCAGAAGTATATTAACATTACTCAAAGTTTCGAAGCTGTTTTTTTAATAAAAACTTGTTAGATATTACTCGTTACTAAATGTTATTGGAGTATAAGGACTATTTTAACGAATAATCTTCTGAAACATTAAAAATAATACCTAGCTAGAGTCCTGTACATAAAAGAATAAAAATTCCGAAATGTTCAGCTACTTCTGATGCTGACTGTACATCAAATAATTTAAATTCCGACATTAATAATAACAGCTGGAGTCCTTGTCAATCAAATAATTAAATTAAAATTCCAAAATGTGAAGCTACTTTTGTTGCTGACGATGACGGTACATCGTATGACTCAACCAAGATTATGTCTAGAGACTAAAATACTTCTCAGTCTGTTACTAAAACTGGCACTATCAAGTCTATTAAAATATCAGAACCAAACCACACGTCGGACACTCCATACAACGCCCGCAAAATAATTACCTATTACTACTACATAAACAAATAACGTTTGTGCACGACGTGCACGTGCAAATGTGTGCGTAAACTCTAGTAGGGTTATCGTAGCCTAAAAAATGGCGCGGAAAGTGCAACGGTCTGCGTCGCGAAAGCCGAGCGGCGACTGATGCGAGCGCGAGCCATTGCTCAAGTGGCGACGACGTATACCTCGAAGTGCGGGGTGAGGTGCGGTATTTAATATGAGCGCGGGGAGGTGAGTGTCCCTTCTGTACGTAGTACTATTATGTATTCTGTGACCAAACTAAAGTTTCATTCAGTTTGTAAACCATATAATTACATCGTCACTCAAATTCCAATTTCATTCATAAATAAGTAGTTTTACAAACCCACACACGGACAAAATGTCATTCGATTAACAAAATCGATGTTTGCTCAAATTATCGCCAAGTAGACATGGACGTATACAGTATGTTACTTTAAACGAGGGACATAATATGATTACACATACTTTTATTTTCATACAGACATATTTTTATTAGTATTATGTAGATACTAATAAAAATATGAACAAAAACAAAACACTGATAAATGACAGACAGAAACCATAACAAATATTTTGTAAAACTCTCGCAACCTTGCGCTTATCACAGAAAATGTGCGCGGGTCAATGAAGTTCAGGTATAATCCATTTTCCCTTCATATTAATTTTAAAACTGGCGTAGGACAATAGCAAAAAAGAAACGTCTTATAAACTGAGATCTGGAGAGCATGGCAAAAATTAAAGTTATAGTTTTTTTCCATATTCGGGACGAGAATCGAAAACTGAATCTTCTATATATCTATATAAATAAAAAGAGAAGTCCTGACTGACTGACTGACTCATCAACGCCCAGCCCAAACTCTTGGACCTAGAAAGCTGAAATTTTGCACAGAGGTTCCCTTTATAGTGTAGACAAGGAATAAGGAAGGATTTTTCGAAATTCAACCCCTAAGGAATTTAAATAGGGGATGAAAGTTTGTATGGAAAATCGTCATTTTCACGCGGGCGAAGCCGCTGGCAAAAGCTAGTCCTTCAATATGTCCCTCGTTTAACCTAACACACTGTATACATATAGGTAGAAAATAAATCAGTAGGCGGCAATGCAACTATACACCGGACGTACCGTAGATACTTGTGTTGCAACATACCTGGGAATGACAATGACAATAGAGGAAAACAGAAGATCCAGTCCGTGTAACGACGTAAAATACGCATCGAAAGATGTTTTACGTTAGGGATTTGGTTTCCGCACTTAGTACTTAAAGCGGCTTATAAGTAACAGCTAACTTGCATTTAATTTCAAAATTATACAGCTACATTTAGAGACTAATCCCAAAAGATACAGCGTTTGACATCAATCGCTTAAAACGCGAAAAACTATAAAAAAACAAAATTGCAATCAGTATTTTCAGTGCACTAGAATTATAAAAAACTCTAACTGTATACTTATTAGCTTGTTCGACTTTACGTGAGCCATGGCGGCCGTTACTTTAACCAGCCCACCTCCTTCCAGAAGCAGATCAAACTTGGCAGTTTTCTCAGGCCATCAGAAGTTATGATGGTGTTCCAAGAGTTTCCTTGCGGATCTGAGTGATGGCCGATGTACTCGAGGAGTACGAACACAATGTTTCGTCCGCCTCCATGCATGCTTTGCTCTGAGGACTGTCAGTGATAACTATTGATAGACGTTGCTATGGAGCTGTTCATAGAAGATTCACCGCGAGAGAGATTATTTATTAGTTATCAAAATCATCTTGAATGAAAAATAAGTATTGCAACATTTCTTGGGAAAGTTTTCAATAAGGCAATTCATGGATGCTGAAAGAAAGTTTTACCTAAAATTAACTTCGTGTCATCCTCGCGGTACTAATTTGTAGTTTCCGGTCACATTCGATAACGTCGTCAACGTTTGTAAGGTACACGTTGACGGGTCCTAGAAAAGGAAATACCTATGTTTATGATATTTGTGTTTAACTTATATGAAGTAAGATGACAGCTAAATTGAGAATTCTATGAAATTAATGCACATGTGCGTCATAGCAGGCATGTGTTCAGGAAATGCATGGAGAATGAATGAGTTTTAGAATGACTAAGTATATATAGGGTTGTATTGACTACCCTGGAACTTCCACCTGCACAGGATGTTATCATGGACCTTCTGAGCTCTTATTGATATATAACGTATGACGTAGTAACACCGGTGCAACTAGGGCAAAGTGTCAAGTGAAACCGAGTTTTTATCAATTACGTTGATTCTAGTTTATATGATTAATAAGTTCGCGGAGATCGATCGCTTTGAAAATATATCGTGACACGAATGATGGCGTAATCGGTAATGTAATTTAAATATTGAAAAGATTTCATTCAATTTATAATCTAATTACCCGCTCCTAGTTTCACACCGGTGCAATTAGTAAGAAAATGAGGAAAGAATTATTTTAGTTTTTTAATTTAAATCATTATTTTTATTAATGGCTTTGGTTAGTATTTTTTGTCAATGTCCGTCTTAAATAAAATTGAAGACATAATTCACCTGAGCTTTAAGTTTAAGCAATAAGGAAGAAACACGTTTTTATATGTACTCGTACCTAGTTAGAGTGAGATTTTAATTAGTGCCTAACTAGATTTTAATTAGTGCCTAACTAGATAAAAACAAACTTATCTGTACTACAAGCCAGTACAAACATTCCTGGGGTTTTCCTTGACGGCATACAAAAATACAGTTTTAATGAAAGTACACTTACCATTGACGTCAAAGGCTTACTGACTAGTGTTAACCAAGACTAGTGTTAACTAGTGAAAAACAAGTTTTTAGAAGGTTATAAAACCTTCTAAAAACTTGTTTTTCACTGCATTAACAATGCCCACGCATAAACACTAATCAAGGGAAGCATGAAATATATCTAGAAGGAAAACCTAATTTATTTAAATTGCTGCTATAAATACGCAGTAAACGCACAGATGCATTAAAAAGCGCGATGTTTTCGATGATGTTTACTTCTTATTCCCTTCTCGTCACGGCATAATTTACTTCTTTCCCTTTGGTATCATCCTTTTTTTTTTTTTGGTGGGTGGAAAATCATCAAATAACCCCCCCCCACCGCTATTGGGCAGAGCGGAAGAGAGTGTCAGACTTCTACTGACTAAAAACCAACCCATGTTCCTTCTTCGCCCTTGTGTCGAGGCCACGTTATGCCTTTCGATAATCCGCAGCCCCGACGGGTTTGGTATCATCCCTTATCTCTTCTTCTCCTATAATATTCCACAAACCAATAAATCATCTAAGTAAATACTCGAAAGTAAAAGCTACGTCGTACAAAATATGATTCGAGTTTTCTTTCGTTACATACATTTTACTTTCGTTCTTAATAGGGTTGTCACTTTCTCTAGAAGTAAGTAGATATATAACTATTAAGGAAACTTAATCAATTTGTTAGTGAATGAAAGATAAAGGAAAACTGAAGATAAGCTATAATATGTAATAAATATATATAACTGATATTATAGATAGTCTTCAGCCCGTTTGCGCCATTAATAATTAAATGCGTTTAGCGTTATAATAACTTATTTAAAAGAACACAGACTGTGGTAAGAAGACAGACTGCCTTGTCGGTCTGTTGGTCACAAGCGTGACTGCTGTGCATGGGTCTTCAGCTCGATTCTCAGGTCGACCAGATGATATTTGGTTTCTTAGTAGCAGCCAGCAGGTTTTTTTGGGACAAGCCCTATTCCCAAACCACTGTAACTCCTGCTAGCCAGAATCAACATTGGCGGCCCCAAGAAAAGGGCCGAGACAATGAAGCCCGACGAAGTCCCAGAGAAATGATTTAACTGTCGTGGATCCTGCAACGAAACTATGCAAAGAAGAATAGCGGAGGAGTAAGAAAAACTGTGATCGGTTGAAGGCAATAGGCTCGTCCTTATTACACGGGACTTAAACATAATTAACAAAATGTACTATTAGGTGCCAGCCCTACCCCCGATCACGAGTAGCAGATAAATCTATAAAAAGGTCGGCAGCGCTGTACGGTTCAATTCGATAGTAAACCTATGCTATATGGACAATAAAACCATGGAATAGCCGTTTGTTTTAGACTGATGTCAGTAGTTAAACTTGCGGTGTAAACAAATACTGTTTCCTTCGTAGTAGGTGGGCGGGGAAGTGTGGATTGGGTAGGCAGAGCTTCTGCCTAATGGAATTTTGAAGAAAATCTTTGTCTATACTATCTATATCTATACTTCTATACTAATATTATAAAGAAGTAAAGTTTGTGTGTTTGTATGTTTGTTAAATTGTAAGGGGTAATCTCGGGATCTACTTAACCGATTTTAAAAATTCTTTCACCAATGGAAAGCCACATTATTGCTGAGTGTCATAGGCTACTTTTTATCCCTGTATTCCCACGGGAACGGGATCTACGCGGGTGAAACCGCGGGACTTCCGCTTGTAATTAATAAAGAGGCAAGCGCTACATTAGGTCCTACGTTCGATTGCCTTGTCGGGCAAAATTGTAACTGGGTTCTTCCATTAGGAATTTCTCAGTAGCAGTCACAGAAATCGGAATTTGTTCCCAGTTGATGGCAATAGGGTCGCCCCTATTTCATAAATGGCAATATTTCGGTGTAAGTAGTATAAAGTACCTAAATCCTCTTTTGACAGTCAAGATCTTGATGCTTTCTTAATTTTTCATTAACAATGATAACCTAAAGAACTCCATAATTATCTTGAATGACCAAGAAGATAGGTCAACAAAAAATATAGTCCAAAAATACAAGAATTTCACAAACACTCCTATTTTCTGAAAGCCCATGAAATGCGTAGAAGCTTTTACCGAACGGTCAAATGGGTGTGACCGCTATCATATTTCTCTCCTTCAAACTGTTAGGTTGGCAAACCCATCTCTCAAACATTTCCAGTTGCTGAAAACTTCTAAAAACAAACCATGACTAACGACTGCACTAACAGACATACGGACAAACAGACATATATAATAAGAAACTGAAGAAAAATGTGTTCCATTTCCGAATTCCCCGACAGATGACGAATTACAAATTCTATATTTGAATCGCGAAGTGACATTTCTCATGTGCGTGAGTGGATTTGTAAACAGATAATGCTTTTAGGCATCGTTCACACCAAACGTATTGTCCGCCGCCGACTGCGAGTATGGTCACTGTCTCTATGGATCTACGTAATATAGCGTATAGTCGGTTCGGTGTGAACAAGAAGTTAAATCATCATCATTTCAGCCGAAAGACGTCCACTGCTGGACATAGGCCTCCCCTAAGTGTAATTTTTGCTTAGGGGGGGTTTGCCATAATCGCCACACTTGGCAGGCGGGTTGGCGATCGCAGTACGGTCGATACAAAAAGCACAGAGAACGCTGCTGCCCATTCTCTGGTACATCCCTAAGTCGCCTCTTACGACACCCACGGGAAGATATGGGATGGTGCTATTCTTTGCGTCCGACACCATACGGAGGAGAAGTTAAATATATACATAATTATATTGAAAAGCGATAAACTGCGTAACGCGTGCTCACAGTCAGCGGCGAACAATACGTTTGGTGTGAACGATGCCTATGTGTTGTAATTTGGTGATTCACCGTATTTAGGTATGGAATTAATGATATACATGTGTGTTGGTACTAGGTGGTACCGTACCTACCATTCTAAGCTTTTCATCTTTATCGTATGAGTCAAACTTCATGGCGCCAGTTTATAGATGCGTCAGATTTGATTGGATTGTACAGACGGCTACACATCAAGCTATACATTTCCAGTTTACGCTGATCTCGCACTGTACAGAAATCCTATACAATGCGAGACCACCTTATACTGGAAAAGTATAGCTTGATGTGTAGCCGTGTGTACTAGGCACCTATTTCACGAACCAATGTGTATTGTCGTTTGTGAAAATGGGAGAACTGCTGACTTCCTGGTTGGGCTAGTGGTCGCAAGCACGGTTCGATTCCCAGGTAGGTTTTTCCATCAGGAATTTATCAGTTACAGCCACAGAGTCTGGATTTGTGCCCGGTTGATGTCATTAGGCTCGCCTTCGCCCCCTTATTACATGGGACTCACACCTCTGCCTAACTCTTCCAGGATTACAAGCTTGGTGTTTTGGGATAACTCAACGTGCTTACTAATGATTTCAAACACTCAAATGTTTAAATCAGTTTAATTGTCTACATAAGCACGATTGTTAAGTACCTGGCCAGGCCAGTTAAAATGTTCAGCGCAAGTCGTAAATAGCATTAAATCTGCCTTCTCGTGAAAAAGGAAGCTGCATTCGCTGCTGCTAATACACATTTCAGCACATTAATACAAATATACTGAAAAATCCTCACATTCACGTCTCACCCTGTCTTCTCCACATTAAAAAGTCACAATTTAAAGATCTATCATCGCCCAAATAACACGCTATTCAACACTTAACTTATAATATCAGCAACCGGCATCATTAAAGACTTTCAGCATTCTTGAGGAGAAACTTGAAATCCTCGCCGTGATCACGACCTCAGGCGATACGACTTGCCGCGGCTTGAGTGATACTCGCGCGTGCCTCTTGACGCAAGACGCAGGTGGCTAATCGTGGAGATAGATGAAAGAAATTGCTTGGTTTGTTTCTGAGTACATGGTCTAAGGAGAGTCTCAAACGACACTGCTCGTTTACGTGGTCGGGGCGTAGGCGCTGAAGAAAATGTATTGGCAGAGTGCCGAACGGAAACGCGGTAAGCGCCGCTCGACCGTCTTGTCTGTGGGTGTACGCCAGTATATCAAGCTACTACTACCTGTCTAATTTCTTTAATAGGTTTTCAACTTAATCACTTAATCATTAGGTTCAAGGTTTTCGGGTTTTGACAGTTTCGAGAAGAAAGATGCCTAAAAACAAAGGATTTGTGCACCGACGACCTGTGTGGTGGACCGATGACCTGGTGAAGGTTGCGGGGATCCGCTGGATGCGAGACGCACGGGACCGGTAAATGTGGCGATACTTAGGGGAGGCCTATGTCCAGCAGTGGACGTCTTTCGGCTGAAATGACGATGATGATGATGACTACCGGGTTCATGTTATGACCTTCTTCTTTCGTGTCGACGGTACAATTTGACAAAATTTCTTAGGCCCAGTATGTGTGATGGTATGTTATGTCAAAGTACGTAGCCAATTCTGAGTCTCGCGTCTTGATCGTTTAATTCGTGGCCAAGCAATTAGCCATCGTTAATTAAAGGACCGCCAAAAGAGAAAAAAGAACCAGTGGTCGCAAATGTAACTGATACGTTATCTTAACCGGAACAGTTCAAGTAATTAACCTCTGCTCCGATACACGCTTGACCGAAATAATCAAGCTCTGTATTGCCAAGTACAGATAATGTTGGTGCCTATTTTGTTAATACTGAGTTTGGTAAATAAATGCTGATATCTAACCTCTTTGTTAATTGGTTTTCCATTAAGAATTTCTCAGTCATTGAGTCCGGATTAGTGTCCATTCTTCACAAAATAAATGAATAAATTTTATATGTACATGAATTTACTATATTATTACTTAAACAGAACTCAACGGACACAAATCTTTTTCTTCCTTTTCTTTTTTTTTGCCGGTTTCACTCAAAGCTCCCCAAAATATAGCAAAGAAGATCACCACACCCACACTACTTTCACCGGTCTACTGCGATCTAAACATAAGTCTAGCATCTGACCAAGAGGTCTGAGTATCACCATGGGGTCCGATGAGATAGTAGACTACTCTTTGTGCTGAACCTCATGTCAAAGGTAACGGTCAAGATCAAGATAGATATCTCTAGAGCTAGACAATAGGTAGTCAGTACGAAGATTTCTAATACTTTTTGCAAAGGAATAAAACATTTAAAACGATATCACCGGTTGGGATACACAAAGACCTAGCTAGGAATAGCAGAACTTCACTCACTAGATTGTGTCTGACTTGGTACAAACTTATATGTCTAACTTTGTGTATGCCTCTGTACTACAATCTCCTTTTTTATGAAATAAATTTATTTATTATTATATATTTATTTTTGAATAAAAAAAAAAAAGACCGGTCGTTTTTGAAAGTTTCCCCCCGAAAACAAAAAATACCTCATCGTCATTAGAAACGCAGAAAGCTACAGGATTGTGCTAAAATCCGTCAAAGAAGTTGCCACAGAAGAAGCCCTGCGTATTACGGGTTTGAAAGGCTTTTTTTATTTTTTGGAGTTTGGGAAATCATTAAATGACTCCTCCCGCTCTGGGCAGAGCGGTTGGGACTGTCAAACTTCTACTGACTAAAAACCTCCCATGTTCCTTCTTAGCCCTTTGTGTCGAGGCTGCGGTTTCTTTTTCGAACAACCCGCAGCCCCGACAGATAGGCTTCATCTTTCTTCGGATTTAGGTGATTCATTCATATTCGTGTGAAATCATATCATATAACACAACATATAAGTATCACCTCATTTTACAAATAAATGTCCTGACCTTTTATAAAAATACCTGAATAAATAACGAATGAAGATCCAGCCGATGTGAATGGGTCGAGGGGCCGAGAGTGGACTTAACGAATATTTTAGCACTTTTATTAATATCCCAGCCAGACACGTCTGTGGCATGTCGAATGGATCGTGGGCTAAATCAAACCAAAATATGGGCCGCGGAAAACGTCCAACGACTTGGCAGGATGGGTTCACAACAGTAGTTCCAGATTGAGAGCATTGCAGTGGGACGAGACAACCACCTATGGAATTTGTACTAGAGTTTGATATTTTTGCAAATTCAGTAAAAAGCAGGCCATTCTCCGATTGCCTAATTACCGTAACCTTTTTTATTTTCATATTTTTAAATAATTCTTTCATATTTTAATAAAAAAAATTAAAAAGGTTATGGTAATTAGGTAAGGACACCAAATCGGAGAATGACAGAGATAGTTCATGAGCTGGGTTTAAACATAGAATCCTTTTCACGCCGCTAGGACGTTCCCGTTGGTAATTTCCGACCACCGGGTTTTGGCGAAGCAGCGGGCAAGAGGTAGTATGAAACCATCTAGTCAGAAACTAAACGTCCTTGAGAATCAGTGATCACACATGTAGGTCAGTTATGCTATTATTATAATTTATATTATTATACCGGTGCCATGTTTAACCTGGCTAAAACTGTTGTTAGGCATGCAATACTCCACTATGATATTTTTTGTATAATTATGGTAGGTATAGTGTGCGTCCTTGTCGGGGCTGTGAATTATCGAAAGGTTAACACGGCTCCGACACAAGAGCGAAGAAGGAACATGGGTTTGGTTTTTAGTCAGTAGAAGTCTGACACTCCCCTTCGCTCTGTATAATGTGCGTTTTGGTACGCATGTGTTACTGTATCATGCCACTACTTGACAAAAGCCCTCCAGAAGCAAAACATAGTAGTGGATAAAGACTGCTGAGTGGCTGTCGGGGCTGTGGGTTGTTCGAAAGAGATACTGCGGCCTCGGACACAAAGACCTAAGAAGGAACATGGGTGGTTTTTAGTCAGTAGAAGTCTATCTAACACTCCCTACCGCTCTGCCCAGAGCGGGAGGGGTCATTGTCTGATTTCACACCCCCAAAAACAAAAGACTTGCTGAGTGGAGGCCTGTGCCGGGTACTTTACAGGCAAATTAGGCCTTAAGTGTTCTGGTAATCATACATAATTTTTATCTCACACGTGATTTCTACAGTTACACCACACGAAGTTTATTATGTGCATGCGTCAGTAGGCATGATTCAGATAGGCATCGGCACCGAATTGTGCGCTTGACCTGCACATTATCTACGATATAATTGTGCTAGATCCGGCCGGCAACAAGCGGCATACAATGTCTCGTGGAGTTCCTTGGAATTCGCACAGAAAACGTTTGTAAATCGAATTAAATTAATTTGTTTCAGTATAATAAGTTTGTATAACGAAGAAAGAAAGAAAATTAGTTTTCCCAAGCGGTTGTTTGAAATGTAATTTGAAAACATATTATGTACTTACAATTACGACGGCACGGTTGGCGCAGCGGCAATGGACTGCTGCGCTGCGTGTCGCGGGTTCGATCCCCGCACGGAACAAATATTTGTATGACCTACAGATAGTTGTTCCGGGTCTGGGTATTTGTGTATGTGAGTTTAAATGTTTGTGAACGCACCCACGATACAGGAGAAATTCCTAGTTTGGGCCAACGTTTAAAAAAAAAAAAATTTTTGATTAGATTGTAGTTTCAAAATAAACAAAATAGGTACAGTCATTGCTGCAAATGATTTTAAACCATAAAATATTGCCGGTTACGTTCAAAATCGAATGAGAACATTTCACAGTTTGTGGTGACCGTATATTACTTCTTGTGACTTTTTATTTCATTTTTGATTTGCTGAAGGACAACACCGTGAGGAAACTGCCATGTCATAGAAAAAAAAATCACAACTTCGGAGGCATGTGACATCTGACCAGTCCATACTCTGTTACAGACAAGTCAGTGTCCCAGCACTGGGAACCGACTGGCCTGGGCGCCGCAACTAAATCCTTACATAGTATAAAACAAAGTCGCTATTTTTGTCTGTCTGTTTGTCTGTATGCTTAAATCTTTAAAACTACGCAACGGATTTTGATGCGGTTTTTTTAATAGATAGAGTGATTCAAGAGGAAGGTTTTAGTATATAATTTGAACGACATCCACGCGGGTGAAGCCGCGGGCATCAGCTAGTTAATGATATTTGAAGAGCGGAGGAGAAGGAAAAACATACTGGGAACGCTAATTGTAGGCTGATTATAATTATTTACATTAAACAGAACCATTACAAAGATCTGCCCAACTAAACCCCGAGTGCATATTATCAGACGTACCGGTCGTCAAGCAGCTAATCTCGACGGTTAGTGTCAACATAGCCGAAAAAACTGTAATTAAATGCATTGATAACGAAGTTTCGGTGGCTGCTGACCTCGATCACTTGACATTTGAGAATAATTTACTTGGCGATAGCAGAATCAGCGAATAAAAAAACTTTTTGAAAAAACACAAAAAAAAATTTTTTTAGTTTTTATTTCACCCTTTTACTTGAACACTACATAATGTCATCATCAACATTTCAGTCGAAAGACGTCCACTGCTGGACATAGCCCTCCCCTAATTGTAGCCACAAGCGGATTCCTGCAACCTTCACCAGCTCATCGATTCACCTAGTGGGAGGCCTTCCAACGCAACGTCTTCCGGTTCGAATACACTACATAAGTATTGTAACTAGAAGTTATTAAGAACATCATGTCAACAGGTCAAGAAGAAAAAGTCCAAAATTCTGATCCGATTTTGATGAAATGCTAATGGGACCAATCGGAAAGTATATCCTAAAGATTTTAAATGATGGAGTTACCACATAAGTAACCAACATTAAAATAACAAAACAGAATTGAGAAACTCCTTTTTAGAAGTTGGTTAAAAAGGGAACGGAGAGTGATGCTGTCACGAGTTCTTTGTCTTCTGCTGTGTTAACCAATGATGAGCCAGCCAGCAAAATGGATATTCAGGTCTTCTTCCTACTTCCTGTATTAATATTATAAACGCGAAAGTTTGTAAGTATGGATGGATGGATGTTTGTAACTCTTTCACGCAAAAACTACTAAACGGATTTTGGATAAAATTTAGTACACAGACAGTTTATAACCTGGATTAACACATAGGATAGTTTTATCCCGATTTTATCTTCACGTGGGATAATTTTCGAGTTGTAGCGGGCGAAGTCGCTGGAAACAGCGAAACTTTTATATTGACCACATATGGGCCCGGCTTCAGTAGCATTCTTTTCTTTTTTTATTCGTATTTTTTTCTAAAACACACAATACATTATTTACGTGTGTAGGATACTTTGGACCCTCCAACATGTAGTTTTTAAGCTATTGCATAGCTTCTAGGTATCGCGGGCCTTGAGCGTGGAGAGCGAATCCAGAAATTTCCTAACAAAAAATTTAAGATTCAGTACTCAACCAGGTTGCTATGGTTACGGAAAATAACAAGGTTGGCAACTGAGGTTGTCAAATTAAATAATTTATAACCTCACGTTGTAAATGTGTAAAGTTTTTCTGTTTTGTCTCTCTGCTTTCTCCTTCTAAAATATTCTTACTCGTATAATTTGTGTACAAAGTGTTTTAAATATGAATAAACAAAGTGCATTTATTAATGAAGAAAGTCACGAAAAAATAGTGAAAGATAATGAGTGATTATTTGATCTGAGATGAGTGAGTACTCCTCGAGTTCTATATACATTCATTTTATTATTATTACGCATCTATCATACGTTTTATTCGTTTTTGCATTACTATTCTGCTAATCGGTCTTAGAAGACGATTCGTTTTCTTATAAAATATCTAAAATAAAATAAATAATTTTCATATTTTTCAATGTAATGACACTTACGTCAGGCTGACAAGATGTCAATACTTTTTCTTTTAAATTTTCTGTCATAGAGTTTCTTACTAGCTTAGTCTATGAAGGTTACTTTTGATTTACTTATATAATTTAAATTCTTTTTAAAAAATACGGCATAAATAAAATAAATAAATAATTATTTGCATATGTTGATAAAAAAATGCTATGCAATAGCTTTACCGCGGCAGTCTCCGAGTGCCACATCAACTTTTTTTTTTCATTTATTTACCATTTACAAAAAAATATTACATTTGTTTAAGCTGAATAGCAAAAACACAAGGTACACAACAAACACAACATAATATTATTATCGCCTGGATGTCGGAAATATCAATAATCCTCCAATATAAACCACTAGCTGATGCCCGCGGCTTCGCCCGCGTGGATGTCGGTTATCGCGGCCAAAAGTAATCTTTACATCCCTCCCTTTCAAAATACTTATGATCCAATACAGCACTAATGCAAAAAAGTGTTTTCTGTATGGCACCACGTATATTTAACCATCTTCCACAGGTACTCAGAGATTTGACTATTACTAATTTATTCAAAAAAAAACTAAAAGAGTATTTGGTAACTAAATGTTTCTATAGTATTGCTGAGTTTTTAATGGAGAAAACAAACTAATTCTAATGTAATTTCTAATGTGGGACATAACTTGATTCTGTTGACTGCTGTTAGTTTTTTGAAATCTTACTTTGACATTTGAATTAATTTGACGATGATATATTAGGTTATTCTGCTAATCTAATTTTATTGATGTTTGAATTGCTTAAGATGTGCCTATATTCTATTATGAAAATGTATTTTATTGTGATTGTTGACGAATGAATTTAAATTAATTGTTTCTTTTTTATGTGTTTAATAATTTTAATGGCTACAATGAATTGAATTATTTTATCAAATGTATAATACATATTTGTACGCCGTAAAGGTAAAACATGACTGTGATCGTTTCTAATGTACTTAACATCTTGCATGCTTTGTGTGTATACTCATGTTTCTGACAAATAAATGAACTTTGACTTTGACTTTGACTTACAACCCTTTTTTCGCATTAATAAGTGCCCTTTCTCAGGTTATAGACTATCTGTGTACCAAATTTCATTTAAATCGGTACAGTAATTTTTTGCGTGAAAGTGCGACAAAGTTACTTTCGCATTTATAATATTAATTTAATAGGGATAGCATGAGTCAAATTGGCAGAAACTTTATCGGCTGATTATGTTGTACCTTGAGAATACGAACCTATGATATCGGCGAAAATCAAGCTTTTACATCAGAAACTCTTCAAAATATCATAAATCTCCATTGTTTACCTTTCAATTACTTTCTAAAAAAGCCGCCACCGCGAAGGCCTTTTAATAAGTCGAGGTAAAAAGTAATTTCGGGGAAAAAGGAAGGAAAATTCGATGAACAATAAGACAGGGAAATTGCTGTCCTTCAAAAATTGGTTAAAAGGTTTCCTTTCGACCCAAATGTTTTGAGATTTTATCCTAATTATTCTATCATCAACAACAGATACAGCTAAGTATTTTATGGATGGATATTATAATATTTTGGGCTTTATTTATGAAAACATTATAAGTATCCATTGTTTTACCTTTTATTTTTTTTAAGATAATTCTTCCATAGAGAAAATCAAGATACAAATGTCTGATTTTTTCTTTTTAGGTACTACCTCCACGCTCGCTAACGGTCGCTCACTATTTATTTTCAGGCAACTTTGGTCTATAAATATTTACCTAACAGGCTATAAATACAATTTGTGTTAGTAAACAGGGGATCTAAAATAGTCAGTATAGCAGATCATAATAGGAAAATAATATTAATTGCGTTAAAATTCGTAAAATGGTCACAGACGCAGCAGTTACTATTGTGATTGTGAATGGTCCATTTTTAACCGACTTCAAAAAAAGGAGGAGGTTATCAATTCGACTGTATTTTTTTTTTTTTTTTTTTTATGTTTGTTCGCTCATAACTTGCGACTGGGTGAACTGATTTTCATGATTCTTTTTTCATTTGAAAGCTGGTGCTTCCCGTGTGGTCCCATTGTCACCATTTCAATATCTGATGATGGGATCTTGTAGAAATCGCGGGAACTCTTCAATAAATAACAGCAGATTAACCGCGATTGTTGCTATAGCATATCTAAGCATTGTTTACGCCATCACACAACATAATATCACGCCTGTACTCACTACAAAGGTTATAAAAACTATTTTGTGAAGATCTGATGAAGAACTTCGGAGATAGGCAACGGAACTCCTCAATAAATGATAGCTAATGGACTGGGATTGCTGAAATCTCATATTGTCTGTCTATTGTTTACACCAGTTCATAACATAACATCACGCCGGTACGTTGTGAAGGGGTAAGCACATGTGAACCACTAAAAAGTGAAAAATAAAAACGTTTTTACAAAAAATAAAACCGACTTCAAAAAAAAAACACTCAAAAGTGAAAAATAAACTTGAGAAGAAAAATCAGTTTCTGAAGTCGGTGACAAAAAAATGAAATCAAAGAAACAAAAGTCACCGACTTCAGAAACTGATTTTTCTTCTCAAGTTTATTTTTCACTTTTGAGTGTTTTTTTTTTGAAGTCGGTTTTATTTTTTGTAAAAACGTTTTTTACGATCCTCTATTATGGCCACATTTAAGACCGCCTTAAAATAAAACTACGTTAGAAACTAAACTTACTCCCTATCTATACTTACTTGAACTACGTTTATGCTCAGCGTTTATGTTGCTTTATTGATAAATGTGCCCAAAAGACTGGCAGCATTGAATTACGCTGAATGGCAATGCTTAGTCTTTAACTCTTTACCCTACCTAGGTCTAAAACTAGTGCTTGGGCCACGAGAAGAATAGGGTATTTCACCAAAAAAATCTAATTAGTCCGTCTGTTAGATTATTTATCGATAAATATTGGATACGTATTTTTTGTTTAAACAAATTAATAAAAATTGACGAAATAAAACGTGTCTAAGATCATGAGTCCTTGTGACGTCAGTTTGTGGGTTAAAAAGTAATAACCTGACGTCACAGTCACAAGACTTTTCGAAGCACATCTTTTGATTAAGTGAAATAAGAAAAAAAATACGTGTGAATTATTTTTTGGAAATCTATCTGACGGACTAATAGACTTTTTGTCCGATCCCCTATTACATTTTCAAGATAAACAATGACTTACTTTTGGTTAACAGTACATTATACCAAGCGGCATATAACTTGAACCTGCGCAGTAGTCGTTTTTTAGACGTCCCATTCAAATCAAGCAGAGAACGACGCCATTTTGGGTCAAGTTATTTGCCTAGGAACATACATTACTTTCAACCTACCCATCAAAATATCGGCCTCGAAAACGACATTGTGATTGGCAATCAACCTACCGATGAGTCGGCAGATTTTACTTAAAATATTTACAATTATGGCCAAAGTACAATGACATTTAATTTGTTATGAAAAACTGAGTTAGCAACAAATAAATATGTAGTAGATATAAATATGCTGTAGGCATTGTTTATCACTAACGCAATTAAAAGGCTTTTTCACAAAAAAAAATCAAATGCCTAACTCAAAAAAAATCTAGACCAAGAAATTCCTGAGTGTTTATTTACAAGCCAGAATGCGCCTACACAATAAATTAGTGTTGTAATTGGTATTATTGTCAATTTTGCCGACAAAACGAACGTGCGCTCTTCATATTACATGAAGTGTGGTAACTGGCACGTGTACTTGCATTCTGCTACGTTCGATTTTTGAAATCCGGTGTACCTGGAAAAAAAGAAAATGGAATGAATTTATTTGTCTTTATTGTTCAAAATCAAAATCAAAATATTTATTTCAAGTAGGCCAATTACAGGCACTTTTGAATAGTCGAATTAAACTAACTGCGGCACTCGGAGATATCCAACGATACTCAAGCCGCCACCCAGCAAAGGCCTGACATACTTTTGTATAACAAAACTGCCAAAAACCTTTACCAAGCGACGGCCCAAGCAACCACTGAAGCTCTCCGAGTGCGGCAGTAAACTACTAAACTAATGAAGCTAAATAAACTAAGCTACAGTCCCAGTCACAAGGCAAAATAACTCGTTCTTCAGGAGTAATGGCGATTTTCAATGACTACTTATGTCACATTTGCGTCTTTTCAATGAACTCAATGGCAACCTATGAAAGTTTTCTAGAGTAGCATTGATGAAACGGCAATCAATTTAGATCACGATCAATATCAAAATGTGAATAGATATATGACGAAAATCACTTAATTGATTGTTAACTCTGAAAATGTAAGATAATTTCTGAATCAATTTTTTAACCGACATCCAAACGGAGGAGAATGGGGACTAGTACCTATTATTGCGCAGTGGTTCCGTCTCAATTTGGTGAAGATCTGATGTTGCTCTTCAGAGAATACAATAGGGGATCGGACTGGGTCAAAATAATATGATTATGTTTAGTCCGTAAGTTAGATTATCGAAAAATATTGAATACGTGTTTTTTGTTTTATCAAATCAATAAAAAATGACGAAGATAAAACGAGTCAAAGATCTTGGAGTGGGGCTTGAAACGTCACTTGTGTCGTCAAAATGTACTATCATATGACGTCACACGAGTTTTCGAAGCACTGTATCGTCTTCATTTTAAGTTTACGTGAAAAAAGAAAAAATACGTGTTCAATATTTTTTGGAAATCTATCTGACGTACTAATTAGTTTTTTTTTGTCCGATCCCCTATTCTGTTGTGATTGATTGATTCAGGACTCGGTGGCAAAATAACTGAATCAAAGAAACAAAACTGCTACAAACAAGACTTCTGAAGCTGAACTTATTTTTCACCTTTTGATGTTTTATGAAGTCGGTTTAATTTTTTGCAACAAAGTTTTTTTTTGCAGACCGGTTGGGCTTCAAAAGAGCTAAAAGTACCAAATGATGTCAATTTATTCAATAATACTCATTAAATAACTAGTGTAAAATGTTTTATAAGCGTGCTCACACCTATTTGCCATGTCTAGATATTTTTAGAAGATTGAAGAACTCTGTTTTATTAGCTAACAGGTCCGTTGTCTGTTAAGACGAGTATGCAAATATATTGATAATAAATATTTCTTCTAGTTCCTTCTAGCGGATCTAAATATTCTTTTAGAAATATTTAGAAGAATTCCTTGTAAACTGCATTAGAATAAGAAGCATGAAGATAAGCATATTTTAATACTACACTATGACACCTCTCGTCATCTGCCTAGCCTTTAATTAACTATGTTGGGGTCGGCTGGATGCAGCTTTCTGTACTCCCTGTGTAATACATGTCAGACTTTCAGGCCACTGCCAAGGAGGCAGTCACAATAGCTCCATGGAAAATACAGGCATTCGGCTGCATGCGGTTAGTTAGACTGAAAGCCCACCACAACATTGTTGGGAAAAGGCTAGGCAGATGGATAGTGTTACTTTATAACTATAGTTAATAACCATAGTGAATAATGTCAAAGAGACTCTATTAAGAAAAGGAGCGTAAAGCCATAAAAAGAACAAGTTTAGTATGCAAATAAAAATGGGTGATAATTATCATAAATTATTTAATTTATAATGTTAATTGCTCAAGGACAGGAGAATGATTGATATAAAGATGGTTTGGGCGAAACGTGTTCGACAGGATTTACTATTTTTACTACGAGAACCTTCCCATAATAATATGACAGATACGTAGCTTTTATTATTTTTACGGAAGTACCTGTATGTTACGATTACGTGTGATTCTCTTATTCTTCCGATATTTGTTTCATATTCATTTCGTGGCCGGATCCAAGACAGTTCAATTGTTTCTGGGACTTCGTCGAGCTCATTGTCTTGGCGCTTTTCTCTGGTAGTACAACCATATTTCGCCAATTATACTTAAGTCCCATATACTAGGGAGCGTGCTTATTGCCATCAACTAGACACAAATCCAGACTCCCTGGCTGCTACTGCGAAATTCCTGATGGAATATACCAATAACACTTCGCCCTATCTGGTAATCGAACCACATACCTCACGCTTAGCAGTCGCGCTTACAACCACTACACCAAAAAGGCACTCAAATACCACAAAACCAGGAAAAAGTACAACTTCGTCTACATTTAACAATAATAAAACGGAAACAATTTTTTGTAAACTGCCTCTTAAACTGTTCCACAAAACAGGCAACGCTTAAACCAATCCTCTGTAAACAAGAAGGTAAACTATCAAACTACCCGAGTTATTTATAGCAAAGTTCTTAGAGAAGTTTTTTAGTTTTTCTTAATTCGCAAAGTGGGAATCTCAGTAAAAAAAATGAAAAAAGATGTTGCAAAAATACAACGTGGTAAAGAAAAACTCGGATTCCGAAAGATCTCAAGCAGGCCTTTTTTTTGGCGGCTGGAAAATCATCGAATGACTCCTCTCGCTCTGGGCAGATCGGTAGGGAGTGCCAGACTTCTACTGACTAAAAACCACCCATGTTCCTTCTTAGCCCTTGTGCCGAGGCCGCGGTATCTCTTTCGAACAACCCACAGCCCCGACGGTGTGTGGTTAATGCAATAATGCCTCACCTCGTGTTAGAGTTTTTATGCCGCCTCTCGGCCTATGACTTGGCTTTCTTCTTTCCTTTAAAAAAAAAACGTTGCCCCACACTAGGAATTTCTCCTGTATCGTGGCTGCGTTCACAAACATATAAACTGACATACACAAATATCCAGACCCGAAACAACTATCTGTAGGTCATACAAATACTTTACAAGCCGTCAAGAAATGTCTCAGGTATGCTGATTTCATTATCATGTTTTCCTTCACGAGCGACAATTTACGACAAAGCAAGTGATACAATACGCACATAAGTCCGAAATACATACGTGTCTTGGATTCGAACTCGTGACCTGTGACTTGGCAGTCCAACGGTCACACCACTAAACTATCACTTCAAATAAGCATAAATTAGCAGATTAAGTAATCAAATTGTGTTTTTGTATGTACCCAGAAGCAAATACACGCGTGACCTTTCATTCTTCAACAAACATTGAAAAGACCTTGAACCCTCAAACCAGTAGGTACTACGCTATAAAAAGCACCAAGTTCAACGACCTCACGAAATTCTCAAAGTACAAAAAAACGTAGATTATTTACTTACACATAATTAAAATAAATTAGTAAGTACTTAATGGTATTATGATAATTCTAATGTCTTATTGTTGTAATTAGTCGAATAATATGCAAAGTGCGTGGATGAGATTTCAAGGTTGACGAGGGGTCTTAAAATTGTATGTTCTTACGCACTATTTCTAAATAGGTTTGTATATATTTACCTATGTATAATGGGGCCGGTGCTAACTGGCACCGATTGAGCTTAATTTGATAATATGAAGCCTTGTTGATTGTCACAATCGTAACTAAGCATGAGGTACAGGGTTCGAATCCCTAGGCGGACAAATTGCTATTGAGTTTTTCCATCAGGAATTTCTTAGTAGCAGCCACAGAGTCCGGAATGGTGATGGTAGACTCGCCCCCTATTTTTTTTTTTTTTTTTTAATAATAATGGAACGTAGCATAAACCTAGCACACCCACACATTTTCTTTGGCCAGCTCTTTTCGGCTAAAGCTAACAATAGTTTAAGCACCTATCACCCTGAAAGGTATATGTCGTAGTAATTTAGTTATAGCCGTGATATATCTCGGAAGGAAGTCATAAGAAAGCGGTTCATAACTGCAATTTTAGCTATGATACGAGCCTGATCTAGTAATTTATCTATCTTTCACTTCAACATCTGCCTAGGGTTAGGGGTTAGGGGGTGGGGTTTATATTGGGGTTGCTTCCAGTCAAACGGGATGCACCTGAATTGGTAGGACTGGTTGTCACAATTTATAGGGCCACTGACTACCTGTATTAACGACAGTCAAGATTTATAATTGACAGCCGGGAATAACAACTTAACGGGCTTTCCGAGGCACGAAGAAAACTCGATATACAGTGAAACTTGGTTAAGAGGGACCTGGATAAGTGAGAAACCTCCATAACTGTAAATCATGCTGAGGTCCTATGAGACAGATTTGGATATCTAACACTAGGTAAGTGGAATACCTCTATAAGTGAGACAAATTTTCAGGTCCCTTGAGGTCTCACTTAACCAGGTTTCACTGTATAATGAATGGTCACCCATCCACGGTGTGACCTTGGAAACAGCGGCTTAACCTTAAAGATCGACCCATGCTGGCTTATATAAATTATTTAGCCACGAGAGCTCCTCCCCCTCGTTTGCCAATTCATGACAAAAAAAAAGGTAGCACTCCGGGAGTGCCGGCAGAAGTGAAAACTTCAATATTAACTTTCAAACTCGCGTCAGGGTCACGTGATGCTGATCGAAAGTTTTTACCCATACAAAAAAAAGTGCTCAGCGCCGCTAAAGAAGTTTTCACTTCAAAAACAAAATAGTGCTACATAGATAGGCCTCTCTCAGAATCGGATGACTTGCCGATAGCCACAAAACTTGGGGCAAGGGTTACCGACCTGTAAGTCCGCCGTCCAGTCAAAGCCCTGCTATCACTTAACGAGAACCTCATCCATCATTTCAATTTCCCATTAAATGCCTTAAAAACATGCGTGTGATTACTGATTACAATCAGCTGATGCATTGTACTTAAGCTACAATGAACCACATCCATTGCTTGCCTAGCACTCAAAGAAACAGATCTCCTCAAACAAATAAAGTAATGGAACTAATTCTCGATCCATTACCCGACAAGGCGTTATAACACACTACTTAACGCACAAAAAAACAATAACACCTCAGAAATCAATCAAAAACAAATAAAGTAAGTATCCCACGGCAATAAACTGACAGATATAATAACATATTATTCCTTAGATAATTGTTCAATTCCATTCGGCATCAAACTGAACGCGACCATTCTGACTTGACATTTCCAAGATGGCGCTGGCTGTCAAGAGATCTGTCAAAACAGCTGTCAGATTGGTTTGAAATTTTAGTTCGATTTTTGGTCGTATGTCAAGATATAATGGTGGGTGCACACGTTCGGTTTTAGATTTGTATTTCGTAGTCAATGCCAAGGTTAGAGTCGATGACCGCAGAGGCGACGGTCGCCAAGCGCGTGGAAGAGCGGGGATAAGTCTGTTTATGTTTTGAAGGTGAAGTGCTGTCTTTGGCTGTAGTGGGTTTAATTAGTTTATTGTGTGTACTTGGCCTTTTAAGAGCATGTTACGCTAATTGGGATGACTATCTGTGTTATATAAAAGTTATGATTCATAAGGCTAGGATTATGACAACTCTATAAATATGTCCATAATAACAAAGCCATGTTTACTATTACAAAATCAAACTTTATATCTGGCTAATAACATAACATCACGCCTGCAATCCTCGCAGGGCTAGCTAAAGGTGTACCCTTTAGTACATCCACATTTCTCCCGTTATTTCTAAGTCCCATGTAATAGGGGGCTGGTTAGACTGGAAGCCGACCCCTATATAATATATTTGGGAAAAGGCTAGGCAGATGAGATGATGCTGGCTGATGTAATAGGGGGCGAACCTATTGCCATCAACCCCGGACACAACCTAGTCTCTATTTCTGCTACTGACAAATTCCTGATGGAAAAAGCCAAAAACACTTTGCACTACCCGGGAATCGAACCCAGGACCACATGCTCAGCAGTCGCTTACAACAACTATACCAACATGACTATATCTTGGTAATATTTACTGTAATTACCTTTTATTAAAGGTCTGTTTTCATTACCAAATCAAGTCATCGCACTTACAACGACGACTATAGTGTGCGCGGAACTAGTTGGCCGCGCCTTAGGTGGCGTCAGGGGTGAGGGGGCGGGTTGCCTACAGCTCGCAATGCACAGGAGACTATGATTAGACAGTGATGACCAATCTCGAGATATTGTGAACAATAATTGTTCAATTTATTGAAAAGAATACTTAAATAAAAAACAAAAACATGCCTAATGCGCGGCCAACTAGTTCCGCGCGCACTATAAACAAAAGACTGTCCGGAGTGTCCGGGCTCCAAAACAAACATGGCCACTCAAACGCTAATCCGTCTTAATCAGTCACCTCAGCGGGTTTACTCTCAAACAAGTACATACCCATACAAGCCCATACTCATACAAGTTTGTCCTCATACAACATACTCATTATGCAATTATGTGCGAAGGAATTCGAAGGTAGCCGCGATTTGTATGGAGGTTTCAAACTGAGGAATTTGAGGGTAAGGGTGCTTTTCCACTAAAGATGTGCTATGCAGCTATGCTGCGAAGATGTAATAGCTAAGCTGTGAAACTATGTGACCATTTCCACTGATACTAAGCTATGTAGCTGTGCGAGTAAGATGTGCTATGAAGATGCGCCGCCGTAAAGTAGCTGTGCGAGGAAGATGCGCAACTCGAGCTATGCGATGTATCGATAGTAGGGAAGATAGCAAAGCAACACATAGCACGCATGCATAGCACGCATCCATATCAAACATCCATAGCACGCATCCATCCATATAAAAAAAAACATAGCTTAGTTGAATCTGTTTCCACCAGTGCTAAGCTATGTGCACCAATGAATATGATTGGTGGATATCAAACGCATCCATAGCAACGTAGTATAGCACATCTCTGGTAGAAAAGCACCCTAACTGTTCTTATGGAAGTTTGTAATCAATTTATGAGGCTTAATCGAGTTGATATGTAAGATTAAAGAGGTGGGAAGATGCATTTGAGCTTTGGAATGTGAGAAATCAACCAACGTATTCAAAGTCTTTGGAGTTTTTTTTGGATCGTTAACAGATATCTGAAATGGATGGTGTGTTTAATATTAAAACGAGGATAATGTGATGCGCAGCATCTACGTAGCCCGGCCGGCTTCCAGTCTAACCGGATACAGCTGAATACCAGTATTTTACACGGATAATCTAACCTCCACAAACAGTTAGTACTGGCACAGAATACATAATAGTACTACGTACAGAAGGGACACTCCCTTCCCCACGCTCATATTAAATACCGCACCTCACCCCGCACTTCGAGGTATTCGTCGTCGACACTTGAGCAATGGCTCGCGCTCGTATTAGTCGTCGTTCGGTTTTCGCGACGCAGACCGTTGCACTTTCCGCGCCATTTTTTAGGCTACGATAACCTTCGATCAATAGTACATTATTGATCGAAGACGATAACCCTACTAGAGTTTACGCACACATTTTCACGTGCACGTTGTGCACAAACGTTATTTGTTTATGTAGTAGTAATAGTAATTTTGCGGGCGTTGTATGGAGTGTCCGAGGTGTGGTACTGGGTTACACGATGTCCCTTGTTGGTAAGTCTGTTTGTCATACTTTCAGGCCACTGAATACATGTAACGACTAACAAAGATCTATGAATGACAGTCGGGTCCAACGACCTGACGTGCTTTCAGAGGGCTTTCAAACGGCTGATCTGATCGTAACGAAATTTAGCAGGTAGATATACATTATAAACCAGAGAAGGACATAGGCTATCTTTATTTTTATCTCAGACATACACAACCAAAATTACCACGCGTATATACGAAGTTGCGGGTATCAGCTAGTAAGATGATAATTGTAAGAAATCATCATAATTAAATCCTATAAATAAAGTGCGACGATAATGAAAATCCTCTCATTATAGGTATGTAACGCAAATATGACAATGCAAACAAGGAAACTGCATGAGAACCACAACATAGGGAATAATGATTATAAATAAACAATTAAGTACATCAATTAAACTAATAGCATGGCTCTCAATATAATCATGTTATTCCGTTTTCCTGTTTGAAGTACTTCATTGATAGCATTTGCCGCCAATTCTAACGTCCATACTTGTTTTGGCGCGAACTCTTGGTTATAGTTCCTTTGTAATTCTAAACTTTTAACTTTTTTGCATTAATAGAAAGAAGACTAAAAATGAAAGATTTGTCAAACGTGAGTACATTTAAAGTGATTTCGTTAACCTGCCCTGTCCGTTTGTTTGTTCCGCCTAATCTCCGAAACGTCTGGATCGATTTTGACGTAACTTTTATTTGAAGATACTTGATTTTATAAGGAGTAACTTAGACTACTTTTGTTGTAGCAGAAGAATTAGGGTTAAATGCAAAAAAAATTAAATTGTTAATACAATCCGATTCAAACATCATCATCTGCCTAGCCTTTTCCCAACTATATTGGGGTCGGCTTCCAGTCTAACCGGATGCAGCTGAATACCAGAATTTTACATGGAGCGACTGCCTATCTGACCTCCACAACCCAGTTAATACTAGGTAATACAATACTCTTTGGTAAGACTAGATGTCAGAATGTCAGGTCACTGACTACCTGTAACGACTGCCAAAGATCTATATATGGCAGCCGGGACCAACAGCTTAACGTTAACGTGCTTTCCGAGGCACAAAGGAAACTCAGTATGTCGGTAGGTCACCCATCCACAGACCGACCTAGGCAAGCAAAGCTTAACCATAAGATCGACCCGAGTGGCGGTTCTTATTAACCCACGAGCTCCACACCTCCTCAAAATCCGATTCAAACATAAAAGTAATTAATATTTTTATAATAATTTGACGCGGACGATGTTCGCAGGGATTAATCTTCCCACCGCTGGGACGCAGACAGAAGCCTTCTCTACTGTCTATAAGACAGAGAAAATAGAAACAAATCAAATAATACTTGGCGTTATAAAACGCATAGAAATCGCTTTTCTCCTCAATCTTTCATGCCATTATCTGCTAAAAGTCTTTCACAAACCGACTTATAATGAGTAGGTATACATAGGCATTATATTAAGAGGTCTCAGAGGTCCGGGTTCGAAGTAACGGGTATTTTTTGTCTATGACCACTAACAGCTATAACATTGCTTCTCATAATTTGAAAGTTGAAACTGATTAAAAGATAAACTGTAAGAATTAGATTGGTAGTTGTAAAAAACTGGATGAGTGCGAGTCTTAATTATGTACCCACGGTTCCTTAGCTATCAGAAAAGATATATTCACAAAATTACAATTACTGTGATTCTTTTTCATCCCAAAGAAAATATGGATGGACTGTGTGGGAAATGACATGAAGGAAGTAAAGATAAAAAATTGTGTGGCGAAAACCCCAAATGGCACAAGACAAGGTCAGGAATATAATAATAATAATATTCTTTATTTTTCAGACAACTTGATCTAATAGTGAATAAATGATAATGAGATCCATTCCCATCCCCAAACAGAACCACCTTGGAAGTTACTAACTATTATTGGTGCCACAATTTAAGTATCTGACCAATAGTATATTAGATAGTACCTATAATAGAGGTAAACAGTTGCGGGCCTGTGGACGGTGAGTAATGGGCTAGCTCATCGTCCATCCGTCTTATGACGACGACAGGCCGTGTCGACGGCGCGTTCGTGTTCCACGCGCGCCTCAAAGAGATGTCAGCAACATTGAAGGGGCAAGGGTCAACGCCCGTCGGGGCTGCGGGTTGTTCGAAAGAGTTACTGCAGCCTCGACACAAAAGGCTAAGAAGGGTGGTTTATAACAAACATGAGTGGTTTTTAGTCAGTAGAAGTCTGACACTCCCTGCCGCTCTGGCCAGAGCGAGAGGAGTCATTATTTTGATGAGTTCCAACACTTCCAACCCACCAAAAAAATTTAAAAGTGGTAGACCGTTAAAACTCTGTTAGATTCATGAAGTCATCTCGACCAAAGTACTGAATATATGTCAATAAGCCTAAATATTTTCAATATCGCTCTTCTTTCAAGTCAGACTAGAGCAAGAGAAGGGAGAGTGCCCTTTTTTCTGCTGTCTGCACTATAATACGTCCTGAATCGATGGTGAGCTTCCGCAGAAATTGCCATGGCCAAAAGTTTGTTCATGAGCTCTCGTTGCCGTTTGCGGAACCCTAAAAGTGAGCCGAGTATTGATATTAATATAGGTAGTTAATAAGTAGGTATATGATATCATCACGCATATGTCAGTGCGGGTATGTTTAATTGCAAGTGATATTAATAGAATATAAAAAATAGCGCGATTATTTGATTTGTGTAGATGTGAGCGAACCTATCAAATCTAGAAGTTTTATTGTTTGGAAGGTCTACGTTACTGGAACCAGTAACTGTTCAGGATAATTACAACATACACAAATCTCCGTGTGGTGTCGGACGTAAAGAATAGCACCATCCCATATCTTCCCGTGGGTGTCGTAAGAGGCGACTAAGGGATGTACCAGAGAATGGGCAGCAGCGTTCTCTGTGTCTTTGTAACAACCATACTGCGATCGCCAACCCGCCTGCCAAGCGTGGCGATTATGGCAAACCCCCCCAAAAATGCCTGGGGGAGGCCTATGTCCAGCAGTGGACGTCTTATGGCTGAAATGATGATGATGACACAA
This sequence comes from Diarsia dahlii, assembly GCA_949775195.1. Lineage (NCBI taxonomy): Eukaryota > Metazoa > Arthropoda > Insecta > Lepidoptera > Noctuidae > Diarsia > Diarsia dahlii. Next base: position 18,703,858 of record OX459206.1, read on the forward strand.
ATCTCTGTATTTTTCGTAGTTAATTACTCACACATGCCTATCATTTTTGTATTATTATAATAAGCCTATATAATCCCACTGCAGAGCAAAGACCTCCATTCCCTCTTTCCATTTTTTCCCTCTTTCGATCTAGTGCGATTGTCGGCCTTTCGTTTGAGAAAGAGTCCAGCTCATCCCACCATTTCCTTCTGCCACGTTGTCACTTCCTGGTAATGCCAAACAATACAATGCCTTGAAATTTTATGCCCAGCGAAGGATTCCCGTGTGCAGTGGCAAAACTTAACAGTTACAGTTAGGTGCGTACCTAGTGTACCTACCACTGTGACTAAAGTTACACATAGGTATCGCATTCAAAGTAAAGTAACTACAGTCCTTCAAAAGTAAATAAAATGCCGGTTCCAGTAACCTTGGCACCTACAATCTATGATTGGCAACGTTATGCAACGACGTGGTAAAGATTGCAATTTCCACGGCGATTACGGAAAGAAAGAAACATTGTTGAAGTGAAACCAATGCTCTTATCACGCGGCGCGAATCGGGATACACTTAGTTGCTGTAGTGATAAGGTCTTCAGGGTTTTGTTTTTCAGGAGTGTAAGAAAATACATTCAATTAAAGTATTATTGAAAGGGCAAGCAGATATGTATTCTATATAGTCATCCTGACCGTTTTTGGTCATGTCGGTCAATCTTAGCGGAGATCATATGTGTTCAATATAATCCTCCTGACCGTTTTCGGCCATTGCGATCAATCTTAGCGGAGATTAGCCAAGGGCGCGGGAGATACTACAGTGCACAAGTAGTGTGTGAGTAGGTACAGGTGCACTCTCTGTTCCTTTTCATCGGGAAAGGCAATCCGACAAGACCGGAGAGAAATCAGGCAAAGGACCAAAGGCTTACCGTGCTTTTCGAGGCAAGGCTCGGTTCAAAGTGGATTCAATGATTTACCAACTCTACTAGATCTTCTGACAACAATGCAACTCATCGTCATCATCTGCCTAGCATTTTCCCTACTATGTTGGGCACGGCTTCCAATCTAACTGGATGCAGCTGAGTACCAGTGTTTTACATGGAGCGACTGCCTATCTGACCTCCAAAAACCAGGTAGTATTGGGTAACACGATATAACACAATGCAACTCATCCACCTCAATAAAAACCAACCCGTAACCTACCTATTTACTTCGCATAAATTCAACACCAATGACGTATTGAAAACACATTAAACCAACCATAAGCAAAATTTTTGCAACCAAAAATGGCAGTTGCAAAAAATCGAAAGGAAAAACAACGAATAAAAATTCATATCAGACGTTGTATGTACGAACCAGGACCGGATGTTACGTAACCGGTAGTGGGTATATACTATACATGTATGTAGACATGTGTACATTGTGTACATTGATCCCTTATGTATTCAGAAGACGTTTTCGTCGCCCTTTACCTTGCGGGGCCTGTGACCCTGGTACGGGCTGGCAAAAAAGTTGAGATTAGAAAATTGCAACTTTATATTGGATTAGATTAGATGTCGATGAAAAAGTGTCTACTACCGAAATAGGCAGGCAGGTACTATCGTTATTTTCAACGTGATAATTTCGAAGGTTTGTTTACAAAGAATCGCCAGATATTCATTAACCCGCTAGCAGAGTACGATGCACAAACAACAGGGTAGTTGACAAAAAAAATCGAATTAGTCCGTCAGATAGATTTCCAAAAAATATTGGACACGTGTTTTTTTCTTTTTCACGTAAACAAAAAATGAAGACGATACAGTGCTTCGAAAAGCCTTGCGACGTCACAGTTTGGTCCATTTATTACCAGACTGTGTCAAAAGCCCCCCACTCATGATCTTCGACACGCTTTAATTTCGTAAATTTTTACTAATTTGATAAAACAAAAAACACGTATCCAATATTTTTCGATAATCTAACTGACGGACTAAACAGAATCATATTTTTATTAGTCAGTCAACTACACTATTATGGTAGGGTAACAAACTTTTCAACAAAGTGTCATCGCAGGGGGGAGAAATACGCCACAAAGAAGCTAGCCCATGTGTCAGATAATAACATTTATCTAAGAACTTTTCCAGCTTTAAATGATTGTATAAGTAAATTAAATGATTGTATAAGTAAATCTTTGCCGATGTCTTTGGCTGCTAACGCTACCTCGATTAGGGTAGTTAAACCTCTGAGTTTATTGATAAACTTGGTGTGTAAAACGTTTACTATATTGTTGTTTTTAGATGAGCAGTTAACTACATATATCGACAGATGTGTTAAGCGAGGAAAACATATTTTGCCGAATTCTGAAGGGTGGAAAGCTGCTGAAAATTATGCGTTGGAATGGTTGCACCATATGAAATAACGTGTAGCATACAATAAATTGCGATCTTAAGTATGGCTATCGGAGCTATCAGGTACGTGGAAGATGCGACAAAAATAAAATAGTTGATTCCTATAAGCATTGCAATACCTACACAGTCAAAATACCGCCGCTACCTTCCTTTCTTCTCACCATGGCCCTTATTCAGTGGCAAATATAATTTTGTTTCCTTATTACCCAACTTCTTTGAATGAACGTTTGATGTGACGTTTGTGTGTATAGCGGCATAAGGAAATTAATTGTTACTGCTGCAATAGTTGACAAAAAAAATCTAATTAGTCCGTCAGATAGATTTCCAAAAAATATTGGACACGTATTTTTTCACCTAAACAATAAATGAAGACGATACAGTGCTTCGAAAAGTCACACATCTCACACAGATATCCCAGTTTGGCACCTATTTTACCAGAAAGTGACATCACCAGCCCCCCTCACAATCTTTGACACGCTATATTTTCGACAATTTTCATTAATTTGATAAAACAAAAAACACGTATCCAATATTTTTCGTTAATGTAACAGACGGACTAAACAGAATCATATTTTTTTAGTCAGTCAACTACCCTATTCTCTAGTAAGTACTATATTACCAAGAGGTGATTCATTCTGCTAAATCCTAATCTTAGAACTAGCCATCCTAGTTCCCCTTCTATAAATAAGTCCATCAGAGATCTTCCTACAAGGGTCAACATACGATTACAATCGCGGCCGTAATTGAGCGAATTACAACTCATTGTTCACGTGATGTCCATGCTAAATAGATCCCTGTGTCGAGCTCGCACCTTAAGCAGTGCTGTGTGACAGTTTGCACGTGTTTAAGGTGGAGTCTCGGTACTAAGACATGAATATAATTTAATTGTTGGGATTTGTGGTCTATTTAGTTAATTTGTTTGAGGATATTGGTGGCATAAGCACAAAACAGAGAGGTCAATGTAGTCAGTTAGAAACTTTGATCCTCAGGCTTCTTGTCTGGGTGATTTAGCACTACCATCTCTATGGGGATATACCTGGGGTCGGCTTGCAGAGAAAGCAGTTTGTGTCATGGAACTCCCTCTACGCCCTCTACATCCCAGTTACAGAGGTCACAGGACAACCCTTGATAATTCTGGTTGCCAGATAGGCTTCTGCATCTTCACTTAGTATTGATATTAGGGACATAAAGCGGATTTTAAAATAGTAACTGCCCTGAACTATACAATTAGCCATAAAAAGGTACGAAGACCAACATATTATCTAAAGGTAAAAAAAGTTTATCGTAATTTCTATAAACACAAATCTCACACTAACTCTCAAACATTTCAAAATGTTTTAGATTCTAATCTCATTTAAAAACAACGATAAGCCTACAAACTTCCTATCCTTATCTTTTATGGGAGAATTTCCCACCAAAGATGGGAAAAGATATTCTAAATTTTATTAATTCATTATTGACCTATAGAAAACCTCTAAAACTTTGAACCTTCGGTAATACGATGACAACCTTAGACTATAAAATTAATTTCAATCGGTAATAATATATTTTTATGGGCTGTATTATACGCCATCATTAGAGTCTTAAATTAATTCGAGCCAGTTAATTATGTCGATAGGAACATGTTGTTATTGATATTTTAACATATTTCGTCGAAAGAATATTTCTCGAAGAGACAAAAAATCAAAATTAAACAACATTTAGTAACCTGTTTTGCAAAATCTAGCGTCAATAAATTATTACTTAATCTACTCCAGTGGATGGACGTCTATGGAAAATTTACGTTTGTATATTTTGCTTTAATCAAACAGTCAAAACATGTTAACTAGGAACTAACCATCTTAACATAACCAAAGCTTCATCACCATCATCATACTTCTGTCTTCTGCAGGTCATGACTGGTCATAGGCCCCTTCAATCACACGCCACTCGACTCGATTTTCGGCAACTCTCATCCAGTTGCTACTATTACCCTGTAAGCGTCCCCACCTTACGCTTGCCGTTTCGCGGTCTCTACTCAAGACCACGTCAATCAAAGCTTTGCCAGCTACAATACCATAAAAAGTATTACCTAATAATTCTTCCATTTTTGTCAAAACCCACATTACTACAGAAACCAGCAGACATATGTCCACAATCTGTCTATTTCATATTTACCTTGCCAAACCGGCTTCTAAAAACGTCTAAAATTAAATGGCAAGTCTGAAAACAACTTTTCATTTCAGTTGTCCCAGTTCTGCGGCACACATTATGCTAATACGTACGGTTTCCGGTTGGGGAATCCTATTTGGGTTCCGTACAATGTTTTGTTTGTAAAACATCGCGGTGTTGCCAGACATGGTAGTTCGAGATCGTTGTAAAATCGGCTTGTCAGCGGCACAGGTAGGGTTACCCGTGCGGAATTTGTCCCAACATTGTTGGTTGACATACTTGATTTGATGTTTATAGTTTTGTTTGATTCATGTGGTTCGTTAGAATGCTTGCTGGTTGCTAGGTTAGGATGGGTTCTCGTCTCCTTGAACTTTAGAGAACCGTTTGTTAATCATGTTAATATTCTCTGGGCCTTATGCCTATTAAAGGTAAGGGGAAGAAGTAAATTTTATGACATTCAAAAGTAAGCTGATAAGCTCATTATTGGCTCTTCAAAAAACGCGATTTATTGTATTGACAACCCTAGTTACACAGGTGAATTTAAGTGTTGTCGAGATACTGTAATAACCCGCGACCCAATCTAGCTAAATGATTGTTAACTCGATGTCATATGCGAATGAACTTCACGAGGTTTGAATTTACCCAAAGAGGCAGGAAAATGCTCATTTTTGGATAGAAACAGAACAGACAAGAATTAAAGGAAAATGGTAGTAAATATTAAACAGATAATAGAATAAAATTACACGATAGAGAAAGACAAAAGTAAAGAGGGATGGAAGATAGAATACTGGAGATCTAAGAACGAACAAAACATTCGCCCAAATTAATTAGGATAAAAGCAGGAGGAGAATGATTAAAAGTTTTCAATGAAGATCTTAACGGAGGAGAACCTTAAAATACCAATAGGAAATAAGGCAAATATATTGTCAAGACACCAAAAATGCAAATGCCGTGGAGTCAATTACTAATCAATCGATAATTATGCTGAATTAGATCCGCTTAGAAACAGAAACGTCTTCAAAATTTAATCAATCAATCCTACACAAAATAGATATTTTAATACTTAATATATTAAGCCGATTACGAGCCTTAATAAAAGTTAACGAGTGAATTAATACTGTCAACTAATCCATGGCGTAGAACTTTAATAATCATTCAAAACAGTCAACTTTATTTATAAATTCTGTAGGAGGCTGTGACGTCCTTTACTTTGTTGAGGTTGAATCATATACGACAAGTTTTGTTCTATGAGAATCATTTTAATTTAAACATCATCGTAATCTTCTGTCTGGCTTTTTTCAACTATGTTGGCCATGTTGGGGTCGACTTCTAGTCTAACAGGATACAGCGGAATACCAGTATTTTACCTAACATGGAGACACACGTAGCATAGCATAGTTATAAATCATTTGGCGGAAACTTCAGGTTAACAACGCTGACTAGCCAATAGTCGTGTAAAAGCCTAATGACACGGATAAATCAAATCTGAAGGCACTAATTCATAACAGTATTTAATTAATTGTCTTACAAAATTAATAGTTATTAATTGCGGTAAAACTTTACTGCGAACCGGTGAAAGGAAATTATAAGTGCAGCTACAAATATAATTAGTATCGTTAAACGAGCTTATAAATGTGATTTTAGCACCATATCAATAACTAATTGAAGATTATTTGAGTCCAATGTGATTACAGCTTTAATTAAGTAGCTTAAGTTTCATTATAGTTTGTATTTATGCGAAAAACTGTGAATATTTCTGTTTGTCATGACTGGCATTTGTATTGATCTTTGAGTCTTTTTTTTTTTTTTTGGTTGGTGGAAAATCATCAAATGAATCACTCTCTCTATCTCTCTAACTTCATTCCAAAATGGCATCTTAGTTTAAAAATCTTCTTTTTCAACTTTTAACCACCCAATGCTGAGTGTAGGTAAGTCTCTTTCAAATCTCTTCACTTTTTTGTTAGTTCAATACTTTCATCTATCTTTTATACACGTGGTCTAAAATTATTTATTTGTACTAACCAATAAAAACTTTAAACACCCTTTCGTAGAAAAAAAAAGCAACTAAAATATAATGACGATATTCAGCCGGTTTAAAGCAAATAACCCAATCAGAAGCTTCAACAATTAATGTTTCATAATTAAAGATAAACTATTAATAGCTTTATTAGCAACCAGTTAGCGACAGTCGTACCATGAGAACCAAACCTTAACCGCCTTGAAAGGAGATCGCCAAAAAACCGCGCGTTAATCGCACGCACGACTTTTTCATCGCAATTACATTTAATTCATCGACAATCGTGATTCAAACTTAATCGTACGCGATCACACGCGTTAATATATAAACTGTAGGTATTGTTTTTGTAGCAATTTTGATGAATTAATTACTATCATAATTATTACTAATATTTTATGGGAAAATGTAACGATTGTTTTGTCTTTCCCAATGTTTAGATTTTTTTTTTAGTTATTTTATTTTTTAATTACTTTTTATCATCATATAACTACGTTGGGATCGCCGTGCATTCTACCCGGATGTAGCCGAATACCAGTATTTTACTTGAAGCGACATACATACAAAGCGACGAGCTACATATCCGACCTCCAAAACCCTCTCTCTCCTGTTTTGCAGGAGATCATATCTCCTATCTTAGCTGCTTTAGTCATCTTATACGCTTATACCATATCCAGTGAAAAAGTTAAATTGTGCTAAGTTACAATAGCACAAATCGCTAATTGGCAGAAAACCAATTGGACTTTGTAAGTAATATTTAAAAACTACTATTTACAGAACTAACTAACTAATAAAATATATACAAGTATCAAAAAGGGGAGTAATTACAGGGCGTCAAAAAATTCGTCCACACCGCTGTCAATAGGAAAAGTGCCTAGAAGGGAAGTCTGGCAGCATGGCCACGTTGGATGGCAATGCTGATTCTTTGCCCAAAAAATATTCCAGCCCTCTGGTCACGTGAAGAGTCAAGAAAGTGAAGTAAGTTGTTTTAAATCTATTTTTGAACAAAACAATAATCTCAGTCAAAATAACGTAACATTTAATTATCTTGAGAGATGAAGATAACATCGTTTAAATAGATAAAGATTAAAATGTATAACAACATAAATTAAGATAAGCTGAACATCAAAACAATCTTTATGTGTCTATTTCAAACAGAGCAATAAAGATACCTACAGTAGGTAGTAAACAATTAACTTGAGTAGAGTAAAGACGTAAAACATTATAAGTATCGGATACTTAATCGTAGTTTAAAATTTTCTATTTATGATGAATACCAAAGAGAAATGTAATCATCATCTGCCTAGCCTTTTCCCAACTATATTGGGGTCGGCTTCCAGTCTAACCGGATGCAGCTGAATACCAGTATTTTACATGGAGCGACTGCCTATCTGACCTCCACAACCCAGTTAATACTAAGTAATACGATACCCTTTGGTAAGACTGGATGTCAGAATGAAAGAAAAATGTAATAATTAGGTAAATAATTATAGATGACTTTCGTGGAGAAAACCAAGTTTCAATCATTTTTATTGCTCAAAACTGTTTGCCCTCGCCCACAAAACTGACGAGCGTCAGTAGCAATGTTATCGCGCGTTTTCGAAACGCGACAGAATCGCTACAAAAAGTCAGCGTGGGCGAGGAGCCTAAGCCCTTAATTCTCCAGCCATTCAAACGAATAGGCCGAAAGCAAAAAACAAAGCTAAAATTTCATCATAGCCACCTGTTACGACAATAAAAACGCGGGAAAACATTGATATACAAACGTCAAACGTGCAATACGATTGAAATTCAGAGGGTAGTACCGACCCATTTCGTATTCAGTTCTATTCGTAATATGCGGATTCTTGAGGGGGCGCGGAAATTCCTCGTTTGGCGATGTCCGCTATCGCAATACCGTTTTCCGAAAAGCGAATGATCCGAAAAATGGCGTTTACTAATTTCGGCGCCATGCTTTATTGCGTTTAGATATTGGTGTTCGTAATGAGCGATTAATGCTGCTTCTTCATCACTAACTTTTAATCTGTGACTTAAGTACGACTTGTGGTGCAAATCCGCCTCAGTGAGATGACGCGCGCTACGCTAACAGTAACTTGTACAGTCTGCAGACAGAGTCTGAATTATTTCATCACCATTACATTCAATAAACTAATATTTGGGTGCTAACCGCAGTCACTTCTCACGTAGACGCAAAAAAAAATCATCTGTAGTATTCTAAAAACAACAAAATATACTTTAATTAGCACATTTAATGTTGTTGTCTAAATGTCTGTCTGATCTGCTGATCCTAAACAGCTAAACTAAAAACATAACAATTTAATTAATGCTTTTAACCTTTCACCTAGGATATCCAGGAGTAAAAGACATACCTGGTAATGATGGGACAAGTAGATATAATACTGTCAACCCCGATCTAACCTAACCCTGTCGTGATGACAGATAGTTTTTAAACACAGTCTACAGAAAACAACGTTCACTTTTCTATCTCTTCCAAAATACAAAACAACTGTCATTACATAATATAATAAAAACGCTTTACCTAAAAAGGCCCCAAAACGGGCTGTATAAAAATTCTAATAGCCGAACTACATACGTACAATTTTTTTGGCGTCGGATCGTTGGCCGAGCAAACATACGTATAAGTAAGCAATAATTTAGTACTAATAATATTATAAAAAACTGACCGAACGATTGTCGGCCTTCAATTCGGACAGATCATTCACCTGCGCTGATTATAACTGCGGAAGACTTCTACAGAAATACCACTTTACACAATGTTACATAACATTACAATTGTAGAACTGGACTTAGCAGTGATGTTGATACTGACACTTGGTCATTTAGAAAAGATCCCAGATATGGGACGCAAGCTTATAACTATCAACAGGGCAAGAATACAGATTCCAAGCTATGGACTGAAAATCTATAGACAGAAAAACCCGATAATTATGACTTTTCACAATCCAGACTCGACTTTTTGAACATACAAACACTTCGATTCGAAAAGTCTATTTCTATCTTTTTTTGTATTATTACGAAAGCGAGAAAAATAGTCACGTTTATGAACACGGGTGACGGGGATCTCCTTCCAAATTGCCTCAATATATAGCCACAGATCAAATGTAAATATTTCCACCACTCTAACAAACTTAGCAAAGAGATTAGCGAACGCAGTTTATTTTCTATCACAGAACACCCTACACCCTTGATATAATCTCTAACACGCATTTTCTGGGAGCCCTAGGGCTACAAACAGAATGGAACGGTAACAAAACAAAAACACCACGAAGGGCGTGCAATCGATTCCGTCTGAGATTAGTTTCGAACGTCTGTGCGTAAGCTTGAAAGAATCTTTCACTTATTTTGACTGGAAAAGTGAATCTGTCTGCGGATATTCCGTCTGTTTCACTTTCAAGGTTAAATTGCCAATTTTGTATCGATTTATATGTTATTTAGGAAATATGTAATTTGTATGGTTTTGAAAGACACGGAACTTAATATCAATTCAAGAATCCAGACGTTAGTCTAGTTGCTCGTTGAAATTAAATTCCGTGTCTATGCATGGTGTGTCTGACAATAAAGTGGGTTGTCGAGATGCTACAGAGATACAACACCGTTTCTGCTCATTTCAGAATCAAGTAATTAAGTACTTGGGGAAAATACATTACAGGCCTCAGAGTGGACCAGATGGGTAGATGACTTTCAGAAGACTGCGAGTAAAATATGGTAAAGACTCGTGCAGACCGAGGAAGTATGCCACATGAAGAAACGAGGACCTCACCCAACGCTAATGATAATACAGATGGAAATTATGTTTTGTTTTCTACTCCTTCGCTATAGGTACTTTTCTGATTAATTTCGTTACGGGATCCAAGACAGTTAAATTGATTCACTGTGATGGTCCCACTGTTAGTTCCGGCTTTCAGGAATTGCAGTGGTTAGGAAATAGAGTAGCGGGCTTGTCCCAAAAGATTCTCAAATGCAGCTTTTTGCTGCATTATCGTGTGTCTGTCGTGGTGCCAGAGTTATATGCCGCTCATGAGCCTCTGATTTAGCTTAAATGTAGTTAGTATTGCACAAATGCATCCAATAAAGTGAGCCTTCTGCCACTGCAGTTATAGCAAATCGTTGAATGCGTGACGATTGGTAAATGAAGCAGCGTTCTGAGAACGAACGATCCTAGTTGGATGATCAGGCGTTTTTGCAAGACTTCACTTCTTAATCACCTCCTAGGTTTTGTTTACAAATAAATCAAAAACCTGCGAAGCTTCGCCGCGGGGTTTAATCTGATCATCTTTGAGAATGTAAGAATACAGTTGCTTGCAATTTCTTCATGTTTTTATTAATAGGACTGCCTAGTTGGTCTAGTCAAGTCTAGTGGTTACTACCACTCCATGAAGTTTCTTGTCATTCTTCTCATGAGACCAACGCTTTGGAATTGGCAACTACAGTACACTCACGAGTTATTATGCCTTGTGAGTGGGACTGTAGCTTAGTTTATTTAGCTTCAGTAGTTTAGTAGTTTGCTGCCGCACTCGGAGAGCTTCGGTGGTTGCTTGGGCCGTCGCTTGGTAAGGGTTTTTGGCAGTTTTGTCATACATAACTATGTCAGGCCTTTGCTGGGTGGCGGCTTGAGCAATCGTTGGATATCTCTGAGTGCCGCAGTTAGTTTAATTCGAGTATTCAAAAGTGGCTGTTACTGGCCTACTTGAAATAAATATTTTTGACTTTGACTTTGACCACTAGCGCGACTGCTGAGCATGGTTCGTATTTCGGGTCGGGCAAAGTGTTATTCGATTTTTCCATCAGGAAATTCTCCGTAGCAGCCACGGAATCTGATGTTATGCCTGGTTGATGGCAATAGGCTCGCCCCCTATAAGTGGGACAAACATAACTGGCAAAATGTGGGTTAACTATTAAGTACACTTCTGCCTAAACTTTGGAGATTACAGGCGTATTATATGATATAATCAAGGACTTTAATATATCATGCAACAATATAGCTAATTATTTTATGATTATTGCTTTTACGTGAAATGATTAGCGTATAACTTTCATCCGATAACCAATATCTTGTCCACGATAACATATCAAAAGAACTCTTTGTAATCTCCTCAAATGTAATATTCCAAAATCTCCATAGAACGATGATAAACAACAATACCCTATTCAAATAGGAAAATAGATATCCCCATACGTATTGGTACCCTGGTATTTTCATACAAGCGCTCCCCTATCCTTTGACATAAAAACACCTAAAATGTGTCTCCCCTGGCATTCGGTTCCGGAGCCGGCAGGGGAGTTACATAATTAAATATAACGTTCCGACAATACACAAATAATTGAAATATTAACGTGTTAGATGAAAGTTAACGTTATATGAAACAGGTAGAAGAGATGCGGAAATTAAAAAGAGGTTAATAATGAGAAACCCCCTCCTTTTTTCGACAAAAAACTCTCTTTCTTTTTTGTTCCTCTTTTTTTTTGTTTTTTTTTTTAAGTCGATTATAGAATGATGTGTCTTTCTTTCTATAGCGCTTTGAAGTTATCAGTTTAGTATATATTATATTCTTATTGAATTTTACTTATTTTTATGCATATGAGGTCCTGGGTTCGATTCCCGGGTGAGGCAAAATGTTATTGGGATTTTCTTAGTAGCTGCAACGGAGCCTGAATTTGTGCCCAGTGGATGGCAATAGGCTCGCCCTCTATTACATGGGACTTAATCATAACTGGCTAAATGTGGGTGTACTAAAGGGTTCACCTCTAACCCTTTGGGGATTACAGGCGTGATGTTATGTGATGTGTTTTAATAATTTTTCCAATTATGAAAATATGCAACTTGATCCATCAATCAGTTGAAGCTCTGTGGTCTGTGGTCTATGGTGTGTGGTGTGTGTGTTGTGGTTCTGTGGTGTGTGTGTGTGTGTTTTCCATTTAATTTCTGCCTCTCTTTGGTTATCAAACATCGGTGGCTTAGCATAGGATTATTCCAGCCGGGGGGGGGCTCCCCAAGAAAATCCCCCTCAGGGGGGAAAGCTGGACTCGGATGTAAAAAATGTCCAGAAAGTCGCCTTGGCATTTTGAGTTATTCCATTTTTCCCGCCTGAGAGATATGCCCATTCCACTAGACCTGGCTTCTCCATGACCAGAGTGGAGCGGAAGGAATTGTCAGACTTCTACTAACTAAAAACCACCCATGCTCCTTCTATGTATCTCCTGTTCTTAGCCCTTTGTGTCCGGGGCCGCGGTATCTCTTTCGAACAACCCGCAGAGCACATACATAATGCCTAACTCCACCATGGTGATCAAAAAGGTTGGTGACCTAGCTTAGAAGTTAGAACCAGTTGTGAGTGGTTCAAAACATAGTGTGATGAGTTCAATATGCTTTTAGTTACGCAAAAAGTTCGTTAGCAAAAAGTTGATAAGGTTTAAAACACCTTAGCACTAAGATAGTTTTTTTTTTGTTTTTATTTTCACAATGTGTAAGCTCAATTATTTTTTTCTTTCTGGCCATTGTGATGTGATTGGCATCTTTGATTTTTTTAAGAGTAACCGTTAAAACGCGCATTCGATTTTATGATTCGATTTCCAGAACATCCGAAGGGAGGTATTCCCATCTGAGCACCGATTTTAAAGCACCTACGCTTAGAGCACCAAAGCTATTCCCATAAGAGTACCAAACGATATTAGGTAGTAGGTGCTCTAAAAATCAGTGCTCAGATGGGAATACCTCTCCGAAGTTGGTGTTTATGAATTCGTCGCACATGTTTTTTATATCTTTACTGTGATAATGTAAACTGGGATAACAAACAGGAGCTTGTGGCTCGATGGTAAGGCTACGCTTGCCAAGTTCCATCTATGGATAGGTGACCATCCGTTACATATCGAGAGTGGAAACCTTACTGTTGTTCACAGCCGGTTGAAGATCTTTGTCGAAGCCTGAAAGACCAACAAACAGTCCAAAAATAAAATATAACTGAGTTGTGAAACTACACCTGCGTCCGTTTAGAATGGAAACCGCCAAGCAAGCCTTCTACAAACTATGGTGGGGTCATAGTTTGTAGAAGGCTTGCTTGGCCTATGATGATTAACTCCATTCCAGCGAATAACCAGGATTCAACAACCAAAACAAAAACTATGAAAGGGCTGACGAATGTTCATACTACCTAAAAATTTAAATACATAATGTAGGTACTACTTTACATAAGAAACAATTCAATAACTAATACTTTAACATTTAATAATCTCGTAAATACAAATCCTTTTACTAACAAGAACTCCTTCACACATAATTTGATACGATTACTTTTCACCTGCGCCATTTTTCTTTTTGCGAGAGAGGTTTTAAACTCACTCTTCTAGAATGTCTATGATTAACTTCTTGTTTGAATAAAATAAATTGGTAAGCAAATGGCTGGGCAATGGGCATTGTAATATTCAAATTCGCTAGTTTGTTTATTGTTTTATTTATTTACCTTTGAATGATGATAATAAATGTGGATTGAAAAAGTAATATTTTTCTAAACAATTTCAGTTTCAATGAGATTTTAATTTGCCTATGTATTTAAATAAATGTAGATTGATTCCAATGAGATGTTGCATGCAATAAGTACAATGTAGTTGCAAGAACGACTGCTGAATATGAGGTCCTTTCTTTTTTTTTTTTTTGGTGGGTGGAAAATCATCAAATAACGCTCCCCCCCGCTCTTGGGCAGAGCGAAGGGAGAGTGTCAGACTTCTACTGACTAAAAACCAACCCATATTCCTTCTTCGCCCCTATGCCGAGGCCACGTCATCTCTTTCGATAATCCGCGGGGAATATGAGGTCCTGGGTTCAATTTCCGGGTCAGACAAAGTGTTATTGAGTTTTTCCATCAGGAATTACTCAGTAGCAACCACGATGTCTGGATTTGTGCCCGGTTGATAACTGGAATGTGGATGTAGTAGGAACAGCTCTGCTTAGGTAACCCTTCGTGGGTTAATGGCGAAATGTTATGTTAAGTTATGTTATGTTTGCCAATGACAAAAAAACTACACTCCATCTTAACCCAGTATTGTTTACAATTTACAATAAAATTCTTGGAAAAATAAAAAACAGTGCAACATTGTTACTCACTTTTTGCAGCTTGCAACTTGCACCTTTTTAGCATGAAACTACATAATTCCATAGTCAGGTGCGAAATAATCAAATTATAAATGTTAAAATACTAATGGTATGCGAGTTCAGTACGATTTTTTATCAAAAGAAAATCAATTATACAGTGTGCGCTTCATGTCGCTACACGTGATCAAAGTTGGTATACAAACGCCCTGTATATGGAAAAATAAAATTAACTCCTATCTTAGATCGAATAAAGTCTCATTTCTATTGGAAAGAAAGTCTTGAGGAAGCAGCACTGCCAAATGGAACTCTATTTTATAGCAGTTAAGGTTTTTTTTCAGTTGTAGCAGGTTTGACTTGAGTCTATTCGGCAAAGTAAAGTGTTCGGTATTTTAATAATGTGTAAACTAAAGGGGGAAACGCATAAAACATGTGATGTGTAGTGTAAGTATTCGATTCTGTCTAATGGCGTATTGCTTTTTGCGAGAAATCTGCCATGTTTATTATTGGTACCAAGACCTTGCTATGGGCCCGTTACTTCGATTTGTCAGTTAGTTTGGCTATTGACTATTTACTATTAATACTGAAAACGGAATATTTACCATGTTTACTTGTTGTTTCGAGTTCCCGATATTAATATCCCGTTTTAAGTATTAATAGTAGTAATAGACCATGTCAGTTTAAAAACTTTTATTGACTATTTGATGAAAATAGTCAATAAAAGTGTTAGCCCAGCCAAATCTCATCACATAACTTTTGCTCTGAGGAATGGAAACTGCCCCTCCGTTAAACTAGGGAATGATGCCCTCCCACATTGCGACTGTGTGAAGTACCTTGGCTTTCATCTTGACAGGCGTCTCACTTGGAAGCACCACATCAAGCAAAAAAGAGAACAGCTCAACCACAAGTTTCGCTCTCTGTACTGGCTGATGGGGAGGAACTCAGTTCTGTCTGTGGACAACAAGCTCTTGCTATACAACTCAGTTCTTAAACCAATCTGGACGTATGGAATCCAGATCTGGGGAGTTGCAAGTAAAAGCAACATACTCTGCCTACAGAGGGCGCCAAATAGCATTCTAAGGGCAATCAGTAATGCTCCTTGGTTCACCAAAAATGATGAGGTGCACGACCATCTCAAAATCACAACAGTTGCATCAGAAATTGACAAGCATAAGAAACTGCACAAAGAGCGTCTATCTCATCATCCAAACCCACTCATCGCTGAGTTGCTGAATACGTCATCTGTGGTCAGAAGGTTGAAAAGAGACCACATACTCTGATTGGGAGGTGCAGCGCTGGTTGCTCCACCATAAAGCCGTACACTCTCGCAACTAACTTGCTTATGGTCTGGCGACCGATCGCAAATGGAGAAGAAAGGAAAAAAAATAAAAAAAAAATTTGATGAAAAAGGCATTCTAGAGATTTATATGAGCTGAGACGGTGGTATTGGTGATTTTAATCATTATAACTCAGTAAGTACACATTTATTACGGTTGCGAATCCTATTTTATTTAACATAGAACCGACCGACACTGACTGATAAATTGCAAAAAAACGTGAAAAAAACGAATTTCGCGGGCTACCTTGTCGCTAGTATGTTGGAATTTTTTAATTAATGGTAAATTAATTTATGTTAGTTAGTGTCAAAGTTTTCCTAGAAAACGGGTGAGTTTGACAGTTAAAGTTACCTAGTTATTTAAGAAAATTTGCTAATCAATATACTGAATATACAGTCTCTTTGGTCTAGTGGTCGCAAACCCTACAGTGGGCATCAGGTCCTTGGTTCGATTCCCAAGTCTTGCAAAGTGCTTGCGGGCTTTGCCTTCAGGACTGTCTTATTACAAATTTTACAATGAAACTTAAATACAACAGGCTGTTTGTATGCCATTAGATACATCTCTGATAAAAACGGTTAAAGGTGTAATGTTATGTTGCGTAATAAATATTATAATACACACCAAATAGCCGTAAATCTACGTAGATTACTTACAAAATATACATTGTCATCACTATTGCCTAAACCTTTTCGTTCATAATAGACTATAACCTTGCAAAGCCTACGTCCCTTCCCACGGACACTACAATTTACCTTAATCTATAATCACTGTTGCACCAAAATGTTCCCATAACCCACTTAAACATTTATTGCTGTATCACCTACAATTAAGAAGCCAGTTTTCCATACAAAAACCGCAATGGATACAACACACTTACCTACACGCGTACTGCTGCAGTAAAACAACAGCCTTTTTCCAAAAAAATAAACAGTAATATCATTTTGACAGATCTGTCAGTGACAGCAACCTAAGAACAACCTTATTACTACACAATTAAAGCTCATTGTGAATTTGACAGCGAAGTTCGGGTGGAGAAAGAATAAATGAATGGACTATTGTATCTAATGTAACTAGTCCCACAGTAACACGAATTGACACATGTCAAGGTGACAGGTTCTTTGATAAATTCGATGATACCGCATACCGTATTGTGAAATAATAACAATGGACGAAGAGTTTACGGTAATGACCCCGAAACAAAGGTAATCATTAACATTAGTTTGTGTGATTGTGTGGACATTCTATTTCTGGATATTACTCAATATTACATTGATTTTGTAAGTGACGACGTGACTGGATAAGGGCTGTTATATAAATATTAGGGCTCCTCCTCTCACTCGTCACTCAAAAACAACTGCCGCTCGAGGTCGATTTTCAGGGTAAGCCGCGCTTCCCTAGGTTAGATTGTAGATGGTTGACCACCAATTACATACGGAGTTGCCTCTGTGCCTCAGAAAGCACGTTAAACTGTTAGTCCCAGCTGTCATTTTTGTATCTTTGACAGTCGATACAGATAAACAGTGGCCCGAAACTACGACTATATCAACTATCATATTATCCAATACTACCTGGCTTCTGGACATCAGATAAACCTGTCTCCATAGCTGTAGCTCCATGCAAAATACTGGTATTCAGCTGCATCCAGTTAGACTGGAAGCTAACCCCAACATATGTAGTTTGGAAAATACTTGGAAAATGATGAGAGTCTTATACCAATACCACTACTGCACCAAGAAACAACACAGCAAAAAGTAAAAGTGTTTCATATTCCTATAATCTATTTATCTATATACATAAAAGTAGAACTGACTGACTGACATATCAACGTACAGCCGAAACTACTGGGGCTAGGAATGTGAAATTTTGCACACAGCTTCCTATTATAATGTAGGGGAGCACTAAGAAGGGGTTTTTGGAAATTCAACCCCTAAGGGAGTTAAATACGGGATGAAAGTTTGTATGGAAAATCGTAATTTTTGTAGTTAAACCGACATCCACGCGGGCGAAGCCGTGGGCAAAAGCTAGTAATTTTATAACCACCTATATACACCCAACATACGAGTATCTATCCTGAAAGTAGCCTTAAATATAGAAACTAACGCACAACCCAATTACCTTTCCAAAACCAGCTCGGCAAACTTATACTTAAACTGGAAAAAGACCTAGAAATAGAACTTAAGTTAAAATATTATGTGAGAACATTCAAATCGTCCCACTCTCAATAATGATGGATGAGCAACTTTGAGTGAACTGATAAACAAAACCGAAAACGTTACGCCCACACACAACGTTTCAAATTCAAAAACCGAATCCGTATCAACGCCCATTCATTCATTCCTCTATTCGTTCTCCAAGATTAAGGCACAAACACCTTTTATGCGTAGAATACACGAATTTTCACGAAGAAAAGTAATATGGAGCGAGCAATCGCGTTTATTTTCCCGGTGTAATTGCGTTACTTACACCCCATTTGATACTAATTCGATTCGACGCCCTACAGGCCTGAATGAGTGGGCCGTAACTAGAATTTGTCTTGAGTTTTCTCTTGTACTTACTTCATATGTCTGATGTAGGGTTGTCTGGGTCTCGTGTGTGACATTTATTTCATGTGGAAGGTGACATTTTTGACTTAAGATTGTGAAAATCAATGAACATACACTTAGCTTTGTTAACTGGTTGATGCCCACAAGTATTGTGACGTAATGTGGGATTGTGGGCTCAGAGTAAAACACTTGGATAACTTTACTACTTCTATTTATTTTATACGAAATCTTAATAGCACACGTCTTAGTCTTCTATGAGTCTATCGCCATCTTCCTATCTCCCCTCTCTCCCTCACTCCTGATACATGCGTCCCTTTCACTCACTCTTACGTTCCATATCCCACAGTAATAATAATGCTTAATGAGGCTATAATGATCCCACTTTTGGGACACAGGCCTCCTCTCTATGCTTTATCCTACCACAGCTCCAGTGCGGGTGTAATGTCACAATTTGTCTTCGAGTTTTTGGTTCTAGAACTTGCTGGTTTTCTCGAAATGTTTTCCGTTCACGTAATTTAGTCTAAAGAGAGAAGTTTTGGTCATCGGGCGGCGATTTGGGCAGATAAAATTGTTCTTCTTCTTCCATCGCCATCGCTAGAATATCCTGGATGAGGCTGCCACAAGAACGTGGAGCTTAGTACATGCAAAGAGAGGCCTACACCCAGCACGAAGTTTGTGTATGATGATGACGAATATCAACATCTGCCTAACCTTTTCCCAACTATGTTGGGGTCGGCTTCCAGTCTAAGTCTTTCAAGTCACTGACTACCTGTAACGACTGCCAAAGATCTATGGCAGCCGGGACCAACAG
The DNA here is from genome assembly GCA_949775195.1 of Diarsia dahlii. NCBI lineage: Eukaryota > Metazoa > Arthropoda > Insecta > Lepidoptera > Noctuidae > Diarsia > Diarsia dahlii. The sequence continues at coordinate 18,723,171 of OX459206.1, forward strand.
CTTAACGTGCTTTCCGAGGCACGGAGGAAATTCGGTGTGTAACGGATGGTTAACGATCCACAGAGCAACCTAGGCAAGCGCGGATTAACCTAAACATCGACCCGAGTGGCAGTTAGTTTTTATTAAGCCACGAGCGAGTAATTTAGTTAAAACCCAAAAAAGGGAAGAAGATGCTATGCCATCCACTTGATCGTTCGTTCGTCTCGAAATATTATACAAGAATTGATAAGAAAACGTTTTATTTTTATACATGACTGGTTTTATGATCATCGCAAATTAGTTGATTGTATTCTTGTTGATAGAGAGATCTCTCGGCTTTAAGTGATTTGGGAAACTCTTGAAAGCCTTTTTTTATTGGCCGCCACGTGTGGTCAAGTTTTTATATATTTATTCTCATTTATTTAAAAACTTATAAGTAGAGGTTCTTTGCGATGCAAACACCATACGAATTCATGACTTTTAAATCTTGTAGAAAAGTGGCAGCCCAGTAGCAAGTCAAAAAACTGCGACAAATGGCGAGAAATCGTGAAGCGAATAATGGCAGCCTCTAGACAAGGCTCGTAAGGTGGAAGTGCCAGGGTAGCCAGTACCCCGTCGAGGCTGCGGCTTGTTCGAAAAAGATACATGGATGGTTTTTAGTCAGTAGAAGTCTGACACTCCCTAACGCTACGCCCAGAGCGGGAAGAGTCATTTGATGATTGCACAAACTCAAAAAAAAAACAAATAAAAAAATTAAGTTCAATAATCTAAAACCCGACTACTAACAAAATCGCGTCTTAAAAGTAGAAAACAAGAAAATAATTCTTGTCTGATATTCTTCGTAGTCGCATGCCACTGATACCTGATGCTCCTTCATGGCATTCTCATTGATACAGAAATCAGCTGCTAATTGCCATTAGCAAGGTGGCATGCGACTACGAAGAATATCAGACAATAATTATTTTCTTGTTTTCTACTTTTAAAACCGCGATTTTGTTAGTAGCCGGGTAGTAGATTTTTGAACTTAATTTTTTGTTTTTTTTTTTTGTGTGTACTTAAACTATAATTTAATACATATTTGTAATGTGCTGGCCAAGACCTTTCATTTGATACCAAACTTGCTATGATTATCTCAATTTAATATTTTTTGAGGTAAGTTTTTGACATTTAAATTCCGTCATAAAAAGAATTGATAAAATTTATAAAGGCTATGACACCCGGGCTATTCTTACGAATATATTGACACCTAATTTATTAAAATCCGTTCAGTAGTTTAGGCGCTACGGTGGAACATACATACTGTTTATATACATACATAGACTGCCAAAATCATTACCCTTCCTTTTGGCTTCGCCGTAGTCGGGTAAAAAAAAAACGTATGACTCCTAGTGATGAGACCATTACAATACTGATTATTTTACTTTTCAGGCTATTAAGATTATTTATGGCTATAATTACGTACCATTATTATCTGTGAAAAGAACTACAAAACGTACAGAATAAATTTTCACTCTTACACAATCCCTTCATAATCTCCGATTCAATCTACCATAGGACAATATTTCTGGCTGTCATATAAATATCAGTCCATTGACCACTATGCGACCGCAGAGTTCGCTCGCATGTGCGACTCGCGACCAAAATGAATGACACAATATTGTATAGGTACAGCATGGCCACAAGATACACGCTAGCAACACGCGTGCGACAGCGACTAAAGACAAAACAAATGTATGAAATTGCTTGGTAGTACACACGGCTACACATCAAGCTATACATTTCCAGTTTACAGTGATCTCGCACTGTACGGAAATCCTATACAATGCGAGACCAGCTTATACTGGAAGTGTATAGCTTGATGTATAGCCGTGTGTACACAAAAAAACTGGTCAAGTGCAAGTCGGACTTGCACATAAAGAATTGTAGAAGATATTGAGAGATTTTCCGTGTTTTTTGCAACATAGACTTCTTATAGGTTTTCCGGTAATCAAAATTTTAGGCTCGGTAGTTTCGGAGATAAGAGGGTGGAATGGATAGGGAGAGAACCTCTCAACGTCCCAGCCGCCGCGGAAGGCGCTCCGGGCGTCGGGGGTCACGCGATGACCTCCGGCCACCGTAGACGCGGGCCTGTGGACGGTGAGTAACGGGCTAGCTCGCCGTCCGGCCGTCGTCATGACGGCAACAGACCGTGTCGGCGGCGCGTACGTGTTCCACGCGCGCCTCAAAGAGATGTCAGCAAGGAGGGGCCCGCAAGGGCCGACGCCCGTCGGGGCTGTGGATATCGAAAGGTTACCGCGGCTCCGACACAAGGGCGAAGAAGAAGGAACATGGGTTTGGTTTTTAGTCAGTAGAAGTCTGACACTCCCCTTCGCTCTGCCCAAGAGCGGGGGGGGTTATTCGATGATTTTCCATCCACCAAAAAAAAAAAAAAAGGGTGGAATGGTTGTACAGACAGACAGACAAACGAGTGATGCTATAAAGGTACCGTTTTTCCTTTTAAGGTACGGAACGATAAAAAGCCACACGGCTGGTGGAGCACGGTTGGCTAGAAATAAACCAATTGTGTGTGTATATGTGAGTTTAAGTGTTTGTAAACGCACCCACGATACAGGAGTAACCCTAGTGTGGGGCAACGTATTAAAAAAAAAAAAACACTGATGAGATCCAGATTATAGTGATCGAAAAACAAAGAAGCCAGTGAGTGCCAACATGCTGCGACAGCACTTGCGAGAGTAAAGGAAATTAGAAAAGTCGCGCGTGTTTCGTCGCGAGTCGTATCGCTTGAGGTCATAAGCGGGGTGTAAGTTGTATGTAACCCTTAAACGCGGGTGGGATGTTAAATTTTTGCGTGGGACGTCCACGGGCACGGCCCGTTTTTTAAGCAAGTGAGTGAAAAGCGTTTCCTGCGAACTTTTGCCTCGTCCACAAGTTGTAACTAGAATCGTTAGTGTTGTTCGCTGAGGGAGGTTATTTTTTGGTTTTGTAGGTATACCTATCTTAGTTTATAATAACCCTATTTAAAACAATCACCCTATTGTTTACCGAGATATTCTTGATATAGCTCTGTTATTAACGCTTAGGTAATTAGGTATACTTGAGAGCTAAAATAAAGAAAAGTCAAAGATTGCACAAGCAAATGCTTATTACTTTAGAAAGAAAGAAAGAAAAATGTGTTTATTTAGCATAATAACACCTTGAAAAATATACAGAACATATAAAAAAAGAAAGAAAAGAAATGGTTAAGACAGTTCCATTTTGAAGTTTCATTTTAGGCAATGTTATATAACAACGGTTGCTCGATCAGCTGTTATCGCAACTTCCGCGAACAAGCGAACATATCGCCGCGTTAATTGCCAACATTCCCGTATATTTTTATTTAATGCACACAAACAAAAAAATGGCCCTTTAAATATTTGCAAAAAGCCCCTATCCTTTGCTGTAACAGATTCTAATTTCACCTCTCACCAATTAAAATTCGACTTTATTTTTCAGAGCAAAAGTCTGAATTTTGAATGAATAGCCTTGTTGCTAAAACACATTACTTTTTATACCAGGAAAAAATAATCATGTTGGAGTTTAGAATATTATCGTAACTGGTTCCCTTTTTGTTGGGGGGTCGAATGCGCCTTATTTCCTGGGTGTTAGGGGCGACCCGTAAAATCGTAAACATGCAAAGTTTTTTTTAACCGCCAGGGTCAATAATGCGGTCGGCAAACGGAAGGGTTAAGTGGTTCCGTAACACGAAAAAAACCGTTTTAAAAAATAGAATTTTATTTTTAACCCTCCTTGCCCTATATTTGAGGCTGCGATCTTGGGGTTCTATGTTCCACCGCTTTCCAAAGATCTATGCAGGATATCGTTGAATTTTATTCTTTGCTTTTGGTGTGGGTCCACAAAAATCCTTTACTAGGTACCTACTTAGTTACAATATTACAGTTTAAGCGTTTTACGAGCCGATAATAATGCAATAAATTATCATACAATAGGTCTACATTATTTATTACATGCACCATGCAATTTTGGTTGATTTCGCATACAAGATAACCCACTAAAATTCCATTCAAGGTCTTGCAAAACCACGTACAGTCGGTGCCCAGCATTATCTGACCCCTGGATAATAGGACAAGTGGTATGAGAAGTGGGGTCAGGAAATGCTGGGTACTCACTGTACACTTTGGCGGCGGAAAATGCAGTCGGGAAAATCCTTAACGAAACCTAAGTATGCACGTGGGATGCATGCAAACGGTTATTTTAGTCTTGATGAGTAATAAATTATTAATATGTGCAATATTGGTCCTTATTTATACCGTAGGTTACGTCATAATCCTTTGATACGTCCTCTGTGGAAGCTTTGCAATGAACAAATGAAAGTCAAATAGGTCATTGACTTAGGATCGGTAGAACACGTTTTATTCTTCTATTCCCCTTTGTCAACCGTCACGCTATCATATATATACTTTTTAACCGACTACGGCGAAGCCAAAAGGAAGGGCAATGATTTTGGCAGTCTATGTATGTATGTATGTATGTATGTTCCACCGTAGCGCCTGCTAGCTACTGAACGGATTTTAATAAATTAGGTGTCAATAGATTCGTAGGAATAGCCCGGGTGTCATAGGCTATATAAATTTTATAAATTCTTTTTATGACGGCATTAAAATGTCAAAAACTTACCTCAAAAAATATTAAATTGAGATAGTCATAGCAAGTTTGGTATCAAATGAAAGGTCTTGGCGAGCACATTACAAATATGTATTATATTATAGTTTAAGTACACACAAAAATAAAATTCAAATAAAAAAATTAAGTTCAAAAATCTACTCTAGTCGCATGCCACTTGCTAATGGCAATTATCAGCTGACTTCTGTATCAATGAGAACGCCATGAAGGAGCATCAGGTATCAGTGGCATGCGACTACGAAGAATATCAGACAAGAATTATTTTCTTGTTTTTTAATTTTAAGACCGCGATTTTGTTAGTAGTCGGGTTTTAGATTTTCGAACTTTATAATTTTTTTTCTTTCATATCATTTCTCACACAATTCTACTGTCGTTTACTTACACCCGTATCTATAAACAAGTCATAGTAATTACTTGAGTAAAAGTCATTGTTTAGATACGATTTTTTCCTCTGTAGTTTAGTAATTCCTTGATATTAGAACTACTTATCAAAGATTAAAATTCTTAGGTTTGGTTTCTTTGATGGTTCTAACTTCGTTTAAATTCTTGCCCATTGCATAAAATTTTTTGCATAAGTAATTACTTAAGTTCAAGTAATTACTTTTACTTGACTATAATAAAAATAATAATCATTTTATTTCACGCTACAATGGCCCTAAAATTTATATGTGTTAGTTTATAAGGTATATATCTATATATATACCTTATAAACTAACACATATAAATTAAATACAAAACTCTTGTTAATAAATAAGACTTAAGACTATAAATACGGATGTTAGTCTTCCTCTCCCTCACCATCAATCTACTAAAGGAAACTTTATTTGTTTTAGGTTTCTTCAAGCCTTGAGGAATCGATACCTGAGCAACAGGATTGGCATCTAGCATTATAGGATCTGGCAGCTTGGCAGTAGCTTCATCATCATCATAATTACAGCCGAAAGACGTCCTCTGCTAGACATAGGTCTCCCCCAAGTGTCGCCACATTGACCGGTCCCATGCCATCTCGCATCCAGCGGATCCCCGCAACCCATCTGTCCACCCCAGAACTTTTCGACCCCAGTCTGCAAGCATCAATAATGGCTGACTTATGATTTTGAGGTGCAGCTGCATGCACACTACAGCCTTGTTTAAAACAAAAACAATTATAGAGCAATTGTTGCACGCCAATCTCTATTTTCAATTAAAGAATCCCTCATTCATTTCTAACGACGTTGTATTCTTTATTAACTTAATAGATACAATCTAGTGTTTATATGGAGAAAGCAATTTACAAGCTGCGAGCGATAGCTTGTTATTTTTACATGATTAAGTATGGTGAGAATTGTTAAACTAGTCATCATTATAACTATAATCTAAAAGATAAGGCCACCTTGGCGAAATAATTGAAACCGATATGCAATTACTTTGAGTGCAGTTTTATATTATTTAAAGAAAGAAAAACAACACATTTGTTTGGCACATGCCACAAGTGCACACAACAAAATATTAAAAAAGATAATATTGGGTCTCACTGACCGCTGCGCCAAATAGGCCCTTTACACACCCAAGTCCATTAATGATGTTTCTTGATTTCTTTCATTTGTGCGATTTTTGAAAAAGCACCGAATCGCGTTCGGATATAGGTACGTGACGTGCCATTGTTAATTATTGTTATTATCAAGAGAATTATCATGATAATTGCCTGCTTTTAAATCATCGTTATCTGTAAAATTATACACTTATTCTTACGGGCCTCTATAGGCTTTATAAATAAACGTAAAAATAACTACATTGTTTAATTTTTTTTTTTCTTAGTTAAGACCAATGACCAAACAACTCACTCATTAACAACGTGAGCAAAATGTTAAACACGTAATCTGGCAGTCAAATCCTCAGATTAGTGGCTGAATATAAATAGGCAGTTTTACGAGCTGTGAGGCTAGCAACTGCATTTCAGGGTTAAGGATAAGCTTACAATAGTTGATAAGAACGCAGGGGCTGTTTTATTTCTTCAAATTAATCCTGCGTCATGTTTTTATTGTTTCTTGCATCATCATAATCTTCCAGCCGCCTCGTTAATCTAGTGGTCACAAACGCGACTGCTGAATATAAGGCCCTGTCTGTATTCAATCAATTCACGGGTCGGAAAAAGAGTTTTACATCATGAATTTGAGTCTAGATTTGTGCCCGGAAAAAGAAAGGATTCAAGGAGGCTGTTTCTGTAAGTTGTTTAAATGTTTGTATTAGCACCATGAGTGACAAGTTAGAAGAAGCTAAATTGCAGTGATGGCAATGGCAACCCTTTGTGTACTTAACCATTATTGTTTACCTCATATAATTATGATAGAACATTTATTTACCTGTTAAAACGTACCAGGTAATGGGGTAAACGACTGCTCAACAAATGTTGGCCCCGCCAACAATGAAGAGAACATATTTAATAGATACAAACATAAAAAAAGGTTAACGATCTAAATTTATTACTGAAAAGACAAACTAGCTCTAACTTCTAATAAGAATATTATAGTCGTAAAAATAGTAGTTTTATCTCAGTCTTACAAAAAACTGGCTAAGCGCGAGCCAGATAACATAATAGGTATCTAAACTCAACGCTACTCGTGTAAAGATAAGTAAATTAAATGTTTTACTAATGTAGTAAAAAATTTAACTAAAAGAGTGATGAATATAAATGCTGATGGATGGAGTGGGAGGGGAAGACAAAAGAAAAAATGGATGGATTGTATGGGGAATGACATGAAAGAAAAAGAGTAAGTGATAGTGTGGGGTGCGCCAAAGTTCACCTAAAATTTCAACTCCGATAATTGGAAATCCGAAAATGTTCTTTCTAACATTTTTCATCCTAACAATCGCAATTCCTAACTTCTCTGTCTCTAATGTTTTAATTCCGAAGCATTCAACTTCATAATGTCTGTAGCAATAAACATCTATTACACTATTATTTGTTTTCCTATATTTTCTCAACATAACCATCTTTTACACTATTATTCAAAGTCATATCTTTTTTTTGTTTATATTACTTTTTATTCATAATAATCAGTATTATAAAAGGTCCCATTAAAATAGGTGGACAAAATTTTAGAAATCATTCAGACCGCTAAAATAAGGACAATATCAAAAAAAATATAAGAATAAGAAATAAAATACCTACTTTTATAGGATGAGTTTGTTCTAGAGTGCCGGCAATTTATTATTTTAAGTCAAAATAAAATCACTTTATATATAGTGTTTTTTTTTTGTTTAGATGTCTTTAGTTAGGCTTACTAAACGCTGTGTTAAAATTTGTCCACCTATTTTAATGGGACCTTATATACTATGCAAAGATATCCATAGGTTAGGTTAGGTTAGAACTGTGACCAACTACGCGCGAGCCGAGCGAGCGAAGCGAGCGGTGCCGCGGCAGCGGCCGGCGAGCGCTACCTCGAAATTGGTCGCGAAATTTTTCTAAGTATTTTTTTCATAGTGCCCCCAAGACGACACTCTGACCTGAATTTCATTCATTTATTTTATTTCAAGACAAAAATCAGTGAAGCGACCTTTAATCATTCTAAACAGTTGTATGAGTGAAAATATTATAGTAATTATGTTTAGGAATAAAAGCGTTAGGATAAAAAACAGTAGGAGTTTAAATATATTTACACTAATGATATTATGAATTCCAATTTTCGGAAACATGAGTGTTATGAACATCGTCGGTAGGACTACAAATAGTATGAATGAAAACTTTAGGATGAAAAATTTTAGGAAGAGTGATCATTCGGATTACAAATCGTTAGGAAGAACAATTTCGGATAAAGAACTTTAGGTGAGCCAATATGGACCCGATAGTGTGACGATAGATAGGGGAGAATTGCAAAAAACGTGTTGCCGACCCCAAATAACAAGGGACAAGTGCAGGAATATGATGACTGATTTAGTAAAAAAAATAATAAGGGAACCTGCTAGTATTGTCTGTCGCACTCCATATTAAGTTCACTACAGTGTCTGGTATCGAGTTTGACAAAAAAAACAACTAATCAACCCAGATTCTGGGCAACACGATACCCCTAGCAAGACCCTCAAAGAAATACCTTAGCCAATTATCATCACACAGTGCTTACTTTCTTTAAATCTACAACATAAATGAAAGCAACCAAAAATATATTTTAGAGTGATAAATGTGATAATAATCAAATCAATGGTTATTGAAAAACAAACACGCTAAAAGCTAACTGTGGTTACTTAATGCTTGTAAAAGTAGATTTCAACGATAATCGATTCTGAAAATTCTTTACAAATATTATTTGACCGATAGCTAGGTAGGCGGAGAAATGAGGAAATGTCACGAGGAATGTTTTTAGAATGAGATTCTGAGAAACGAAGGATGAACTCTATAAGTATCAATGACGACTCACCCCCGTATTTATAGTCAAGTCAAAGTAATTATTTGGGCTTAAGTAATTACTTATATGCAAATATTTTTATGCAATGGGCAAGAATTTAAACGAAGTTAGAACCGTCAATGAAAGCAAAACTAAGAATTCTAACGTTTGATAGTTCTAACATTAGGAATTACTAAACTACAGAGAAAAAATCGTATCTTAAACAATGACATTTACTCAAGTAATAGTAATTACTTGTTTATAAATACGGGTGTCAGATACCGTTTAGTCCACTCTCGACCCCTCGACCCCCAATAAATAACGTGTCCACTGGACCCCTAACTATAGTTCATACTCGACCCCTGGGGGTCAAAAGTGGATTGATACGAATAAAGGAGTATGGAAGAAGACTTGCTGCGCCGACCCACATTAAATTGGGATAGGCCAAAGAAACGATGCATGGACTGTGCGAAGGATGATATGGGTAGAAAAGAGGTGCATACTTCTCTATTACTTGGCACCTCAGCAGTCTGAGGTGCCAAGTAATAGAGAAGTATGGAAGACTTGTTTTTGCCAGCGGCTTCGCCCGCGTGAAAATGACGATTTTCCATACAAACTTTCATATCCTATTTAACTACCTTGGGGGTTGAATTTCGAAAAATCCTTCCTTATTCCTTGTCCACATTATAAAGGAAACCTAATTTCAGCTTTCTAGGTCCAAGGGTTTGGGCTGGGCGTTGATGAGTGAGTCAGTCAGTCAGTCAGGACTTCTCTTTTTATTTATATAGAAGAAGAAGACATGTCGCACCGACCCCAAATAAATTACGATAAGAGCAAGAGAGTGATGATGAATTTGGTTACGAGTACTATTTGCTGAAAACGTTTGATTTCGTTTTCCCTACATAAACATATGTTCGTTTCATCAGATTGTTTTATTACTTGAGCTAGCATATGTTCTAAACGTGGGCCATGTCAGACGCATGCATAGTAACCGGTGGTCAGTAATCTTTACACAGCGTATACCTGAAGATAGTTGAAAAACGTTACATAAAAATCGTACTTAGATCTGAACAGGCTTCATGAAATTCATATCTTCTTCAAAATAATACAAACAACGACTGTTTGTTTTTTATGATTTTATTATCACTTCTTTATGCCTCTTCCCTCTCAAAAACCGGCTGTCATTACCATATTCTTCTTTGTCTATTAAACCATTTAACTTAGCAACCGTCGTTTCAACAGACTTCCGGGGGGCAACCTTCAGATCAACCTCAAATGAACCAGACAGACATATTGAGGTTGCCAAATCTAAATACGGAAAACGATTCGCCATAACTTTACGGTTGCGGATTAGAACAAGGCAAGATTACACCATAAAGATTAAAAAGTTACCTTAAATTGAGCCATAACGAATTTAGCAAAATTTTGAATCTATTCAAGTCATGGTTTTATAAAAAAACAAAAAGCGTAGACTTACATTCCAGGAAGAATCCACCGTTGACTCTCTGAATAGGCTGTTACGACAATCGGCATGCCAATATTCTAAAGTTTGGTTGTAGTGACAGAAAGGTGCTGAAGGTGCTGTAAATCAAAATCATTCTCCTGCCCATATCGTAATTTATTTGGCGTCATGCATCGCTTCTCTGTTTTCCTCTACTCTTATACCCAACCACATTAAAACTCGAACTTTTCCTTGCACATTTACCTAATTCCTCAGCATGACATGTCCACAACACGATAACTAATTACCGCACTTTTAAGTCACCAGTGGCACTTTCAGACGGGAGGTAATGTAGATCATCTCCTTAAAATAATGAATTAGTCACTATTTGTGGTACAGACACTAAAAGCATACCTACTCAAAATTAGATGCCCACTGCCCACAAAGATTAACCAAATTCATTCCCATATTTGCTTAACTAACCAGCACATCCACAAGAGATGGACTACCTCCTTTCAAAACCGCAAAAAAAGAATAACGCACCTTTCAAAGATTAAATCAAGAAGGACCACCCCTACTGATTGACATTGATATAACTAGCAAAGTTTTTAACCGTTCAGCAAAAAACCCCATTCAGTTCGATCCAGCCGTTCTTTAGAAATACAGTCACAGACTCATAAACAAATTACCTTTCACCACACACGGACAATCTAAATAAAAGTGTTTGTAGTGAATACTTATAGTACGTAGAGGCGAAGATATGCAGCCTTATATGGGAAGATCATAAAACAAAGAATGTGGCTGCACTGGCTATCTCCTGAGGCGATGTAGGTACTTTCTTCTAAACATGGGTCATCAATGTGGTATTAGGTCTCGGAAAGATAAACCAATGAAGTGTTGCAGATTTCAGGTTGTAGACGACTGCTTTTAGTGTAAAAATAGATGAGTACAAAGATACAATATCCACAGGGTTAACTGAAGCCAAAGTATCAAGTTTAAATACCTGCGAACTTAAGAAATGAAAACAGTGTGGCAGCTGCTTTAGATCCGGTTCAAGATATAGGTGATAACTTCGAAAATAGACTATAGGTACTTCTATGTAGGCCAGAAGAAAAGAAATTGGCAAGTGACCATCCTGAAACTTTACAACCTATCGTACCACATACCTACATCGAATATGGATTGAAATCTAAAAAATACACCCATCCTATCAAACATAAGAGCCTTGAAGATTTCATTCATAATACGGCTTAATCGAGTCAATTTTGCCGTCAGATTTTTTGTGTACTTTAAAATCTATGCTTTATCTGAAACCAATTTGTTCGAAAGCTTTGGAATTTAAAGGGCATTAGAAGGAACACCAATGGGTTTTAGTCAGCAAGAGTCCGACCTAATGCTCTGCCCCGAGCGAAAAAAAAGGTGAAATAAAATTTTAAAAAATCTTCGCCCAAATAATTTTATTATCTGATCTTCCCACCATTCACCCTCAACACTTCGGAAAGCTTCGGGAAGTATCGTCCCAAATCGTAACGGTCAACCTTGAAAATTTTGAGCGTGCCGAGCCCAGTTGCCTAGCGTGTAATCGACTGACGTCAAGACCTAGGTTGTGGGCAACGACCTGACAAGGCCAAACCGTCCGTTTACGACGCCATAGAAGTTTTATTGAGCGCTGTTGTGACGTGGTGCCGGTTTTTTTTTTATGAAGTTGGTGAATGTGGTTGGGGGCTGTCGTGGTGGTTGATGCTATTTTCCTGTAGGTTGTTCTGGAAAGTTTCGTTGTCATCATCATCATCATCATTTCAGCCAAAAGACGTCCACTGCTGGACATAGGCCTCCCCAGGCGTCGCCACATTAACCGGTCCCGTGCGTCTCTCATCCAGCGGGTTCCTGCAACCTTGACCAGGTCATCGGTCCACCTAGTGGGAGGCCTTCCAACGCAACGTCTTCCGGGTCAAGTTTCGTTGTAGAAAAAAATAATTCCTATTATGTATGCGAGTTGCTAGTTGCGATATTTCAAGATACCTGATTGTCCAATAAAAAGATGATTCCGTGCTTCGGAAGGCTAGTATAAGCCGGTGGTCCCGGCCGCCAAATAGCGGTCATCAAAGCATGTCAGATCGACCGCCTTAAGGGCCTCCTTGAGGCGGACGATCTAGTAACTGTGACACTAGGGTGAGAGGTCGTTAGACCTTACTGCCCACACGATAAGAAGAATAAGTAGATCAGTATTTAATAGGTAGACTTTCTGCTTATCCCACAGAATCAAGGATATACCTTATTAGCTCGTCGCAAACCTACCTATCAATTATTAATAATTAAATCTTTGTGTCCATCTTCACATGTTGTAGTTAGTTCCGCTTCGACTTCTCTGCTGACACCGTGGCAGAGAGAGCGTAAAGATAAGCTTTATGTTCCATATCAGGTGCTTGTTGTGTGTTGCTTGCTTTCCTAGTTTGTGTCAAATGGCTTGTTAACTCGTCAACATAATCAGGGTACATCTGCCACTTCTGGGCTCATCTGTACAAGAGATAGTATGTCGTAATTTACTCGCACAGTGTGCTTTTTAGGGTTCCGTACCTCAAATGGAATAAACGGAACCCTTGTAGGATCACTCGTGTGTCTGTCTGTCTGTCTGTCCGACCGTTCATAAGGGGGCCGCCTTATCTCCGAAACTGCTGAGCCTAAAATTTTGAATAAAATACAGAAATTAGTTCAACACTATAAGAAGTCTATGGTGCAACAATCAATATCTACTACAATGGTACGGAACCCTTCCCGCCTTATTACAAAAGGTAGTTAAACCTGGTTTAACTTAGACCTGGTTTATCTTGCATGCTGTCACTTTCTTTTGAATATTATTGAAGTGAGACGTCATGCGAGATAAACCAAGTCTAAGTTAGACCAGGTTTAACTACGTTTTGTAATAAGGCGGTTCATGTCCAAGTCCGACTTGCACTTGGGCAGTTTTTGTATGACACTTGTCAACACGAATAGTTCTAAGACATGCCGAATCCCTCAAGAACATCGTGCAGCTTTGTGATTCTTCAGCTAGAGATAAATTCGTCGTTAGTTAGACATTTAGTTCACTACGGTGATAGTCTTGAAGTTTAGACAAAATTCAAACAAGTAGTGAAACTTGTGAACACCAAATGAATCAAAAGGGTATGTGGAATGAAAATTCAGAATTTAGATGACAATTAACTCAAGTGAATTTGACGAAATTGCTATCATTGCGGGAATATCCTGAAAGAGGCTGGCACAAGAGCATGGAGTTTGGCACAAGCAAGAAAGACCTAAATCCAGCAGTGGGTAAAGTCGGGCTGCGAATGATAATGACGATGAAATGAATTTTCACAGCGTGATCACCTTGCGAAACTCCTTTGTGGCATTTTGGCTTTCAACTGATCTGTATCCCATAGGGATTGGAGATTTTATCATTATACCTCGCCACATAACATAGGGCGTTTCATATTGTCCCCATTAATTTGAACATCCAACTCGAACTAGGGAAACGTCTGTTCAAATGCCCGCCCGTATAATACTGGGCCAGTGATTAAATATTATTGGTCATGATCATTTAATTACTTAATATTTAAAGTTATTACTAATTGTAGTAACTTTGTATGTGTGCAAGAAATTGGTGTGTTGTGATTATTAGAACGTTGAAGTGTGATAATATGTTATCGGCACATTCCAACGAATCGATAGCAGTTAAAGTGGCGAAATTGTCAACACCAGGAAAAAATATTTTAATTAAAAGTACTTCCTAAAGTTCACTTCAACAGAAGAGGTTTTTTCCCGAAAGATCTTTTGACGAAAATAAAATAAATAATATTACAAACGGTAGAACTGTAACACAATTTAACCCCGAGAATAATTAAAACTAAATATTTAAAAAGGGACTAACTTATTTTTACTTTGTTTTACGTCTAATCATATCATTTAGGTAACCCGGTAACAAAGTAGATGAGTGTTAATCACACATTTGACTCCAACTTACCCTTTCATCAATACCTCTACTTCCACTTGACCCCTTTAAAACTATTTAATGAAAAATTCCAACAAAATTCCTAAAAACCAATCTTGATTAAAATCAAAAAACATTTCTTTGCCGTACGTAACACATTGACATAACATGAGATTAAAATCTATTATAACTAATTTATAATTTTATTGCCATGCAAATCGGGAAACAGGTCTGTCTAAATATACATAAAGTAATATAAAGCTAATGAAATAAAATATGGTGATGCTTATCGTCACACTTTCAAGACAGTAGAGTGAATTTATAAAAGCTTTTAATCTGACATTTTAAAGCAACCACAATTGGAATTCTTTCAATAATACATCTTGTCAAAAGAAACTAGACCTACTTATTCATTATTGTATTAAAAGTATACAAATCACAATAACATAGCTTAAGTAGAATTAAATGGAGGGGTTTTCTTTCAGCAAACGTGTTAGATATTGTTTTTTTTTTATATTTTCTATTGCGAGATTTGCAAAACTTCCTACCGGCCTACCTGCCTTTACTTATGTTTTCTTAATAAGATCTGAGTCTTTACTCTTTACCTAACTTTTTTTATTCAAGCTAGCTCTTTGAAAGCCTTTTTCTATAATTAGAAATTTTATTATTTTTTTATAATTTTTAATCATCATCAGCATACATCAGACAGGCTTCTCCAGTCGATTCTCAACAACTCCTTTCCAGGTGCCTCCACCTACCCTGTGAAGAACGTCACTCTTCCTAGCAGGATGACCTTCCTAACATTGACAGATTCGCAGTCTCCACTCAAGAATACGTCTACTCCAACGGGCATCAGTTCAACGGCTAATAAGACCGAGTCTGTGCAAATTCAGCTTGACTTCTATGAAAATAACTAAACACAACTTTTTGAGACTACAAATCTCATAAGTTTTCCCAAAATAAGAAAAAGGTGTTGAAAACGAACGATAAAGAAAGAAAGTAAAACTATTTATTACACTCGCATATTATACAAAACAGTAAAATTAAATTAAATAAAAGAGAACAACAAAAAATATGAAGTAAAAAAATTGACCAAAATTGGTCCTATACGAGGCCAAATTAATAATATAATAATAATATATATAATAATAATATTCCACAACTATCACACAACGCCATCTAGTCCCAAGCTAAGCAGAGCTTGTGTTATGGGTACTAGACAACTGATAAACATACTTATATATTTCTAAATACATACATATTATAGATAAATTACACCCAGACACAGAACAAATGATCGTGCTCATCACACAAACATTTGTCCTGGGTGGGAATCGAACCCACGACCTCCGGCATAGCAGTTAGGGTCACTAACCACTAGACCAACAGGCCAGTCAAAAAAAATTGGTCCTGTTCGAGGCCAAAAACCCAAATAATAATCCTAATCATTTAAGAAATTGCTTCGTTGACAATCAATTCAAAAGCTCCATTCACCCTTCAAGGGAATTCAAACGCTAACGAAACGATAAGACGGTTGAATTTTAAATTTTATAGCTATGTAAATCAATAAACAGGTCTGATTAACAAAACGAAAATGTTACTACGCAGTAAAACTAGAAGGATCGTTTCCTTATTGTCAAATTGATTACCACTACGATGTATTAATTTACTGTCACAGTATACAAGAATGTATTTAAAAACGTAGATAGGAGACAACACTGGATGATGAAATAGCTACGTTGTTTTCGTTAGGAGGATAAAAACAGACGGGATGAAGATAGCATTTGTGTATGATGAAATATAGGGTGACTGGTAATTAGTGACCCATATTTAAAAGAAAAAAGAAGCAAAATAACATGTATTACTTACACACGGCTTTTACTAGCGTTTACTACTAAAACCAAGAAAAATTATCAGGTGCTTTCCAAGGCTAGGAAAGGCTAGTTTTCAGATCTAAAAGTTGTTGGTGATGTTGATTTTCCCGGATAAACTAAAGCAATATTTGTAATAAATTTTAACAGGTCCACCTACCACAACATTTAAAGGAAATTGATGACTCAAAACAGCTGATGAGTCAACAACCGTCACGACCAACCTACTAACATATAACCAATACGAAAACCTTAACAAAACTGGACAGTTCGCTAACCAACCACAATGTCCGAAACAATGGTCCAAATACGATACACCCACACAAACACCATAATTTTGTTTACAATCCCCATGTGAGAAACGATGACCTATCAAGGCCGCCATGTCACGGGCCAGCCATCACAATAGCAGGTCGAGGAAGCCGAACATTTTCACTTTCATACAAATACCTACATAGTTGGAACTGAGCGTATAGAATTCCAGTTGAAACTGTATAAACGGACCAAACTATTATCGTCGCAACGATTTTAGAATTCAGAACGGACTTTGTTGGTGACGAAGACGAATATAGAAGCTTGGATGTTATGGGGAAAGCTTTCCTTGGCCGCATTGAAGGGGATTTAGGCAACCGTTTTAGGCTTGATACTCCACTTAAGATTAAAGACGAAATGACAAAGTTAAAAGCTTAACAAAAGAAAACGTTGATTGCGATTGAAATGTATCACAGTAAACTGTGTGTTTCTTGTAAATTTCTGAAATGTATCTCAATTTATCCTCATCATTTACATCGCAAACTACGACAAGGTTCTAAGCACAGTTAAGATTTTCGTAAGTAGACCGTATACACAAAGTCATGAAGACAGAATATCATATTTCTAAATATATTGTGTAGTACATGCCCCGGATCTGGGTCTCGCTTAAATTCTGAAACAGGACGCGAGTCATTAGCCTCGAGTAGAAAATTAATAATGGAAAGGATTGAAATTCCTAGCGTAAGATTTAATATATGGGTTTAGTTTTAAGGAAGGAACGAGAAGAATTTGTTATAGAGAACACATACTATTTTTGTTAAGAAAACGGAATTTAGTGAATATATAGTTCTTGAATAAAAGTTCAAAACTAAATACTTGTATGATTATGATTCTGAAGCCAAACATAGTACTAACAATATATTTCACTACTAAAATAAGACTTATAAGATTATGATTCTGAAGCCAAACATAGTACTAACAATATTTCACTGCTAAAATATACGCCATAAAAGAAATAAATCATCACGCAAATAAAAACTAGACGAAACTAAACGGAATATTCCCACATAAACCACATACTACAAATATAAATCAGATATTACTAGACTTCCCTATTTTAGGAACTTTATGCCTGTCATCTTAAACACGCCTTGGAAAAGTACTCATACAGACTCATACACATTCCGAGGGCCGCAGATAAAAACCAATACTACCCGAAAAAGAGGCTATAAGGAAAAATGGCCGAAGATTTGGGACAATTTGCTGGAACATCAAGTTACAATGTTTTTTATTGGCGAACGTGCGTTTTACATATTTATAAGCTACCGAAAATATAATCTTGTTCCGCGAAACTTTTAATATTAAAGATTAGAGTGGTCCTGTAATTTTGTTGAGAGATGTCTGTCTACGTATATACTTAGTGTTAAACGTATGAGTATGTTTTATTCAAAGGTGAAAATTCCATAATGTGACGCAGGCAAATTCGCTTGAAACTATTTCGCTGGAATAATTTGACTAGAGAATGGAATAGATGAAAGTTAACACAACCAACCTTGCTTTCATTTTCGTTATTTTTCTAATGTCTCATAACAATTATAGACATAACAATTATTTTCACAGCACTTTGTATTCCTACCATCACTACGTTCTCCTTTTTTTTTTTAATCATTCAGGAAATCAGAATCCTTACTCGATTTGAATCCGTAATTGATTAGAACTAAGAATTACGACAAAAATATTGATATATCCATGATGTCTAATATACATATGTAACATAATAGCTACATCTACTGCATACATCAGATTGTTCCCAAGCGAAATATTTAATTAAGTTCACATGTGCAATTGTAAGACTAAATGTTACGCTAAAGTTATATACGCGTAATTAAAATGATTTATAATCTGAACATTTACCTAACCCATTGTTCTTGTATAGACATTATATAACATAGTAAGTTGCGAAAAAAAACAGAAATATAATATAAAAACGAAATTATTTCAGAAGATAGGTAGGCGCTCGTTAACTTAAATATTATACTTTTCATTATTGAATACAACTAATTACGTAATGATTTTGATGGCCGTGGATAAAAGAAAATAGTAGATGGGACTCTAGAATCAACGAACAAATTACACAGTATGTATTATTACTGGACTTGAAGATCACGATCGTTAATTAAAAGATAACTTTGGAGGCCAAGAAATTGATGTAACGAATTTATCCAAAGTACAAAGGGATAAAGGACCAATCCACCTTCTGGGTTTATCCAGCCGAAATGGAAAAAATAAAACTAAACAGGCAATTGGAAACACTTTTTACACTTAGCAAAACAGACGCTTGAGCACGCGAATGACCTCAAAATGTCGTCGTCCTATCATTGGCAAAAACTGTGTATATAAATAAAATAGTACGTTGTGAAACTACAAGGAAAACATTACTGAACTGTCTAACTGTGAAAATGAAGACTAGAAGCAAAGCAACAAAGATTTGGTCTAAAATTTCAGTGTTCTGGGAAAAAACGTTCGTCCAGGTGCATCTGAAGTTAATTTCAAAGATGTTAGCGATTTAATGTATTCATTGTTGACTGAATGAGTTGTTGGAATCGATGTTGGGCCGTTAATACATTAGCAATCAATTGGTTTTTTCGATCTGACACGTTCGCGGTCTGAATTCGGTCCAATGTTGTTAGCATTCTTCTTTTTTTGCCAAGTATTTAGGAAGCTGAATTTGTCAAACAGTATTTTGGGTAAATTATACGCATCGAAGCACGTTAAGAGTTCCTGTAAGATCTGCAAACAGATTTTAATCTGTTGTATATCTGGTACATAGGCTGTTAAATTTATTGTAAAAACATCTTCAAATAAGATGAAACACAAATATTTGACAGAACAGACACGCAGAAGGACAAAAAAGTTCTGAGTATTCGCGTTACTACGTTAAGATTTGTCCTAAAGTATTTCGAACACACCGACAGTGTGTGCCATTTAAATATTATAAGAGTCAAAACATATAGACACATACTGAGGGAAAAACGTGATCATATGCATGAATTAGATTATGTATGTACATTTTTTTTTCAAACTGTTCTGAAGCAAAATCAATAATGACAACAAGTTCTTATTACTATGGCATAATTTATGCACATGTATCATTCGTTCATTGCAATGCGTATGCTGATATTATTCTTCGAGACTTCTCTAGTCTTTTTTATGTAATCAAAATTTTTATAACTAAAAACGTAATATACACACATCAACACGGTCTAGGGATATTTTAAAAAAAGTGAATTACTATCAATGTGTTAATTATTTATATGACATGTACCTATATATTTAAAATATACGTTATTTAATATTCTACCATTTTTTAATAATGGTTAAGGTACTGATTAAAATTTCAGGATTTTATGGAAAAAAAAATGAAGCATAGACGGAAACCGTATATGAATTAACTTTTAATTAGTGAGTAAAAACTGAAAAAAATAGAAAAATCATTTAATTTGTGTTTATAAACTTGAAGTTGATAGTCTGAGAAAGCGCCCATGATGTTCATAACACATCGGCAACGATTCGGCATGCTCAGAACAAGGTTGTCAATGTCTTGCTGCGGAATATTGTCCCATGTCCTTCTGAGGTGCGCAAAAAGTTGATCTTCTGTAGCCAAATTTTCAGGAACTTCCTTCAGAGCTCTTCTTTGCAGCATATCCCACGCATGCTCAATGGGATTTAGATCTGGCGATTGAGCAGGCCAGTCTAAGGCCCTAACATTATGTGTATGTAACCAAGCTGCTACCGTTCTCGCCGTGTGTGCCCGGGCATTGTCGTGCATGAGCAGGAAATCTTGCCCCATTTGTGTTCTGTGGGGCAAGATTACGGGCCCCAACACCCGTTGGACGTATCGTTCTGCCGTCATATTGCCCCGCACCCAAACGAGATCCGTCCGTCCTCCAAGACGAATTCCTGCCCAAACCATAATTGTTCCTCCTTGGTATGGGTGAACTTCCTGAGGGTTCTGGAGACGGCTCCATCGTCCAGGAACTCGCCAAACACGCGTCCTTCGTGAATCTGGATGGAAGCCGAACCTGGATTCATCCGTGAACAGCACATTGGACCATTGCTCACGGCCCCAGTCCACGTGGTTCCGAACCCATTCTAATCGTCGTCCACGATTGCCTCTCCGTAAAGGTGGGACCCGGAGTGGTCTACGAGAGCGTAGATTGCTTTCATGCAGTCGCCTTCTTACAGTTTGGTCACTAACAAGCACTTGGTGTTCCACTCGCAGCCTTTGGACCAATTGAGTCGCCGTTGCATTTGGTTGAGCTCGCGCAGTAATTTGCAAAAATCGGTCTTGTCTGGGGGTAGTGATGCGACTTGGCCCCCGGTGCCTCTCCGCTACTTCACCTGTGGCACGATAGCGTGTCCACAATCTTGAAATTACATTTTGATGGGTCCCTATGGCCTCAGCAACATTACGCTGAACAGATCCAGCTTCCAGCATTCCCACAGCTCGTAACATCTCCGCCCTCGTCAAATGTCGGCGTTGCATGGCTACAATACCTCAATTTTAACTTTATCTTTCGTTTAAAAATGAAAAAAAACTGTAACTAAACGTAATTCGTATTGTTTTCTAAATTTCGCACAAATGAAAATTCCCTCTCCTATACATAAAGACATTTTTATGCCACCGAAACAAAAGAATTTTCAAAAATTTGAATTTGGAATTAGTCTGAGATAAATTACAAACAAATCGGTGTATTAAAGATTCCAATGCGGCCAGTACTTTTCGAGTTATTTAATTGAGTATAAAATATCCCTAGACCGTGTTGATGTGTGTACTTGAAAGTAAAGAGGAATTAATGATCCAATCCAATAACAATAGAATTCGCACATAAATGTAAACAAAGCGATAAATTGGTGGTAGTAATTACGTATGGCCCAAGTATAGTCCCCTGAGGAACCCATCACGATATAATAATTAACTTATACTCGTAGCGTCTAGACGCTTTATATCAATGGATGGACAATGACGTTGGAAAGTTAATAATAGAAGAAGTGATTAAATTATTTACGTCCGAGTAATTTCAAGTACAATTAGCCAAATCAATATCTCGTGAGAAAAGTCATGTCTATGATACCTCATTCATCGAATCTTTACTTTGTGTCAACGTGGGAACGGAGACACTAACACTAATAAATAATACCAACGCCACGCAATTTATTGATTTTCCCGATGTCGTAAGACGAAGTTTATTTATTTCAATATTTAATAAGGACTGCGGAACAAGACTAACTTTGGCACGTACGAGTATATTTGTACTTTGAAAAAAGTTGTAGCGAAAATACGTGTTTGTATTGAACAATAAAATAAAGCTAATGGCATATCGGAACCTGAATTGTTTTAAAAATTCGCAGACAACATCCTGGAAACAGAACCGGTAAAAAATTTCACAAAAATCTATAACAATTCATCCATTATTGTATATACGTAGTCCGCTAGCTTTAAAAACGAAACTAAAACGACAGTTGAATTCACAATCACAAAAATTATCCAAATATTTCATAACGAACGATCCGGAACATCGATTGCTTATTTCCCAGGCATTACATCAAGACTCATCGCGAGTAATCGCGACGAGACAGACTACCTATTTGTTTATTTCTAAAAACGTGATCACCCAATTGAAATGCAAGAACACTAAAAGTGGAGAACGGGCAAGATCAATGGCTCAGGCGAGTGCGACGGCGACGTTGAATAGTGTAATCTAATAGAACCGACGGCCTCGCTGGGTCACTGGCTCATGATGTCATATCGCGAAACATTCCGCCTAGAGACTACTTTGGGGGGCCTTCGGACTCACCTGTACGAACTACGTGTTGTGTTTTACTTCGCTCGCGTACCACGTTTTTGCGCAGCCTTTGTCTGGTGTTTGATGTTAAACAGTCTGCTGTGAGCGTTGAAGGTCGCGCTTAACAGGACGATACAAAGAATTTGATCAAATCTCATATTACCAGTTTTGGGCGTGTGAGACTGGAGTTTACTCCAAAATTAGGCATGCAAATCGCGGTATTAATTTTTTCGTTATGGCTCTGAATTGAGGCGCGCCATTGGGTCGTGTCAGCTGTTTTTTCGTGTTATATTCCAGTTAATTGGTGTTGAGGCTTTCAGTAGCTCTAGACTACGGATCACTTGAGTCAATAGTGTCAGACTTTCTGCATACATTAGTCATTATTACAAAATGTATGTTTGGATATTTATAGTTTTTGACGCCACTACAACAAAATACTTTGCTTATTGTATTTTTACAACTGCGGGAACTGAGTCAATTTGGATAGTTCCAACTTATGTGCATAGCAACCGTGTAGTCTTATAGTTCTGTGTTACCTAATGTGAAATATGAGCACCTCTTAATCCTAAAACTAGCATTATTTTTGAAGTTATTGTTCGAAAAGTCAGGTGCTGTCGCTTACAATGAAAGGCTATTTATTAAGTTCTTATTGGCAAAGTATTATAGTCTTCAGCTATTTCGACCAGTTTCTAGTCCTATTAGAGAGTGACGATTCTAAGACTGCGGAAAAAATCTTTGAATGCCAATTGGAAACGACATGTTTGTGCCATTCATTTTCTTTTAAGATTTTTTTTCCTTTTGTTTATCATAGCATGACTGTTGATAACTCATCATGATCATTCTCTTGCACTTATCCTAATTCATTTGGGGTCGGCGCAGCATGCCTTCTTCCATACTTCCCTGTTTCTCGTCATCTCATCATCAGACACCGCCTTTCTTGCCATTTCATCCTCAACACAGTTACTATTTCAAATTAAACACACACACACACCAAAAGAGAAATTCTAGACTCATTAAATAAAGATTGTAGATCTTAATTAGGTACGTGTTAAAAACAGCCATCGATTAGAACTAGGCGCCATTAGCCAAATATGTAGACTATTAATCAAATTGTGTCGACGAATATGGCTACCTTATTATGATAATCCATAGCTTACTGGGCGACTGACCTTATATTGTATAATATAATTAAAGCTTCTATTGTTTTAAGATGCTACAACTTGTAAATCAACGTTATTGCGTACTTCGCTTGCATGACAATACAATCTGTCATTTAATTAAATAAATTAGAATGTAATTAACATAATAAACTTACAGTTTTCCGTATAATTTATGCTAGGAAATGGGTTTTTTCCTTTAGTCTTTGTTCCCTTTTGTGGGTACTTCTGTTTTATTAAGTTTATACAAATAGTTGAACAGCAGTTGCAGAAAATGGATTACTTTATCGTGATGAGGTTATTTAAACTAAAAGATATTACTTAGTAGTTATTAAACAAGCAGATATATTTTAATATAACAAAGGATATCCGGTAAAGAATGCCAAGAACCCTTTCTTATTATAATAAAACATGAAAGTAATGTTTTATTAACCCTTCATACTGGAGCGATATGAAAATCTGGATGTAATCTTGAGACGGTAAACGATTTGTTAGTAACTACGGCCTAAAATAAAGCTTCAATTATAAACATCTATACTTACGACTATATTTCAGAAGAAACAAACTAAATTTATCAAAATTAGGACTGAATCTCAGAGTTATGTGTTGAGGAATTACAAACAACTGTTTAATACGTTTAAAATCGCTTGATAATTATTATGGGTATAACCCAATCGAACCAAAAATAAAAACATTATATCATTACCATCCATAACCAATTATTATTGTTTCCCAGTATCAACAAGGTTTAGAGGTCCAAAGTTTCAAGGCGAACCTAACATGGCGCAACCAAATAACATTATTACCCCTTCGGAGCCATTGTTAACACTTGATTGACTAACAAAAGGGCTGAAATTAATAAGAAAACTTAGCAAACTGTAACAATGGCTGTTAACATACTTGAACATAAAGCCTGAATTAACAATGTCATAGAAAAAATATCCTTGTACTAGTTTTGAATGCTTAACATCTAGTGTAATAATTTTCTAATTAAAGAAAATCTTTTTACTAACAGAAAACATACTAAATTAGTAGTTGAAAAACTGAATTAGAATGAAATTTTGCTTGAGAAAAAGTCCCGCAAGTCGAAATCCGGAGACCTACGAAGGTCAATATTGAAAATCGAGTTAAGGAATACAAATGGAGCAGGGTAGGACTCCTAGCAATACGCAGTGATGACAAGTGGAATGGATGGTGTAAAGCTGCGACCGAGTGAGGTCCAAGGACTGGAAAGAGAAGTGGTGGTCGTCCAGGGGCGAGACGGGTAGACGACATTGTTGCCACCTCGGAAATATCATGGATGAGGCGGTCACAAGAACGTGGAACGTGCCTCTCACAAGCAAGGCCTGGCCTATACCAAGCAGTGGGTAAGTCTGCCGTGGATAATGATGACGATGAAGAGTTCCTAGCAAAAACAAAGTGAAACGAAGGAACAATTTGAAGGGAGGAGAAAATAGGGGCTACAAGTTTTTATGGTTTAAAAAGTTTAGGAAGTCCGAAGCATCTATGGACTGTGTAAAGCTAATATAGCTAGAAAGAAGTGACTCAGATGTCGACTAATGGAGAAGTATGATAGAAGAAGACAGCATGCACCAACCCCAAATAAATTTAGTTAGGATGCTGAGAATGATGATGAAATTTTTATGAAAGTTCGAATTTTCACCGATAATTTTTTTTTTTTTTTAAGAAAACATTTCAGGTTCACAAAAACCATTTCACAAATAAAAAAAATTAAACATACATATCAGACAAAAGTGTGGGAAATTTCACTGGGCTTGTTTATTGTGTTGTAAAAAAAATTGAGACCTTACTAGCACAAAATAATAATTCAGACGAACAAAACAAAGTAGGTAAGCACGATAGCGGTATAAATGCTACGGGTCAGTACACAACTGCGTGTTACCGAAAGTGCAAATTTTATGTAGTGACAAACCGTTTTTAACGGTAAGCTAAAATAGGTCCTTTTGAGTCAATTTCAACTGAACAACTTGAAATTATAAATCAAAGTGAATCTGCATTGTTATTAAAATTTCATGATCCGACAAGGACAATGTGGAGCCAGTGTGCGCCACCTCCTATCCTGCCCATCCTGCTCAACCACTTGCAGCAAATGATAAAAGCTGTGCGGGTGGCTAACTGGCTACATACTGGTCTAACACGATTTGAGATCATCGACACATAAAGAAGAAGAAGACAAGGACAATATCTGGACTTTAAAAATACTGTGACCTGAGAGTTTCTTTTAGTGTTTCTTCTCAGAGTAGCCAGATAAGGAAACTTATACCTCATAAAAGTATTTCAACACCTTACTTCTATATCAGACCTATATCTATCTATATATACATATAATAAAACAGTAAAAAACTGTGTCTGTACATTGAATGTATTAAAAAATAATAATTGAGGGGGGTTTAGAAACAGTAATACAGCACAAATCCAAAAAAAAAAAACTGTCTGTTTGTTTGTACACGCTAATCTTCGGAACTACTCGATGGATTTGAATGATTTCTTTTTAGTTGCATAGGTATTAAGTCTGGGCAACATATATGCTATAATTTATCTTGGAAACTTGAACACCTGACGCAGAACCGCAACACATCAAAATTTCCACGTGAACGAAGTCGCGGGCATCAGCTAGTACAAAATAAATATCATTTAATATCAAAGTTGAATCATTCTCATTCCTATTGGACTAGAAAAAGCAAATATAATTCGCATGAAGCACATATCAAAGGAGCAATAATCTCCATCCACTTCAGCTTCGATTAATGGATTTCTTGAATTCTTCGAAAGAGCTATAAGACTAGATCAATACACTCTCAAGAGTACTTTAAGGTGATTAGCAACCAACCATTAAAAACACAGTGCGGTCTTTAATAGAATGGATGGAGTGAAGAAAATAGGCATAAAAAGTTTGTAGACCTCCTGAATCATCTACGGTATTTTGTAGAACAAGCTTTAAGAAAACATCATCTAACATATTTGTAGAAGGTCTAAAACAGTTACAGCATATTGATAGGTACTTGGGGTCGACGTAACGTTTTTTCTGTCATTCTGTCTCACAGCTGGGCAAAAGCCTTCCCTATTTCTTTCCAACTTTTTCGGTGTTTTGCCTTCTCCGGTCAATCATTAGGGAACGAATCCAAATCTCCACGGCAGCGTTACTTGGGCCTGCCTCGGTGACTCGACTACAGGTACCCACGGGAACCTAGTACACATGCTAAAATAAGTATGTCCTTAGTCCTTATTCAGGTCATGGTCTGTCGGTCTTCTACAGACTGTACTTCGGAGAGTGTGCGCAAGAGCTCCACAAGCTTATTCCACCATCTCCCTTCTTCCATCGAGAGACTAGACGTACTGCGGGTTATCACCCATACCTTATCGATGTTCCACACATTCGTACGAAGCGTTTTGCTAAGTCTTTCATTATTCGTACAGCCAAGGAGTGATGGAACACCCTGCCTGCGTCGGTTTTCCCGAGTTCATATAACCCCAATCTATTTAAGTCGCGAGTAAATAGGCTTCTTCTGGGTAAACTCGTTCCATCGTCGACCTCATCTCTGCCCTTAGGGCAAGATTGAAGTCAAGAGTAAGATATAAAATAAAAAATAAAAAATGGTCTGCTTGAGCCTATTCTATCCGAATCCGTTGAACTATTAAGATTGAAAAGGTTAGACAGACAGACAGATGTGCAGACAAACAAAGCAACTTTCGCATTTATAATATTAGCACAGGGCATCATAAACCCAGTCCCCATACTGACGTCATTTCTGCATTGTCACAATCTCATATCTCTATTAAAGATGACAGCATAGCAATTCTGTGAACAGATACTTGTCGTACGCATATATTTGACATGTTATTTATAGAAGTTATGCCATGCTGTACTGTGGCATACACAGCTAGACATGCTTATGCAACTTGTTTTACTACGAACTACTATGGGATTATCAGCATAAATACTAAGGCAGATTAAGGAAAAATAAAGTAACTAAAAAGAACTGCATTTGCAAATCAGTGTGATTTCTAAGAAGCCATGTTGTGCTCGATTGGGATTTTATATTCACAAACTGACGTACCCTATTTAAACCGCTTCGAAATGAAGAAGTAGAAAAGTATAGTAGTGTCTGCATAAAAGACCCAAATCAATGGTCTCTTATGCTGTTCTTTCTTATAAATAAGTAGCTACACTCTAATAGGACACAATACGAAAGCGAAAAGACAAGTTAGGATATTTATTTGTGTGTTTCCAATTGCCAATTGATGTCCGTCAACCTGTCGAGTCTCATTCGAGATCTGATTGCCTCATTGGTCTAACAGCCGCCTTCAGTTTGATTCTCAGTTCGGGCAGTTTTTTGGGTTTTTTTAGAATTTTTCCATAACAGCCCAAATTCTGGATTTACGTCCGATTGGTAGCATTAAGCTCGGAAAGCACGTTAAGCTGTTGGTCCCGGCTGCCATATATATAGATCTTTGGCAGTCGTTACAGGTAGTCAGTGACCTGAAATTCTGACATCCAGTCTTACCAAAGGGTATGGTATTACCTAGTATTAACTGGGTTGTGGAGGTCAGATAGGCAGTCGTTCCATGTAAAATACTGGTATTCAGCTGCATCCGGTTAGACTGGAAGCCGACCCCAATATAGTTGGGAAAAGGCTAGGCAGATGATGATGGTAGCATTAAGCTCGTTTTACATTAAGTACATGGAATTTGAACATAACTGGCAAAATCTAGGTGTACCATAGTGACTCCTCTGCCAAACCCTTCGGAGATAACAGACATCACTACGTATTAAAAACAAAGTCCTCCGCCGCGACTGTGTCTGTTCGCGATTAACACAAAAACTACTCATTCGTAGGGCTCGGGATTACATTTTATAATAAACTGCCATCTTCTTTTCTAGACTTGCCATTTAATGAGTTTAAAGCCAAAGTTAAATCTAATCTTTGTTTAAAAGCTTACTATTCTATTAACGACTACTTAGATGATAAGAATAGTTGGTCGCTGAGTTGAACGCAAGACAATGTTTGTTATTTGTGTTCTTTCTCCAAAATTAGTTTACTGTTATGTTATGTATTTATTATTTTATTTTTACATTGTTTATTGTTATATACTTTTGTTTATTACTGATTGTGTCTGTAGTAAATCTTAAATTTAACTGACACCTTGCTATTGTATCGAGTCTGGTTCTTCTAACCAACCTAACAGACAGATGTGTGCTGGGGAGTTTGTTCCGCCACTTCTTCTCTCCAGCTAAACACTAGGAAGTGTCGATGGGTGGGCGTTTTTGGGGGACTGTCTTATAAAAATGTAAATACAGTGAAACCTGGTTAAATGTGTCTCAGATATCCAAATCTGTCTCATGGGACCCCAGTATGAGTTCCAGTTATAGAGGTTTCTCACTTATCTAAGTCCCAGTTAGCCAAGTTTCACTGTAGTAAAGTAAAGTAAGTTTTGACCTTCGAAAAGTGCTGATTATCAGCCTAGTTTGAATAAATGAATTTTGATTTTGATTTACTGCACCGATTTTCATATTGTTTTCACTAATGGATAGAGTGGTTCTCAGAGAAAGTTTTAGTATATAATTTGACCGACATCCACGCAAATGTAAGCCGGGGGATCAGCTAGTGATGTATAATTCTGTTTATCTACGCAAAATGAATCAGCGCGTCACACCGCAGTTCTTTGACACTTTCCTGTATTGACGCCGCCGCCGACACAATAACCTCGGTGTGTAGTTGTGTACGTCAAACGTTTTCTTATTATCTCCACAAGAGATCGACCAGACTAACAATTAAGTAGTTTAGTGATTAACAAAGATACATGCGATTGTTGCCCTGGGTTAACAATGAGTACACGAAAATTTGTATGGAATTTCAGTTCGAAATGTCGAACTCGAAGACTTTTGTTGTTCCTTTTTAAGGAGCTGGTGGCCAGACCACATAATAACAGCCACATGGGTCGATCTTTAAACTTTCTTTTTCGTACATACCCGCCTCACCGCTCCCAAACCACTGCAACTCCTGGAAGCCAGAATCAGCAGGACAGATAGGCAGCCGCTACATGTAAAATACCGGTATTCAGCTACATCCGTTTAGAATGGAAGCTGACCCTAACAAACTTGGGTAAAGGCTAAGCAGACAATGACCTAAGATTTTGAAGTGTCCACTGATCATTTAACTAATAAAAAAGTAATAAAACAAAAATTAAGAAGAAATACAAACCGATTAGAATTCAGTCGTAAACTTAAAATAACTTATGACTAAATAAATATTGAGTTAAACTTGAATATTCCTTAGCATTTTATTTGTGAGAATCGAGCGAAATACATTTCAGAATTTAAATTAATCTAGAATAATCTAGATAGATTGATTAATCTCCATATTTACAGTAAATGTAGTAAGTTTTTAATTTAAAAAACATAATCTTTCAAAAATGTTTTGACCTATAAGACATGACTTAAAAACACTCTTTTTTTGGGGCAGTCGTGTAAAACACTCTTTTTTTGGGGCAGTCGTGTAATACACAAAAACATATTTTTACATTTCGTTATCAAGTAGGTACCTAGTAAAAAAGCAGGGTTCTACTTGCAACCGAAAAAAAAAAACAAAAAAAAAATATTAGGTGTGGAGGTACTAGGTAGTACTCAGACCTATAGAAAAGTCACACAAGACAGTTGTTGTCGGGTTTACTTTCAAGTTGCGAATAATTTCGGGATTTTGATTCTTCATTTTTTATAGGGTTCCGTACCTCAAAAGGCAAAAAACGGAACCCTTATAGGATCACTCGTGTCTCTGTCTTATCTCCGAAACTACTGGGCCTAAAATTTTGAAAAAAATACAGAAATTAGTTCAACACGTAGGTATAGATTACAGGAAAACCTATTTTAATTATTTTAAATGGTACGGAACCCTTCATGTGCAAGTCCGACTTTCACTTGGCCAGATTTTTTTTTGTAGTGGTGTTAACTGGTGTTGCACGTTCGGAGCTACCGTCGCGTCCTGCAGCCTCCTGACTGAGAAGGTTCATGTTGACTGTGAAGAAGAACGGCCGGTCTGACCCGTACCATAACTCGAGCAAGAATCCCATGTTCTAGTTGTGGTAAAGGACAGTCCAGCCGGTCATTTGATGCACGTGGGGCTGAAGAATGATCATCGGAAGCATTTAAATGCACCTGGCCGTTTTCGTTTCCTGCTTCTGATACGATCTCTTCGTGGCCTGCTTATACCACAATCTGGACTATCGTGGTCACACCAGCAAGTATACGTACATGAGCAGCAACATAGTCTTCCTTCTCGCAGAAATGTACCTAAAAACCCGTTATTAATAACTGTGTTTAGTTTATTATTTAACGTAGTGTAAATAAATCTAGATAGAATAAAAAAGGCTTCTTTTAGACAGCATAACTCGAAGTTATTTAGGTACTCTAAACTCAGTTATTTGCAAATTCGCATCATAATTTTCATGTTTTTTGTGCATCAAACGCACTGAAAACAACCATAACTGGCGTAATGTGGGTGTAGAATTACGAACACCTCTGCCTAACCCTACGGGATCACAGGCGTGATGTTGTGTTGCAAATTCAACGGTCAATTCAAAGGTTTACAAAATTGTTTGGCAAAAAGCATATCAAAGCACTCACCGATCCATTGCCAACATCAGAATATTTAACAGAATCGCGTTAACAATTCGTAATGGTCAATATTTAGTACCAAAACTCGTGTGATCATCATTGATGTAAAAACGTAGACGCCCTCGATAGTGATTCTCAGATTTGTAAGGAGGGCTATACACTAGTTCGGGTCGGCATTTGTTGAACAAGACAGTCGCTCCGAAGCAATAAGCACAATTCGAGTTCGAGCTAACCCGACCGCTTATTTCCCGAATGTCCAATGCAATTTTCCAATGCTTATTATGTCTGAAAGTAACTGTGTCTGTCTGTCTGTTTGTTAATATTTCACGCCTTAACGGTTGAATATTGGTTGGATGAAATTTTATTGGTTTAGGTTCAGGTAGGAATATCCGATCACTACGCAGGCGAAGCAGTGGGCAAATGCTAGTATCATCATAATCGATTAGGCGCCCGGCTGTCCTGAAAAATGCCGACCCGAACATATGTGAAGACTGACACCCTTAAAAATCAGTTAAAATAGAACATTCCATAGAGATCACAGACTGGTATAGTCTATTGCGCCTACCACACGCTCACACTTCACCAGTCTTGCCTGCGTGATTACAAGGTGCACACAGTACATCGCGCGTGTGGTTGGTAATGGTAATAGTTTTACCAAACATACGCGCGATGTACTATGAAGTGTGAACCAAAAGTGTGGTGAAGCTTGAACGTGTGGTGGGCCCATATGGTGGCAATAACGTGTATGTCTACGAAAGTCACGAGTCTAATTAGCAAGTCAAGCCGTGTCAACTTGCCTTCATCGAATGCCAACGTTTTTTCTAGATCTTCTAGGATGGCATAAATTTAAATTTAGACTGAGATAAAACAGAGTCGCTGAGGTAAAAATCACCTGGTTTTGAGCTGGAATTCGTAACGGGTGACGTTGGTTAATAAATATTAGGCAAGCTACTGTTCTTTTGAAGATCTAGCTGTGGAAGAAGCTCTTTCCGATTTCAGACAACGAACATTGAAAATTCACTTTTTTTTATTGTTAACTGCTGTATTTTGGTCGCCCAGTAGGCCAAACTCGAAACCCATGGGCTCCTGAATAGTAAACGATATCGCTACTGGCCAATACGGCAAGAGTGAGGTGAACTTCTTTAGCAAGAACTGAAATTAGAAACTTGAAATAAGGACAAGTGAAAAGAGGTAGGTACATGTATTTTTCCAAGTTCACCGAATTCTTCCAAAAGGTCATTTCAATTTACCCAACCAAAAATAAATATCCGATAAATTTTGAATGCGTATACGAGTAAACTCCTACCTAATAATAGAAATGTGCCTACATGAGTAGCACAACGTATTCTCTCGTTTTTGGACAAAGGCGCGTTTGGCACAGATCAACCAGTATTGCCCAATCGTGGCCAATGTATAATAATAGCCAGACATTGCAAATATCGAAAGTTTATTTAAGACTTAAATAGATTTTGATTGTCTTACAGATGTCTGATCAGTTCATTGTTTAAGTTTATATTTAAAGTGACAAAATAGATCAAAGTAGAAAGTAATGTTGACACTTATAAATTGAGTTCTGCACTTATGAAGAGATACCAAAAACAATTCAGATGATATTAGAATGAATCACAAAACTCTGGTTGCCAAAGCAAGCCAAAGCAAGTTTATCAGAACAAATCAATTAAATAATGGAGTAAGTCATATTACTCATGAGACTTATTAAATTGATCCTTGATGCCGAAAATAGAAACGAGTATCTGCACCATCTACAATAATAATTCCCAAAGTTCAAACCACAAATAATAAATTATAACCTCAAACAAGGCTAATCAAAAAATTATAACCAATCGACGCCTTTATAATTTTACAAATGGAAACGCGACATCTGAATCCTATTTGCACTAGAACAAATGTCAATTTTTCTCTATTACTGGCATGGCCGCGATAAATCTCGTCCAATCATTATAATTTACACTACAGCTGTTACATTTCATAAATGTAATTGCTGAGTGCAGTACATTGAATACACAGATGAAATGAATCACTAGGCTGGATCAGTCAAGCATGGGCGTAGGCATGATGTCACGACTAGGGTTACCATTGCGAAATATTGAAGTCTTTACAAAAATTGGGCTTTAGCAAAAAAATCTGATATTATACTTTTCCTAAAGAGAGTCTGGAGAAATCACGAAGTTAGACCAATTCCGGAGGAAGTGCCAAAAACCGAACAAATCCGCACAGTAACCCTTAATCTCGAAAACTCTGTACCAGTGGACAGTACGGAACCGCTTTCCAAAATGTCTAGATTTGACGGGACATTTACATCCTTAAGGTCATAATGTGACGTCAAAAAGTTAAAATTACATAACATAAACCCGCAAAAAATTTCCGCAATGCCGCTCGAATAGGTTCTTACGAATAGATTTTATTGTTTGAACAGCTGTTTTCTTAGGTCTCTTCCATCCTGAATTTCTCTTCGGTGTTTATTTTTAGATCGAGTTTGGGAATAACTTTTTCTTTTGTTTCGTTAGACTTTTTTGGGCTTTTTCGTAGTCCAAAGATTACATAAATACGTATAGTTTACTCGTACCTATATCGCAATAGACTGCATCAGACGTATTTTTGAAAGAATTTATATGGACGAAAAACAGTGGAACAGAATGTTTTATCTTTAAATCCGTTTCACGAATAAAAATAAATACTTAAACAATTTAAGCACCTTACAAAAACGAACTTTTTCCTGGGTAAGCTTTCGTGATGAAAACGGTCATTTAACCGAAGCGGAAATCACGTGCGAGCAAAAAGGGCAATTAAAATGACACGGTTAATAAATTGAATTTTATTAAAGAAACGAAGAAAAAAGTTCGTATCGAGACACGGTCATTCATAAAAAGCCCGAGTAGATTACGAAGGTTAACACCTTCCAAGGATTGTACCTTCGAAGTTCACACGGAGGCACGTCGGCAAACTACATATTATGTCACGTGTGTCCTGTTAACATGTCTGTCACAGCCTCAATTCTCATCAACTGAAAACTTCGATAAACATCCTGCTAGAAAATCAATTTGCAACCCGATACACAATATCTGTACTGCAGACTCGAAAACGGGTCAAAATACAACACCAGAAATAGAATACCTTGGGATTACGCTACGCAGGTTATTTAATGCGAACGGAGAACGCAACATAAACTATGTTGAGATACACATTGTACATAATACGTCTGTCTGGAACACTGGAAGAGATTAAGGGTGACTCCGATTTAAGGAATGTTTCAGTGTTTTATTGGAACAACTTTCGCTGTGTTACGTACGTTACGGCAAAATTTTCGTACCGTAGGCGTAGCTTTAGGAAAAGGAATTTTAAGAGGTAAAACATGGCGTCACTGCATAGGATTTAGGACTGGTTACATTTAAAATTCATAAATAGAAGTCTGTTTGGCATTAGCATAATTTCTGCGCATTTTTTGCGAACTGCGTCGCCTTTCACAGCCCTTCAGCCCATTTTTTTATAGCAGCATCTTCTCTTCGGCCAAGTGGGCCTTAAGTGTCGCAGGATATGCCCAATTGGTCAGATCTTAACTTGGTAGGTCTATGGAGGCACCGCAGGGTGGCGGAAAATACCGCGCGAGTGGCCTTGGACGAGACGTCGAACTCTCTGCGGAATGCAAACACGGCCAGGCGGACGTCTTGCCGAAATTTGTGTGTATGTGGCGAATTCGCAGATGTAACTTGCCTCTAACTAAGCGAAGGTGTGAACGGTTCGGCAGATTTTTTCCTTTTATTGTTTGGTTTTCGGAATTAGGTTAAAGCCGGATGTTATGTCATTTGAATCTGTTTCCAGTTAAAAGTAAAATCGGTTGTTTTCAAGTGAAGTTTTCGGAGGATCTAATAATAATACGTCTGTTAAATCGTTTCCACGTTATATAATTAGATACGCCATAAAACGGTTGTCCTTGAGTCGAATATTAAAACTCGTTGGATGTTAACGTAAGACTCTGATTCATTCTATTAATCACCCCGAAAATATATAATTACAGGAAAACGTACAAGAATTTTCACTTTCAGTAGATCTAGTTCAAATTAGAATCGTTAATTGCTGAAATAGGTTTGGCGGCCATTAAATAATTAGCACAGAACCCTTTTGTTAGAACTCTTGCGTCTGCCAAATTATGTGATTTGAGATCGATTTGACCTAAAAATACCATAAGAAATATCAGTGAGATCACTCAGAAATTACTAGAAATAATTTTATCGTAAGCTGAGGGTTTCTTTATCATCACTGCTGATTATATTATGCGTTTTCACTTTTCTGTCATACTTCCCTGGTCTGTGCGAGTCCCGTCCAGATCTTCTCGCCCAACTTCTGTAAACATTGCCTTTAATATGGACTAATTAAAGATGGCTTGGACGATATAAAATAACCTTTAATTAACACTGCTGCGATTCCATTAAGACTATATTGAAACCATTCAACGAGGTCTTCATTACAAAGAATATTAAACCAAAGGGATTGTTATTAGTTCCATAAATATTTCCGGATACTTAAACCAGGTTTTTAATTCTCAGTGTCATGGGGGAGATCAGAATGCGTGTAATTGATGATAATCCCCGGATTACGACGAACCCTAATTAAAAATAATCACTTTTGTTGCAAAAAACTGCAAATATTTTCACTTTAAATTATGTGGGTTGGAAATGAGAGGGGGATAATTGAAATAATAAGAATGTTAAACCCGAAAGAGTTACTGAATTCAGATAAGAATCAAGTAACTACCGAATACAATGTTGTTTTATTAAAGCTGAACATGAAGAACACATTACAAAGATCACGGCGGTAAACCCTGAAGTGTTAAGCAGTGATGTGTCTATATTACACACCATATAGCCAGTTACATTGAAGTCGCATGTAACAGAGTGCAGGCCTATTGCTATGGGCTGCTACTGAAAATTCCCGATGAAAAAAAAAACAATATCACTTCACTCAATCAGGGAACTGAAGAAGTCAAGGCCCCAAGTTCAGCAGAAGAGCCTGCGACCGCTAGACCAACGAAGCAAGAAATTAACAAGAAAACAAAAGAAACTTATTATACAAGTTTTAGTACTGCAGTTACTAAAATCTGGCAAGACAACGCTAATGTGTCAATTTTGTGCTTAGACGTAAATTGGGAAATAATTCACGATCCGACGGTTCTTTAAACATTGTCTCACGAAGTTATTGTCCCCAAATGTATCTAAATATGAAGAACGTGTTAGCAGGGTGCCATGAATTAAGAATGGATGAATCTTATGTGCTGTTTTTACGTTTAAAAATGTTGATGCCGTTAGTTGCATTTTGCAGAAAATTTTGTAACTTCTGCATGGTTAAACGGTGATTCTAGAAACTTTGTGTGAATGAGTTTTATTTAACTAACGTTGGAGTCGGCAATTATGCTTTATCATAAGGTATGTCTGCGTGTGTGTCCTTTTAGCCGTTACGATGAGAAAAGCTAACATTCGGACAAATAACACTCAGGTTTATACTTTCAGTAGGTATTTGTAGAATATTACATTCATAACATCCATATTTTTACATATATATACTCACGCCTTTTCTCCTTAGACGAACGTAGAAACTATAAAACGCCACCCGCTATGAGTCTTACATATTCCTTGCCACTCCTCCAGGTTTTTACATCATGGACCCTAAAATGGCCGCATGTTCGCCAGAATAGAAATAATCAGAAATACCGAGCAAAAATAAATGCATTTTTAAAATGATCTGAAACCTCCACATATACTACATCGACATTGACCTAAGCGAAGGTTACTCGACGCAATCAACTCATAACTCAATGAAGTCAAATCCGTATGCAACGCAGGTCTACTATTTGTTATATAAAATCTTTGCATATACCATAAGTGGCAGCGACCTGACCGAAGGTTACATGACATAGTCTGGTTATATAACGCAGTGCAAGCTTGGGTACGTATCAGCCAGGGTTGCGGATTTTTTTCGTAAGAGTTGCCGCGGCCCTGGAACGCAAAGAACATTAGAAGTAACATGTATGGGACTATGGGTTTGAGTCAGGAGGTCTCACACTCCCTTCTGCTCTGTCTGCGCAGAGCGGAAGCAGTAATTTGATGATTTACGCAGGTATTCCAATTCATTGGTGCAAATCTCAGGGCATACATGACATCATGAATATATGCAAGTAGTGGTTAAAAAGATGGTCCTTGAATTGTATGCAAACGAAAGTAGAAAAATAACTTGAGCTAAGACTCGTTATTCTAGACTGTTTTTTCTTTTTTCTTTGCTGTGGGGATATCCTCATGGATAGCCTATGTATGAATGGGGAGAGCAAAGAGTTATTTACTCACTTCTCCACTTTCGGAATCTCGGAACTGCTCTGCTAGAACTATGTTTTTGAACCTGCATAAGTTTACGCAAGATTTGTTTGAATAGGATTTGCATAGTAACGTATTCTAGCAGCTTGTTCTATCAGCATGACTTGCCGCATTTAGTGTAGTATAAATTATGATATAATTGTTAATAATAAATTAGTATTTCGGGTCACTAACCTCAGAGTCTACCGTGTTGCGAACTGGTGATGAAAATGGAAATTACTTACTCAATATTGGTTGATATGCTGGTGCAGGTTTTTTCACCAATATTAGGGAAGAAAACCCGGAGATTAGCTCATAAAAGTACCAAGGAATTGATACTTCCAGATAAGGGCCAACAAAATTTAAAATATCTATTATACTATCATGCCAGCGACACAAATCATAAGAAGACTTACCTCCATTTTGAGAAAGGCTACGTGAACCGTCTGAAGAGAAATGCGGCACTATTTCGGTTTCTTGAGTTTAGTTGAGCCATTTCTGAATTAGTTGTTTTATTTTTCTAGCAGCTTCATCAAACCTCCAAACCTACTGCGTACTTTTCTCAAGCAAAATTAGAGGTAAAACAAAAGTTGTTAAATATCAGACGTAAAAAAAATTCAAATTATATTTGATCGTTATAAACGAACCACTGCGGTATGAATGCAAGAAGCACACAATAGCCTAAAAGGAGGGTGCAGATTGTTCCCAGTGAGGTCGACTCCGATTCAAGCTCATTGACCCATTGTGATCAAACCCACTCTTACACAGATAGGGCTCATTTATCTTAATTTAGGCATTTAATGGGAATATGCAAGCGGTCTTTGTGACGTCTTATGAACTTTGTAAGGAGGCCCGGAGGGAGGGAAACCTACGGCATTAGGGCCAGGGTCAGTATTGGTCGTCTTTCAATATCTCGGTGAAAAAAACTGATCTTGGTCCCTAAGTTTGGTCAACGACAACAATGACTGGAGCAGTCCGAAATATATGGAACTGAATAAGCTGCCAAAAATCTTTTGCTAATCCTGTCGAAAAGTGCTATAGAAATATTGACTTCTTCTCGAATCGATTCCTCAGATTTTGTCCGACTAGCAAGTAGTTACCTGGACAGTTCTCATTTGCCAAATCCCCCGAATTTTAAGAATTGTCACGTGATTCATATTGTTATCCTCATATAAATCTTCCTGGTCTCATGTAAACTTGACATTCTTGTCGAGCCATAAAATCACTTAAAATGTACCTAACCTCCTATGCCCAACAGTGAGTGAAGTCGGGCTGTGGATGATGATTATATGTTAAACTTAAACAGGTACTGTGGTATCCACTGGTGGTAGACCTAATAGGTTGTTATCACTGTTTACTACTATATCACAGGCTCACACAACACCATCAAGTTCCCCGGTCTAGGAGCTTCACCTTCTCATCTTGGCGCCATCATGTAACTCACAGACGTCATTAGTGACAGCGTACCTAACCACTTGTGGCTGTGAGACAGTGTTAACATATCTATTATATAGATATACACTACAGGTACTATAAAATGTATGTATTTCTGATTATTTAATAATTATGTACTTAGGTATATAATACAAAAGTTTATTGCTCCTAAAACTTCAGCATTTTATACTATTTACATCGAAATATAATTGCAAACTTATTTAATCATAAGATGATTTGATTCTGTGTTTAATTAAACTCAATGTTCTATAATAATTAGCGATTAAACAAAAAAGACATTAAGAAATTCTTAGAAATAACGAAATTGTCGGCTACAGAGAAGCTTTAGCAATAATTTAACAAGTTTATGAGTTAATGAAGCCTGAAATTAAAATGGGGGAGTAAAAATAGATGTAACGCGGCATATCTTCTGGTTCATACTTCATCTTAAAACGTATTTAGGACAAACGGGTGTTGCAGAATTTTCCTTTCTTTTTCTTCTATCGAGAGTGAAATTAGGATATTACCTATAAAATTACCTAAAATACTTAAATACAGAATTTTCTTGAATAGACGACTGAGTGATTTAATGTTGTGGTTCGCCCTATCGTTGCAGTTGCCATTTTCATGTTTACAAGCTAAGTTGTTACCCGACTGCGGCGAAGCCCAAAAGGAGGGTTATGTTTTTAATAATGTTTTCGAGTTGATGCCTGAATTATATTTTTTACGTTACATTACATTACATACGTATACGTTGAAGCTGAAAAATTGCAATACTGATGGGTTGTAAAATTGTGACTGACTTAGTAAATTAAATGGTGATGAATATAGGTATAAACCAAGGAGACAAGTCAAAATAATTGTTTCTTTCTTTGAAATAGGTATTAAGTTGGCGTTGTAAAAGAGATCAATTAGTTTATTAGAAGTTTTCCCGTAAATTACATACAAAATAGAGGTTTCGTGGACTAATAAAACATTTGTGGCATGACTTATAATTTCCCTTTTACTAACAGCTCAAAACGCCGTATTTAGTCAAGGCAAATGACTGCGCTATTTCGACTTCATCGCAGTCATAAAGTTATACCGTAGGCCAAAGCCTAATCAATCCAGTGCCTAAAGGCAGGACCTAACTACCGGTCATAATTCAAGCAAATTATGCAGTAATTCTACCCATGTATGACGAGCTCACTAACTACCGGAGTTCACTTTGGCAATATTTTATGGTCACTTGTGTGAAATTGCTTTAAGTTTTTTTGATTGGATAAATGGAGCAAAGGAATTAAGTTTAATGCCTTTAAATGGTTGTTTCTGTAAAGTAAGCCCTTGATTATAATGGGAGAGGACATTTGGATAGAAAATGGAATAGGTTAGGCCAGTAGGGGACAGGTTAGCGCCGGATAAGAACTGGGCTCTCTAGATCGGTATCTTCTGCATCTTCAAAGCATGTGCAAATCGACACCCAATATGAATAACATTGTAACTTTAGTTACACGTTTGTACAACTTTACTCATACCGGGTGTCGAAATGAGAATCGAAGGACAAAAAGAATTCCCAATATAAACGTTTTCTATGGCTGTTGATATGGTCAACAGCTATAGAAAATAAACCATCTGTGTTACCAACTGCTAACTAACTTTTAACCGTCCGGTGGCCATTAATCGAGCATTCGCAAATTAATACAGCCTCAGGCGTGGACATTCCACATCTGTCCACAAATCAAAATCGTTTTTTATTAATGGCAACACTGTAATAGGTGGATAGTGACCGCTGAATGATTCACAAGCTACGCCCCATTGTCAGACTAAGTTTTTTGTCTGGCATTTGTTCTAAGTTCTAAGCTAGCTTGAACCGAAATAATTACATGCAATTTCGAAGCTTTGAAGTCTCACGAAATACTTTTTGTATTGTTTTTTTTTCGTAGCTTTGTGTAAAAGTTCAGATGTAATTAGGTTGGGGTTACTGGGTCGATCTTGGGGTAGTTGCGGATAGCGGTGAAGTTTTGTAGGGACTGTATTTTTCAGTAGACTTTGACGTAGGTATGTGGATGGATGGACTGTGTAAAGAATGATATGGCAAGAAAGGAGGTGTATTAAACGTGCGAAGCCACAAAAAAAAAACGTGCGAAGCCACAAAAAAAAAAAAAAGAGGTGTCTGATGAGATGACGAGTCATAGAGAAGTATGGAAGACGAAGACATGCTGCGCCGACCCCAAATTAATTCATCATCATCATCATCATTTCAGCCGAAAGACGTCCACTGCTGGACATAGGCCCCCCTAAGTGTCGCCACATCGACCGGTCCCGTGCGTCAAATTGATTGGGATACGAGAAAGAGTAATGTTGATTGACGTATGTGACTTTTCAATGTGACAAACAAGGATGAAAAATGGCTCTACCTGACTTCTATTTGCCCTAGACTTCATCTTAATCATTATCATAATTTCAGCTCGAAATCACCCTTTGTTGAGTATGTGGGCCTCCCATTTCTTCATCTAACGTCCATGAGTGCAATAAAACACGGGTGCCATTTTCAGCACGACAACCACCGCTGAAAATCCGAAGTTCAATAATATACGTATAGGTCTTAAATTTAGGCGTGGCCTAGTGTTAATGAAAACCGTAATAAGTATCGCTCTTAGATGCAGCCAAAAGTACCATTCACAAAAGCCAGACCCCAAAGGGTTAGGCACATATTATGTTATTATTATTTTATTGATACCCCCTATTCAATGGGACATTAAACCAAACTCGGAGGCTGAGAAATTTTCTTAAACAAAACGTTGCCCCACACTAGGAATTTCAGCGCAGCAGTCCATTGCTTGAGCCACTGCGCCAACCGTGCCGTCAATTCATGATGGAAATTACCTTATTAGAATTCTACTTATCCAATAAGACATCACCTTCAAAAACACTATGATGTAATAGGGGACGAGCTTATTGCCATCAACCAGGCACACATACAGACTCTGGAAAAACCTAATAATACTTTGCCCAACCAGGTAATCGGACCCAAGACCTCATGCAGTAGTTGTGTTTGTGACAAATACACTAACGGGTCAACTACTACCTACTATCTAATTATCATAAAGGTAGGTAGACTAAGCCTTTGTTTAATGACGACATGTTTGGTGCAGTGGCTGAACAATCAACCACTTCGCTGTGTGACATGTGTTCAATCCCGGTACGAAACAAACTTTTGTATGGCCTACAGATAGTTGTTCCATCCAGATGTAGCACTACCTTTTTAAATATTTTTGTGAGCTGGCAACACCGTCCACGGCTCCTGGCAACCCAACCTGCGACGCGCGAAACCAAAGACAGTGGAGTTCGGTTCGCGCGCGCTTTAACAGATTTGCGAAACGCTCGTTTTAATATTACCAAGTTTACTGTTTAACTCCTGTTTGTTCGTTTAGTTTTACCAATAGTTCTGTGTTTTTACCGTTTTACAATATACTTTTACCATTTAACGTAGTGACTCATTGAAATGGTCTGGCAGTGTGTGCCACAATACAGGCAAAATTCCTAGAGATCGGCAAAGTTTAATGAAAAATTGTTCCAGTCTCTCCAGATGCAGCTGAATTCTTCTATTTAACATAGAGTGGCTTCCTATCTGACCTCCAGAAGTCAGTCACTACGTAACAAAAACACATTAGTATGATTCTTAAAAGACTTTCAGGCTTTTCTGATTGAGACAAATTATTAATTCATCATCATTCACAGCTTAAATTAACCCTCTGCTGGGTATAGCGCCCTCTTTTCATGTAGGTACCTAACTCAATAATACATCATACTAAGCCTAATAAAAAATATAGATGTTACCATTAACTTATTTTTATTTTGCCTTGTGTTGTATTACACTGTGAAAGAGTTCAGGGCCCCGAGTCTACTATTCAATAGTGTCAGAATGGTCTATCATTGATCTCATAATTGTTAATTGATGATTGATGACAAGCCAAAAAGTACCTTAAGCCTGTCGACATAAGGTACTTTTTGGCTTGTCGTCTACTTGTCAAAATCAACAATTATGAGATCAATGATAGACCATTCTGACACTATTATAGCAGACTCGGGGCCCAGGTGATTGTTGATTAATTGTGCTCCTCAAATCATATGGCCGACATAGGTAGTGTAAGCCAGACTAAGTTTACAACATTAATGTAAGCACAAGAGATTTTCAAGAAGTTGACGGGCCAAGATGTAAGTGCGACTTGCAAGCAACAGGTACCTATTTCTCATTTGGAAAACCCTTTGGAACCCACTAAAAGGTATGACCTACTGTCCTGTACTGTCTTAATTAAAAACATAAGAAGAGAGATGTAGTACATTCACTGGTAACATACTCAGAAAAAGGACACTGGTCAGTTTGCATTAAATCACTGCAGTTGAAAATCTTTCGCACTATCTTCCGGCATCCTTTAAAATCATATTTATGCATCGAATTTAGCAATAAGCATGTAAATGGACATGATTTCATTTAAAAAGGAAAGGGTCTCAAACAAAAACACAGAAGTGCACACCATAACATTAGTTTTAGGTTAGGATTTATTTCACACCAAAATATTGTCTTGAGTGACTAAATTAAAGAAAATTCTTTAATCCACAGGTTTTGCATGTTGATCTTTCGTAGCCAAATACTATTTTACGGATTATCTATGTGCCTATTGTAGGAAAACAGCTGAAACTTTTGAGGTTACAATCTGACGGAGTTCACTAACAAACCTGCATAGAATCTGCGCTGATGATCTCCGTCGCGAACTTTTGTGCTAATTCTACACCCAATTTTGTCTTTCCGGTACCCGTAGCACCTAAAATTATCACCATAGGAACTTTTGAAGACATCACTGTACGAAGAGCCATCCTTCCAACGGCTCGCGCGAACTTCACTATTGTTTTGACATCTGACAGTTTCCCGCGCCGCTTCGTTTGAGGCAAAGGAATAATATTTACGGCCAACCGCCAACGTGATAATAATTATTGTTATTTATAGAAATATCTATTTACATCATTGAGATAGGATTTACTATTAGTCATTGATTTACATTCGGAAAGTACTTGTAGTTATAGCATTGTTTATTTACCTTTTCATTTATACATTAGTTATCTATATGATCCTTCTTCTAATGAATAGCGTTGAGATTGCACTGAGTCACACATAAATACCTACCTACAGCCGGGTTGTTTTGAAAACATAATGCAATAATGTATTAGATTGATTGCACAATCTGGACTTTCTTCTTTCTACTGTTTGTATATACAGTCACTTTGGTGATAGGTAACCTACAGTTCAAGAATGTCGGAGAAAGGGCTTTGACGTCAATCGCTGGGTGACAGTATTTAGCAGAATAATTATCGGGCGCAGTTCCAGTTCAGTTTCAACAGGGATTTATTAACTGTTATTCCCAGAACATTGACGTTGCTTGGGCATCGAACCCAGGGATTCAGCGAGCGATTACAGTACCTACGCTGCTCAAACTAAATAGTATGTGAATGAAGAAGTTTTGAAATCGGTGGGTACTTAC
Organism: Diarsia dahlii; assembly: GCA_949775195.1. Classification (NCBI taxonomy): domain Eukaryota; kingdom Metazoa; phylum Arthropoda; class Insecta; order Lepidoptera; family Noctuidae; genus Diarsia; species Diarsia dahlii. The sequence goes on from OX459206.1 coordinate 18,767,673, forward strand.
ACTACCTATTATTAATTAGCTTTAAAATGTGTGTGAATTAATGGCACTAAACTGTGTGAAGCACTTTGAATTCGTGGCAATGAATCTCCAGGCAAGTAGATAATGTTTGACCAGATACCTACCTCCTGCGGCGATAATCGGGTGATCCATTACATTTCAACTTCGAATTGATATGGAAACTTCTTCGCTGGAACTTGAGACCCGCAGGTGAGTAGTACCTAATCGGACGCTTATTTGTTTCCATTCTTCATTGTTTATTATCCAATTTGTCCTCGGAGTAGGAATAAGACAGAAAATTAATTGGGTTGAGGGGGTACCCTTGTAAGACAGTTTAGTCCCGTTGCATCTTATGTTTTGTAAGAATGTAACTGTACCTATTGCCTGCTTTGTTGGTCTAGTGGTCGCAAGCGTGATCCTGAGTGTGAGGTCCTGGGTTCATTTCCCTGGTCGGACAGTGTTACTAGATTTTTCCATCACGAATTTCTTAGTAGCAGCCACGGAGGCCGGAGCCAAGAACCAAGGTTACCGACGTAGCCCGAAGAATCGCCAGACTTAAGTGGCAATGGGCAGGGCACATTGCTCGCAGAACGGATGGCCCATGGGGCCGATAAGTTCTGGAATGGCGACCGCGAACCGGAAGACGTTGCGTTGGAAGGCCTCCCACTAGGTGGACCGATGACCTGGTCAAGGTTGCGGGGACCCGCTGGATGAGAGACGCACGGGACCGGTCAATGTGGCGACACCTGGGGGAGGCCTATGTCCAGCAGTGGACGTCTTTTGGCTGAAATGATGATGATGATGTAACTGTAACCGGGTACAAATCTAGGCTCCGTGGCTACGGAGCCTAGATTTGTACCCGGTTGATGGCAATAGACTCGCCCCCTATTACATGGAACACGCCTCTGCCTTACCCTTCGGGCATTACAGGCGTTATGCTGTTATGTAGTCTGTGTCTTCCATTGATTCAATTTAGATTGTTTGATTGTATTGGATGCTCACCATTCATCAAACTCATTGTTTTTTTTTTTGCGATTTTCCAATCATCGATGAAATAATTATATGCATGTCTTATTATTTCGCGTCTTTCTACCTATATTGATAAAATATAGTTTCATGTAGGTGAGAACCTATTTAACCAATAAAAATGAGGTTTATAAATGGTCTGTCTAATTATTTTTAAGCAGGTGAGTAGTGTTGTGGTGTGTGTTGAATATTAACTTAGTGTAATATTCTTTTGAGTGTAGGTATGTGTTGAACTAATTCATCACTTGATAAATAACCTGCTTTTCACTTTAGGCTTTTTTGCCTTACTTAGTTCAATGTTGCTGAATCGGAAAAGATCTATGATTTAAAATAGGGTGAGTCACAGAAACCTAAATAAATAGGTAGGTCTATATATTTAAATGACTGTGGCTTAGGTAGGTATTGCGTGGATTAAAAATCAAAACTCAATTAAGTATTTTTTTAGTCAGACCAGATAGGGCTGTGGAAACCCAATCGTACCCCACAGGTACATAATCACAGAATCTATACTATACAATACAATGATTTTATTTATCCCAAATTACAGCGAATAAGTATAAAAATCACATTAATTAGCCGACTGTTCCCAAGCTCTCTCCGGATCCGACGTAAGCGTTTAATATGTATAGTCAATGCAATACAATGTATCAGTGTATCCATACACATAGAGGAACAAAACCAAAAAAAAAAAACTATCTCTGTGTTACAATAGTATCCCAAAATATTAGCCACATAAGTACAAAGGTCCTTAGACATAAGAGCGCCGCTTCACAGATTGCAGAGGGCAATATTAATATTAGGCGGAATCTATGTTGCACCCTGCACTCCCTGTAGCGGCGCATACGCACCGTCGCCGGCGAAACCACGCCCCCACCGGCCACGGCTAGGTGTTACAAACGTACGGATACTATACAAAGAATAAAAGGAAATCTTTTATATATAACAGGACTTATAATTTTATAACCCGACCTTAACTATATACAGTTCAACCTTAACTTATTATCAATAATTCCTTTTCCATTTTGGCAGTGGTGGAAATGTGCCTTGTCACAATAGTGTTACATAATAATGTGCATCGTGCTACACTTTTCAACGTTCACTTCTCGTCTTCCGATTTTATAAAGCTGTCATTTCTTACCATTAAACATTTACCTACTGACTTTTTCTTATGTGTCTAATTACACTGGTCATTATCACCAAAGCAACCGATTACATTTTGGATAACTAAAACCATTATTATCTTTATTTATTTATGTCAAGATATGAATAACAAAAAAAATAAATGCAGGTACAACATTCGAGGATCTGTAACTCCAGTAAAGAAAAACTAAACAATTACTAGGAAAAAAAACTCGTTAGTAAAAAAAAAAGATTGATCAAAGTAATAATAATATACTTAGTATTACCATTACATCTGTATGTACAATTAAACAACTAGTGGAAGATAAGATAAACATCTTTAATATCAATAACTTTTTCTTGTCTGTGTATGTACACTACTTAGAACAGAACAGCGCTATCCTAATCGTAGACATTCTTCACAAAAAATATGTCTTGCAACTAATTCGAGTATAAACCTAATATGTATAATAATGTACATGAACATAGCAAGGCACATTCCTCACACAATTAAAGCCTTCACACTCACGAAATGCTGACCATGTGCTTGATAAAACATCAACCTTCTGGAAACCTGATCAGTAGAATAAAGTACGGTCTACGGCTCACCGAAACACCAAAACACCGGCTCGGCTCCAAACCCTCAGTTTTGCTTAATTTTGAACTTCTTTATTATTCTGATCAGGTTCAAATTCAATTAATACGAACTATTGCGAGTACTTTACAACCCGTACGAATTAACTGTGCACCTCGCTGGAATGCAAGCCCTCTCCCGCTTCCCCGTGCGGCGCCGGTTTGCTATGAGCGTTCGGTAGCGATAGCATATTTGTTACCGTATCGTGTGTCCGTTTTGAATTGCCAGTTGATTTTAAGTTTTTGAATTTGTTGTTATTGATTTTCCAGGTAAAAAAATATTTATTTTTTATTTTATTTTTATTATTCAACTTTTATTTATTACAAAAATTAAATTACATTAAAATTGAGATCAATGCCCCACAAAACCGTTTCCACGGTTCGTCTGTAGGAACGGAACACGTAGGTAACAATATGTTAATAGTGCGGAATCCTAAATTAAAATAAGACAATAATTATTAACCATCATCATCATCAGTCATCCCCTGAGAGTCCGTAAACTACATTCATAAGAATACTACTTAATACTTGCCACTAGACCACGGAGGCAGTTTAAAATATAGGTACATAAAACATAAACTAACAAATTATTAATATTTTCAGGTGGAAAAACCACACTGCGGGAGATACTTGTCAAGTATTTAGGATACAGATTAAAAAATGTAAAAATGCAAGGATTCGGACACCATGTCGGGCGTTGAAATTGTATACAGTAGTGATGATGCTTAAAAATAATAAATTTAACCTTTATTAAATTTGGTTGTTTATATTTATTACCTTCATCATTACGATAAGAACTATACCTATGCATCTTGAAAAAAAAATCGTAAAAAATATTTTTACGAAATTACCCAAGATTTTTTTGCTAACCTTAAGAGTGACGTCACAGCGTCAGGTGCACAGTTAATTCGGACGGGTTGTACTAACTTACATGCATTAATAAAAAAAAATATTATAAAGAAAAAAATGCAAAATTTACTATTAGTAGGTACTATGAGGAACTATGTCTTGGTTATTTTTATATCGGTCCTATTTTCCGGACCATCATAATTATGGTTAATGGTATATAATATAAGACTTGATGTTATTATCAAAATACACAGTCTATTATTTTCTTACGAATCGATGGCTGTCATTGAGATTATACAATTTACATCAAAACTTGTTTTTACCTTAATGTCATAAATCATATGAAAATGGTGTTGCCATTGTATCCCAACATGAATTAATTAAATATTGTTTTTCAATATTCTAGACGACTTAACATTATAACAATGTTTAATAATTATAATAAGGTACGATGATCGTAAAATGAAGGGAACGTACACCTTCGAATAGCATCCGCTTGCGACTCTTATTCCGTTCACTCGTACAAAATAATGATTTGTTCACAAGAATTTTAACAAATTAAAATAAAATATTTAAAATAAATGTTTGTCAAGATATTATACAAACTTCGAAGTGTGCAGTTGTTTAAAAGCTTGTGAACAAATACAAATATTCGTACGAGTAGTATCGCGTCGGCTGAACAGGAAAACGTTTACGAATCTAATTCTAGCTTTATGTATAAAAATCTACACGGACAAATGTAAATTAAAATTGTTATAAACTGGGAAGTGCATTTTGTGTTTCATAGTAGTTCACAGTCGCGATAGAAAGCCGATGGTGTCACAATCGCATGCTAATCGTGTACGGTGGAGTTTTACATGATAAAATTGCATACACATTAATCATAAAATCGTTATGAATCATCACCATCTCATATGGAAGCTGTATGTGAATCATTTATTTTATTATTGTATAAAACTAGATCGATTCAAACTAACCCAAAATCTATTCAACGATTCCAAATTATCGAGAATTGGTACCGAGTTAATTGGGCATCTCTAATGTAAAAAAACAATAAGTGTTAAAAATTTACAAAATAACAAAAAAATAAACTAATGAAACAAGCGCGCTATCCTAAAATGCAATTTTTTTAAAAGCAGTTAAAATAATAGTTTACTTAAAGCAATTAAAAGTAATAGTAATTGATGTATCACTTCACTAACCCCAACCCCCGAGGGTTTAAGGTTAAAATTGAAAAATCCTGCAAATCGGGCCGAAAACATATATAGTGGCCATACATCTCCAATCTGCTCACAAGCGCTTGACCACCTCTGACAAAGCTTTCAACTACTCTCTTTATATTTACAGTCTGACAACTCATGCTCCTTTCAAAAATGCGACTTCGCAATACTTAGCTATTTAATGGAAGGTCCAGTAAAAAATCTTCATATCAACGTCTCGAAACAATATTTTAACAAATGTCATATCATTTTCGATCTGTTAACACGGAGTAAATCTGTAATGTGCTATTTCAACTATGTATACTTTTAATGATAAATTCAAAAAAACATTTTAGAGGTATAACCAGTCTACTAGTTCACGAAGCAGTCTGTAACTATTAAGATATTTTACTGAAGACCTAGGATTTGTCGTTAACAACAGTTTTATGGCTCACTTTGGCACTGCAAAATATCGTTTTGAGCAAAACATACCTGCGGTTGTCGTTTCATAACTATATTACTCTCGAGACATTGCCAGAAGCAGAGTAAGCCGTAAAAGCTGAATTTTCATTGAAATATAACAATTCCCGACTGCCGACTCGACTGAAGACATCGCTTAAAAAACCAAACGGACGGGGGCTTCACTGCGCCACCGCGTCTTGAATAAACGGTTCTAACGTTCACTAGAGCGTTCAGAAGCGACTTACATAAAAAGTTACCAGTCCATAAGTGTCCAGTCGAGTAGACTCATAGTTCCTCGGTCGGAACAAATCGATTACCAGTCAGGTAATGCGGCGCGCTCAGTACGACGAGCGGTAGCGCGCCGAGAGCATCGTGCGGAGCTTTTTCAACTTCGTCACAAGTTGGTGTTGTTTTTTCTTCAGCTTTTCCCTCTCGAGGTCTTCTTGGCTAAGCTTTCTGCACAGCGCGGCCGCTTCTCTCAGTATCACCACCTTCGGCGCGCGCTCCTTGTCTCTCGTGGCAGGGATTTGCTTTTTGAGCTCATCAAAGAGGTTCTTGAGACCTATGCGCCGCAGTCTCTCCATGTCGTTGTGTATGGAGCGGCGTTCGATCTCGGGCGACTCGGCCTCTGAGTCGGTGTCGGTGTTGGAGCGGCGCCCACGTCGGCCGGGCCCACGAGCCCGGCGGCGCGAGGAGGCGGCTGCTATGCTTGGCGGCGGCACCAGCCGCTTGCGTGCAGCCGGCCGCGGGGAGCGGGGAGTGATAGCGGTCTCCACCGTGCGCTGTATGTGCTGGCGCTCCTGCGCCGAGGGCACGCGCGGCAGCGAGTCCGTGCGAACGTGTGTCTGCGTCGTGGGCAGCGGCTGCTGCGTGCCGACTGAGACCACATCGATTTCCTCCTCTGCAACAACGGAGAATTTGGTTTAACATAATGTCACAATAATTAAAAAAGCCAACACAAGAATCGTTTATCAGAATCCCGGCCGCATTTACCGTTTCATTGCTCGCATACTTTCATTCATACCGTTCATTACGCTCACATCACCATAAAAGGCGGGCGTCGATTGTCGTAGCCACATCTGTATACGATCGCAGGGGGCTAGATCTAGTCGGGGAGATCTATGCGACTGCAGTGGTCAGGTGCGCGGGAGGGGGTGTGGAGGGCGACGAGCGCGGGGGGGAGGGCGTCGACCCCGGCGTACTACCGCAGCGTCTGCCGCCATCGATCCAGACGCCTGACGTCACGGCGCGCCATTCGCGCCAAAACGAGAGCGCGTGCGCGGCGCGGTGCCGCAACGTCCGCACTCAATGGAGTCCGGATAACCGAGCGGTGGACACGCTTTCCGGCCTCCGCCGCTACCATTTAATAAAGCATCGATCGAAATTAACTGTCACGTGAGAGTTGCACGATAACGACGCCGGCCGGCTTACGCGTTTCAACTGACATACCAGCCGGACCGGTTCGCTCGCGAGCTAAAAGCCGCACTATCGATCATGTTGCACTGCGTTTGGTATTTCAAATGTAAGAGACGTACGGGGTTGCATAGCGTCTATTTAGAACGCCTCAATACGGATCGTCTCTGATTTAATGTACCTGTCTTTTCTAGAACCGCAACCATAGGGCAATACGGCTCCCAAATGAACAGGATAACCCTAACTTAAAACTATGTCTGACTTAGTTATACGTATGTTGTTATTGAAGCACGATTAACGCCGTTGCGGAAACGGCCTGAATTCCGTCCGGTGCAGCAATGCAGCGATACTCGTGCTGAGAGTGCATTGTGGACTTCTATGAATGAGTTATGTAGGTGCGGGCGTCCATTTCACGCTCGCATTGCATCTAAGTGCGGATGTCGACGTTTGCCGGCTTGTCTTTACGCCGTAGTGCATGTTTCGCGGAATCCGTTCGCCCGCACTATCCGGTTACACCAACAAATAATTATGTCAGCGGTTCATTGTGATTAAAGGTTACCGGCTCCGCGCTAAACGTGTTGCTTGCAGTGCTATTTACGTACCCAACAAGGACGAGAGTTTCCGTTTAAATCTCCAGTGCTTAGGCACTAGAAATAGAAACAAGTTACGTGGGCAGCTGGCCGATTCGATTACGAAACGGCGAGTCAGGGACGCGGCTAAATAGGTTCATTAAATTGCGCAGTTTTGCGCGAAAAAAATGCGCATCAGACACATTTATCGAAGAGCGCGACGATAAATTTATACACGAACGAGATCTTTTTACTACGTTTCCGCATAGTGACGCGGCCGCTTATCGCTTACGCGTAGATCTAATTCGAGGATCGGCGCCTGTCGTCAAACACGCCTCGCTTACGGCTAAATCTAGGTGTGGGTAAGACTGCTGGCGCTATATCGAGCCACATAGACACACCCTGCCTATTATAATACTACCACGGCTGCTATCTCCATATTTGGGGTCAATTTCGGTGGGATATTCCCGAAGGCGTTAATCGCATTTAACGGACGATAAATTCCGAATGGTACCTATTAAATATCGAAGACCCTTAGGGCCGGTTTTTCAATCGCCAGTTAACTTTTATCTGACGAATAAGTTTGTCATTTTGACAGTTTTTGTATAGACAATCTGTCAAAACATCACATTTATTCCTCAGGTAAAAGTTAACTGGCGATTGAAAAACCGGCCCTTAGTGACAAATTAGTGAGTGTAACAAAATACAGATTAGAGTGTGTAATCGAGAGGCAATACCGCAGGGTGAGAGGCGTAAAGAAAATAGCGTTGACAGTAGGCGTAGGCGGGTATTGTGCCGGAGTCAATTTTCACGTGACGGTTTTCTCCGTGGCGCCAACGCGATTAACGGTCGCCGAGAGAGTATTTGTTTCAGGTCTGCGTGTAAGGCGATACGGCCAGTATTGTCGTGGTGCGCCGCCCGCCGGATCCGGTCTAGTGCATATCTATTATCTCCATCACTCGAGACGCGATTCTCAGATCCGCCGCCGTTCCAATTTTATACCAGAGATAATCCGCTTTTTATTGTTCGCCCGACCGACCGGTATCTGAGTGGTGGGGTATAAAATCGCCAGCTCTCTCTTATACTTGCCCATATGTTTCGACGTCTAGATACGGTCAGACGTCGAACTTTTATAAAAACTGCTGAATTTTCATTTTCGATGATAAACAATGAGTGAGCATAGTTGGCTATGCTTGCAGCCTGATTAGTCACAAATTCTAGGTAGGCTAAGTCTGAGCGTGAGAAAACAATGAGTCACAGATCCGCAGACTTACGGACTAACTTATTAATCGGCGGCCATCTTTGTACACAGTTATGTTAAACCGGTACAACGTTTCCACAACCATAAAAGTAAAACGTTGGAAACATTTTCCCGGTAACTTTGTCAGCTTAACGTTTCTTGTTGGTATTGAAGTTAATTCTCAATTAATTGCCAAGTTTAGTGTGGAGTGATAAATCGAGGAAAATACAGAAAACATCTGTTTGTTGTGTTGTACCTACTGGGAAAATTTCAAGATTTATTAACGCGCATTTTACGTGGGGTTGTTGACAGAATGTGATCTAGGGACGAAATTGCAGAAAGTCGTGAGGATTTGTTTTGTCGGTGTCAAAATAAACAAGTGTCTACGTTAGAAAACTGAATGCAATCCACAATGGTGTCGGCAAGTATGACCTGGTGTGGGAGCCACGCTCCGCTGGCCACGACTTAAGGCCAAGTTCACTGGCATTTGAGCACGATAATTAAAAATTATCGTGACGCGCACGCGGCGCACGCCATCTTATACCTATACAGCCTGCTCGTAATGCCGGCCTAATTAAAAAATAAATAAAACCTTTTTTCCAGTAACGCGATGGACTTATTGCTTGTTTTTTTTGTAAGTCGCGGTATCGTAGTCGCGAATTTCGATAGTAGAGACGCGTTATCATAAATTTTCCTATTTACTTAATCTGAAGCGATTTCGTCGCGATAAAATGATAATCCTAAGAGTATAACGACCTTGGAGGTTTCATGATGTTTTAAAGTAATATCTTAAGGTAATAACGGGGGAATTTTTAAATCAGCCTGTAGCTTATCTGTGTATGAGTGAAGAGTGAATGCTAATTAGAAGAACGTAAGACATACCAGTTTAGTAACAAGTCGATTGCTTATGTATATCGTTGCTTTTACAGTTTTACATTCCCACTGAACTTTAAACTTAATTACAAACGTCACGCTTATCAAACTTAAAGTAATGACTTAATGACGCCATATTTTCTCCAAAAACGCGGGAAAAAAATAACAAACAAACAAAAATAACTCATTAACGAATACTACCTACTTACACATGAGTACCTACGAAACAAAAATCGTACGCTTATCTTTGATAAGGCGGCGATACGGGCGTAGGTATCAAATAATCGCGTAGGCATCAATATACAGACAGATAGAGCCACTATTTCTGTAGTGTTACGCAACTGAGAAAAGTCGGTCATCTGGTTTACTGGTAACCACTCGGTAGTCGGTTAAAATAGACCGTTCGTAATTCATCGATCCACCATCAACCTTGAACAGTGTTCGCACCGACGGAAGTTCATGGACGGTACATATGCGTACAAAAATGTGACGCAACCATTTTTATATTACCCAATTAATGAGACATAATATGTGTATGGACTATGGAGGCTCATTAACATTAAACATGCGAATTCCTAGGCGAATTTAAGTGTATGACTGAACCATGGGCGTGAAACTGTGATTAAAAACTTTCCAGATGACGTAAAAGGTTTTAATTCGAGACTGCGTCTATGCAGGCGCATGAGATAGGCTATGCAACAAAATTGCACATACTACGCAATAAACCGGTAGAAGGGACACATATATACCTACATGAAGTTACTGTCAGTTATAAAAGTCCAGTCTATATGCAATATTTCATAATTAAATTCAAGTACCTACATAATCAATTTAATTGTAAGACTCAAACAATTACGGGAAGGCAATAAAGCAACTGGCAACCTCTGACTTGTTAGTAAGGACACAAGTCACACAATGTACACAACCCAGCATGATTTACGAACTAAATACGCATAAAAGATGTCATAACACATCCTAAGCTACAATATCTCATACAAAAGCTATATAGATGACACTTCCTTAGTGTTAAACATTCAAATGGGCAGTTTATTACGTCATTGTAAGTAGTTTGTGTTGCCGGGCAGACACCACGCCCATCTAAGCGACCGAATAAGAAACCGGATCATAATAATTACTAGATGTGCCTGACTTGACTCACGGACTTGTCTATGGCCTGTTGCCCTGTGGTCATTTGTGACCACACTGTGGTCTAAAGACGCCCTTAAAATGCAAACAAGATTAATAATTATATTGACTATGGTTTCCATTTTAAGATCGCGAGACTTTGTTATTGTGACGAATTTGGCAACGCACGCCGCATTAAGTACGCAATTATATCCGCGATTATACTGCGCTACAGAATCTTAATGAAACGAAAGAATTCTTTATTTTAATTGATAATGTACTTTATCACGTGTTATCAACTATTTAGATGGCATTTCGCGTTTCGATAAGCGCTAGCGATTTTGCGGTCGTACGTCGCAGCGGCCTGTGTGAGTTCGAACCGGACTTCGAACGCGCTCGACTAAGCAAACATAACTACAGTGCGATCAAATTATCTTGGCAGGTCTGACTGAACATAGGTTCTGCGAACTTTTACGCATGTAAACTTGTGAAGAAAACTGTTATTGCCAGATAAACCAATACTTAAACGATCAGAAAATATCTAATTTAAACAGTGAGAAATACAAATCAAATAAATATCATAACACTTTTTTATATTAGTTGTAACAAAATGACCTGCACGAAGTTCGGACCTGCCAAGATAATTTGATCGCACTGTACATTCCTCATTTAAATATTTTGCGATGTTACGAGATCAAACAGTAATAAAAAAGTTATCTTGTTGCGATGTCGTTTTATCAGTCGTCAGCGTGGCTTTAGTTTTTTTTCGTGATAAGACAATACAAATTTATGTTAGGGTGTCACGTTGTAATAACTACTATTGTTATCGGCATTGATAATGCGAGTGTCGCGCGGAGGCCAAGATGGCGGCCGCGATCGCGATGTGAGCGTATCAACACATTCATACCGATTGTTTAAATATCTAAGTGCATATTCTGTGGCGATAAGGCCCAAGGTCCTTTCCACTACGTATGTACATGCATGCCGATCGACCAGTGAAATTACTTTATCGCCGCTTGATAAAGTGCTATTTAATATTTTTTTTTCGTTACACTGCCCTACTGGCCTCGTGATGCGATTCGCACCGAAATATTTACAAACAAAAAAAAACTTTCTCTATCTTTCGTGATCCCTGAAGCGTGTAACAGCTACTTGATTCGTTTGTTTACATTATTAAATAGCTGTTAATGTACTTTTAATTGAAGTAGGCAGCTTGAACTTGAGTTTCTAAATCTGTTATCACGAGTGCTATACATGTTGTTGTTTATAGTTAACTATGTTGCTTTCGATTGCGTATTTATTGGCAATCAAAACTAAACATTACAAAGTTGGTACGATTAGAATTAATTATGACATTATTGTAGTCAAGTACATGCCGACTGTCCCTGTATTTGATTTAACATCGGTACAGAATATAAATCATGCGAGCAAGTAGGTACCTACTTAAGCTAAGTTATTGAGATCAAAATGTGGGCCAGGCCCGGTGACTAGGCGGCGCAAGGCTAGGTTAGACTAAATATCTGCTAAACTACCGGCCACACTATTTAGGACAGTCTAGTGTCAACTATCACTTGGTTCGTAGACATGCCGCCGACAGAACTAGAGCATTGGTTTAAAAGTATTTTAAAGGCATTTCTCGGAATTTTCCTTTGCCTTGGCTGAAGATAATGCCAATTCGCGCGCAAATTCCTATTTCAAATTAATCAATGATAGGATAGCTGGGTTGGCCCGGAATGCAAGGCTAGCGAACTGGGCGCTTTCGGTGTCCCAGCATTCATTAAGAAAGCCGATTGTCAACCTAGGTACAGTTGCGGATGCCAACCAATTACCGCAGCGTGAAGAACGTGAAGGTAACTACTATATAACTGTATCTTAACTTAAACATATATTATGTACCTATCATATAATATGTATATATGTATAGTACTAACCGCGCAAATTGCTTTACTACGCGTTCGAGGCCTTTTAAATAATTATTATTACGCTTGGCGACACGATTAATGTTTTTTTTTTATAAGACTATGGAAAGATGGTACCTCATACGTAATACCTACCACGCGAATTCTGATAAGAATGAATGACTGGCTGGAAATGAGAATGGCGCGAAATTTTTGACAGATCTTTTTTAATGGCGGCCAGCTTTAGTACACAGTGTGTGGTTTTTAAACCGATAAAACTACAGACTGAAATTTTAATAATGGACGGATGGGAGATTAATTGATTTTATAATAAGTACATGAATGCCAAATTACAAAAAAAAAATAAGATAAACTATAGTTCTTAAAATGGCATACAGCCTCTTAGAAACTAGAACGTAGCCTTGGCTCACTGATTGATACTAAAATGTTTAGGGCGCCGAGCAAACCGGATCTTTGTGCCCTAAATTGCCCCTAAGGAACTTACAATTCATAGCTAAACTAGTGGCCTACATTCGAGTAAAGACAAGAAATAAATAAATCAAGAGTGTGCAATCTGTCAAGATAGTAGCATCAGGTCAAAAACACAGCGCTGTTTAAACTTTGTTATCTCGACAAGATATATCTATACTTAGACAGATACCTTCAGTTGTGAGTCTATACAGATATTTTCAGAATCGAAAAATTTATGAAGAATACGGTACAACCGACGAACAAGATCATTCTACATTTTTTTGAGTGTATTAAAATGGAACGTAACTTGTACTTATTAAAAAAAAATGTTCCGAACTAAATTGGCGCGAAAATGTGACAACTACGACGGAGTGTACGGTTAGCTGCGTGGCGTACGGAGCGATAAAACTGCGCATGCGTCGTAAATTCTTCGCGCCCACCGCGCTCACTAGTGATGTGACATACTAGTTTTTTTACCCAACTTCAAAACGTGAATGCAGAATAAAGTTAAACTTTTTTATTGTTCGGTGGCCCGTAATTGCAATTTAGTAGGGTACTCAAAAATTTAATTTATCTTGTAGAGGCGCTTGCCGACTGATGTTCGATCACGATTATTGAGACGCTGTCTATCAAATTGTCATCCGGCCAAGCTGGACATGGGAGTACCGCGTTTCAAACCGGTCCAGCGAGCCGAGCAAGCTCCACTTCAATGAGATTCCATTTCATTCCACTGCATTCTTACACAAGTAACGGACTAGACACGAGAGTGGCGAGTGCGAGGCAGTCGTGTACCTCGCTGTATTCATTTTGTACTTCGCTAGGTTTTAATTAAATTGCTATTTCCGACAGCATATTTATTTTCAACTAAAAGCTGCGCAACAAGTTAAAATGTAAACAAACGTCCGCGGCTGCTGGAATCAAACACATGCCCATCGCGACCTTACCCACTGCTATCGACGATAACTAAATTGCTACTATGTATAATAAACATTGTAGTGGCACATAATCGGTTGTCTATTTGAGGTCGCACGCCATGTCACGGTACAGGCGTTATGACAAGTCAGAAGTCTAGCAAGTATAATTTTAATAACAACAATAAAATTCAAATCAGAGCAATAACTAAGCGGATCTTATAAGTGAAAGTATCGTTTCAATTAAGTAGTCTTATAGGTTTTTATGCTCTAGCTAGAATCACGATTTTACAAGAGCAATAACGCATCCGCAGACGAACAAAACAAGCTTGAATGAAATTCGTAGACCGAATTCATCATTTTAATGAATACGAGAGGATGATAACCCTGCCGCCGCCGGCGGGAAGCGCCGGTTGCAATTGGAGGATGCATCAAGGTCGGAACGTCTCGGTCGACGTACTTATGACCTTAGTTCCGTCTAAGCCCGTGACACGGCGGCGAGACCTCTTACTGGGTTTACATACAACTTTAATTCGTATTCTAATTAACCATGTCAATCCCGGGAGATGAGAAGCCTGGTACTAACGTTGCGCAATCTGACATTAAGGAAGGTTGAGGCGTTCAAGGTCGCAATAGGCGAAGGTTCCGGAAGAGCGGAAAAGCGGGTGCGTCTAGACGCGGCGGGGGACGCGGGATGGCGGTCGATATGCGCAGTTTCCCGCGCTCGCAGTCAGCGCCTGCGTCCTCACGACATTCCCGGTCAACCCAACTTGATGAATACTTAGAGAAACATCTTATGACTAAGCAAGAAAGCCAGTTTTTTGAGACCGAAATCCGATGTTCGCGATATAATTAAGTATCCCTCCGTATTTATTTTCCGTAAAGTATGGAATCTTCGATGGAATTAAAAAAGATTAGACTTTAGTTGAAGCTATTTAAATTCGCATTGAGAATACAGTAAATAATACAAATCGTCGTATAGTAATGTGAGAAACAAAAAATAACCACTTTGAATTCGTTATTAAGGTCACCACCGATCGTCACCGGTATCAGCGGCTTCCCAATAAGCCAAAGAGGCCCTAATATCATCCATTTGAATTTCAAATCAAAGCGACAACACTTTACCAAGATAAATAAACGATCGTTTTGAAACTTAACTTCAGTAGCTCGCGTTTCACGTAGCTCAGAAATGGCGAAAATAACGATTGTAGAGGAGTAAAATTATGGAAATAATGAGGAGTACTAACCTGATTCACATGAGTCAGAGGGTGTTTGCACGCCGAGGTAGTCAAGGTGCCGCCTGGCCAAGGTGTATGAGTGGTCGGCTGCTACCACGGCTGAGTCTCTCAAGAGGCGAAGAGCAGTGCCAGCAACATCGACTGAATGACGGAACTGAGGTGGTTCATCGCCGTCTATTGATGGTGGAGTTTCTGGTCTACACGGAGACATATCTCTTCGAAGCAGACTTTGCCCTGGTGTGGTCGGTGTGGTTGTTGGATCGGTAGAGACAAATGTGTTACCTGGATGTACGGAATCGACACAAGAGCCTGCCCACATACAATCATGGTGTACGATGTTTTCTTTGTGTGGCTCCTCTGGTGCGTCTATTATTCTCCAGTCTTCATCACTGTCCTGAAGGGGGTCCGAAAAGTTGGCGGGAGGAACTAGCTCCAATCTATCTGCTTCATATTGAACTTGAGTCCAAAATTCGGACGTTTCCGTCAACCTCAGGGAGTCCTCGTCCAAGGCTTCCCACATGTCGAACTGAACGAACGAATCGAACGGTGGCGACATTTTTAATTCTATATTCCTAAGACTAACTAGTTTTAAAGCTAAGTCGAACTCGTCGATATCACAGGACCCTCTTATCACAGGGAGATGCGCGCGTTGGGTACAACGCACGCAGTCTGTAACAATGAAAACAAAATCTAGTAAATAATAAGAATAACTATTAAAGTACACATAGACTTTTATAAAGTTTGGAGAAACTTCAAATAAAATTATGTTGCTGCGTAAGCAACTGATAAAAGTATTGGAATTGTGCGAAAAATTCCTAAGTTTAAAGTACACAATGACATAGACTTTAATAAAGTTTGGAGCGACTTCAAATTAAATTAAGTTGCTGCGTTACTAACTGATAAAAGTTTTAGAATTGTGCGAAAAATTCTTATGTTATTGATTTAGGAATTTGTCGCACAATTCCAAAACTATTAAAGTACACAATGACATAGACTTTAACAAAGTTTGGAGCAACTTCAAATTAAATTAAGTTGCTGCGTTACCAACTGATAAAAGTTTTAGAATTGTGCGAAAAATTCTTGTTATTGATTTAGGAATTTGTTGCACAATTCCAAAACTATTATAGTACACAATGACATAGACTTTAACAAAGTTTGGAGCAACTTCAAATTAAATTAAGTTGCCGCGTAACCAACTGATAAAAGTTTTGGAATTGTGCGAAAAATTCCTAAGTCAATAGACGCTTAAAATATTATCGCTTCCTAAAATATTTTTTGATTTTAATTTGTAATAATAACTATAGCTAGATGTTTCACAGTGAATTAAAATCAGTAGGTAGGTACCTCATATTCGTAAAAAAATTCAATGTTGTAGAAGAATTGTAATCCGAAAAGTTGCACAAGTCCACAAATCACTAAAGCACTGTATATTATTTCGAGAAATTCGAAAAATAATTATTTTATAAAAATAAAATAATTAAAAAAATTAAGCACTGAAGGGTAATAACCCCTATTATTTACAAACAATTGCGAATTGAAACGACACAGCGACAAAAGCTCACTGTCGGTAAGGAGGAAGTGTCCACTACGGTGCCAGAAACCAGACTGAAGTCTGGATACAAGACCGGACAATTTTAAAGAGTACATTGGCCTTGGGCCCTATCCCACTTTAAAGAAATACAATTAGTCATTGTCCTGACTACCTCCCCCGCGACTTTTTTTTCCCCGGGTTCTCTTTACCTGAAATAGAGCAGGCGCATCACTAATCCCGCCAAGTTTTTACGCGCATCGTAGGTAGGTACCTACCAGGTAAAGATTTCCGTAAAACCGTAAAACTGTTTTTGTTTACAAGCACAGAATGGCGCGAAATGAATGTTTACTAATAATAATGTAAATGAACGAGTCGTTTTCCCGCTAATTTGCGGATGCAGTGCACTACGCGACATAAATGTATTATTTTATTACATGACTTGTGTTACAATCATTTTATTTTCTAAGTAAGTTTTGTAGACAAGAAGTTACTTTAAAAAGTTACGTAGGTAAGTTGACAATTTTAAATCGTGTTATCAATATTCTACCGGTAGTAAAGGTACGGGTAGGTAGTTATTTGGAAGTGTAAAAGATTAATTCATCAATCGTTATTTTTATGAAGTTGCTGCACTAAGTTTCGTTATAATGTGAATATTTAATTATTTTTAAAACTTGAAATACGAGTTAATTTAAGGTAAATAAATGTAAGAAACGAGTGTTTTTATAATTATTAAATAAAACGTAGGCATGGAATTATATAATTATAGGTAACACTTTAGTTTCGAGCCTCAGTCATTTCGTTACATTCTCACTTTTATTCTATTTTATAAAGTTCTACCATCATCGTCAACATCTTTCTATAGCGTGTACCTACATAATTATCACAAAATAAATCAAAAATTGTTACTTGTTATTGCAGTTGTGAAATACTTTGTAAATGTTTGTAAATACATTTCCTAAATATTGCACAACGAAAGCAATCTGTCAAAATTTCAAAAAACATTATCACTAAGTACTGTGTGATAACTAAGTACTTACACATAATTAAGTAGGTAGACGTAAGTACATTCTAACACTTTTATCTTCATTAAAACTTTTATTTCGTAATAATTTTGCAAGAGAATTAGACTTAATTTTTTTTAACTAGGTAAACTAATTATCTATATTTTTTTTTTCGTAAAAACTCTTGCCAAATACAATCTAAAATAAATTATCAATGACGACAGTATTAATTTTATAAAACCTATTTCGTTTTGCGGAGACGAAGTAGGTAAGTACCTACCTACTTACAAAAATGTACTTAGGTACAGTGCGATCAAATTATCTTGGCAGCTCTGAACATAGGCTTTGCGAAATTTTACGCATGTTAACTTGGGAATAAAACTGTTATTGCCAGATAAACCAATACTTAAACGATCAGAAAATACTTAAAAAATCTAATTTAAAACAGTGAGAAATACAAATAAAATAAATATCATAACATAATTTGATCGCACTGTACCTACCTACTTTTATATAAATAAGTAGGTAAAACAAAAAATATTCTTGGAAAACTACTATTCACTACTACCCTCCTACTACGTCCTTAACGTTATTTTAAGTTTTCCTCAACAAAAGTAAAGAATTTGGGCGCTGCCAATTCGCAGAAAAACTCATTAAACCTATAGTATAGGTTCAGTTGGAGTTAGCCGGCAACGCCCCGCGCGCCCAAGTACTAGTACCCACACTTATTTTAGAAATTTATTAAAACACTGCTCACTTTAAGAACTATCTTAATTATTATGTTCAATCACTCACCAAAAAGTTTTGTGCAAAACGCAATCCGGCAGCGGCCGGTGTATTACACAATTTTACACAAGATTCTTCAGAATCTTCGACAAAGTTTTTTCCGTACACACTGAGTAACACTCACTGAGAATATGCGATCGGTTATACAGTGTAAATTATTAAATACGATACTTCTTCCGAGACGTCCGATTGAGTTTGTCAAACACTGAAACATTATTCGGGAGCCGGCCGGTTCTAAGGAGAGCCGCGCGTGCGATTCGATGGGCGCCGTGGACACGACTACAAGCTAGATGAACGTATTGTACGAACCGCGCTGCGAGTAGCGACTAGCGGCCGTCGCCGGTCGCCGGCGTTCGCAAGCGGCGCGGTGACGCGGCGCCCCCCGCTCTCCGCCGCGTCCCGGCTAATTCGATGTCATTCACGAAATTCTCTGAAAATACGCACATATCCTTGCTGGATATTACCTAAACGCAGGCTAAAACTATCAAAGAATATACGTGACAACAATTTCCGCGCAAATGCGTTGAATTTGAAGTCGAATTTTGCAGAAGAATTTCGGTAACCGCGATTGTCTCGAGGGGTGGAGGGTGGAGGGGTCGCTCGAAGAAGGAAATCAGCGCAGCGGCATTCAAAGAACACGAAAGTAGGGATGTGTGTGTCGTAGTGTTTTGCGAATGTGTGCTTGGCGCGTCGAGTTGAAATATCGAGGAGGCGAAACACCGGCTAGAATACGCGTATACAATACCTCGCCGGCTCGCCGCGCTCCTCACTCGGCTGCCGGCCTTGCTGCGAGGAGATTGTGTCGCTTTGTTTTTAGCAGCTGCAGACAGCAGATATCGAAGCCAGACGGTCAACATTCCAGAGGCGGCGGATTATGGCGCGAAGCAGAAATACCTGAGCGATTCTGATGAATTGCCGCGTATTATTTACTGGACGTCTACCCAGCAAACAATTAGCGTTTGTGAGGTCCCGCAGCTGTAACCACAGGTGTACCTACCTTAACCGAGATGAAGGTCTTAACCCCAGATCGCGGCATTATCGAGCCTTTTATAGGTTTCGTTTGTATACTTCTGCGAAAGTATAAATATTATGATCCCGTATAGGTACCTATGCAGACGTCGCCATAATCTGGAATAAGATTTGTGTAAACTACTGAACTGGTTCCTAGCTAGGTACAAACAGTTCTTTTGGATACCTATATCAATTAGAATTTATAGAAAACGAAGTTACCCACATAAATAATCCTAATTCACAACAGAGAAGTTACCTACCAATCCTAACAGTCGGTAGGTACTTACTTACCTACATAAACAATGCAGTTACCTGCCTACTAACCTTTCTGGTCATTAGGTATAATCAGGTATTAAGTAGGTCTAACTTGAGCTTCATACTTATTATAGAAACAGGTAAACTTCACAAAGAAGTTGTTCGTGTTACATAAAATTATCAATTGTGCACAGTGCTGCCAATTTAATTCATACCAGCTGAACATACGGACATGTGTAAATTAAATACTTATTAATTATTACAATATATTGGCAATTAACATTTTTTCACATAGCAACAAAATTACTAGGTACATAATGTTGTATTGACATGACTTGACAAAAGGTCCAAGTAACCAGGTCATTAAAACAAAAAAAAAAAAGTATTGACATGACGCTTGTCAAAATGGCCAACGTTCGAAAATTTGAAAATAGAACTAGGGTTCCGTGAGTTCCGTCCCACTAACAAGGGTTGTGAATACGTTTTGTTGTTCGCATTGTTATTATACGTAAGGTTGAGAACAAATAGGTAATCCCGCAGAACCAACCCCATGTTCCCGCAACGTGGTTCAACGACCCCGCATTCCTGGCGTTGCATTCCCGTACAAATAAAAATCCGCATCGACTTTGCAATCCTTACGACTAATAAAAGTCATTCTTTCTCTTTCGTTTATGAATTTGCACTATAAAATGCGGTGGAATTGTAATTTCGTTCGATTTTTAACCGACTTCTAAAAAAAGAAGGAGGTTCTCAATTCGAATGTTTGTTTTTTTTATGTTTGTTCGGGCATAACTCTGAGTCACTTGCTAACCGATTTGAAAAATTCTTTTTTTGTTGGAAAGTGTACTTCCCAAATGGTCCCATATTTTTTTATCGAAATCGGACAAGCGGTTTTTGAAAAATCAACAAACTCAAAAAAAAACTGCACTGTCCACATTATGAACATGTGAACTTACATGTGAACCACTAAAAAGTGAAAAATAAAAACTTTTTAACAAAAAATAAAACCGACTTCAAAAAAAACACCAAAAAGTGAAAAATAAACTTAAGAAGAAAAATCAGTTTCTGAAGTCGGTGGCAAAAAAATTAAATCAAACAAACAAAAGTCACCGACTTCAGAAACTGATTTTTCTTTTAAAGTTTATTTTTCACTTTTTCGTGTTTTTTTTTTGAAGTCGGTTTTATTTTTTGTTAAAAAGTTTTATAGTTATTTCTCGATCGGCTCATCCGTCAATGAGAAAATGGAGGTTTCTATAACTTATAGGTACCTACGTAAGGTATGTACCGGTACATTAAGTAATAAAATTGAACGGTCGTGTAATTAATAAATTAATTGATAATTAATGTTAAGAGCTTCACTGAGTAATGCTCAATTGAAAGCATCTTTTTTGTAATTATAACTTTTATGTTTATAAATATTAATCGCTTTTATCGTCATATCTTGATACTGAACGCGGACTGCATACAGATTCGGCCACCGTTACGAAAAGAATCTTATTAACTTTGATTTCAATGACTCCTTGAATTATTATTCTAGAAAAAATCTTTGAAAAAAATTAGATCAAGTTCGCCCCAATAACTGTTACCCTTTACACGCACATCCCTTCAATTAATTTCACATTCATTCATCCCTTTCCTCGTAAAAAATAGATAAGCAGGAAGTATAGAGAACGTGTACTTCCGAACATAAGCTAGCTAGGGAGGGTTGTTTAACAATGCCACTTAACCCACAATTTTAAAATTTCCCTCGCTAGAGTAAAAAAAAAAAATCAAATCTGCGCTCTATGGTCCTCGCAATAGATTTTAACATTTTAACCCTTTGAATGCGGAATTTGAAAGGGGTAACATCAAAACCCGATATAATCCGTGCCTCAGTCAAGCTCATTTGTCTACGGTCGGTAACTGTCACGTTTTTACGACATGTCACTTCATTATTTTGACAAGTGATACTGTCCCACCGACCAAAGTGTACGGCAGGTTAGATTCAAACGTTTTATTAACTTGCTGCAAGTTATTTCTGAATATGTTAGGGTCGGACTCAATTACGCGTATCGTGTTGTATGAGCCATTAATATAAAATGTAGGTATTTACTTAATAAACGGACAATGAATCGTTTTCAACACTGTTTAGCACTCTTTTATGCAGTCAATAACAGTCTTAGATCATACAGAAAGTATTACCAATGAAAAATTGCTTTACAATTAAGTAAATACAAATGAACGCCTAATAGAGAGAACTGCATAATTATTAATTACATTGCATTACGTGTTATCGCACCTACAGCATTGTTGAAATTAATTGGAATGATTGAGTGGCAATACGTATTACTTAGTTAATAATGCTACATGCTAAATCAGTGTATTAATAACAATTAGCAGCTTCTTAATTACTGTCTACACTAATATTGCTTGCTAATTAAGGAATGCAGCAAACGCATTCCTTTTGAATGGTATTAAAAAAACCATGGGGTGTGAAAACATTCAAACAAAATTATTCCTTCTTGTGTCACATGTCATTAAAATACAAAATCCTTAATACAATGGACATGTCATCCCTAATATAAACGGTTTCATGCGTTGTGCGTGCGCGCAGGGTGCAGGGTGGTAACCGGCTATTTGTAACAACAGGAAGAGAGATTATCCTCATTATGTTAGAAAGTGTCGTTAATCCCCTTTTTATTTGGTGAAACATTATCCCTAATGCATAAATATATATTCGTGATGTGCAGCCATCGCTCAAGCGTAAGTGAGAAGTTTTATTTTTGTTACGATTGACCGATAATAATAAAATATAAACTTAAGTAGTTACATACTTATGTAGGTAATTATTTATAATATGTTTTGAGTGGCTGATGTTAGTCAAGAGTTTGTGATAAAGATTAATGTCATCATCATCTGTCTAGCATTTTCCCAACTATATTGGGGTCGGCTTCCAGTCTAACCGGATGCAGCTGAATACCAGTATTTTACATGGAGCGACTGCCTATCTGACCTCCACAACCCAGTTAATACTAGGTAATACAATAGGTACCCTTTGGTAAGACTGGATGTCAGAATTTCAGTTCACTGACTACCTGTAGCGACTGCCAAAGATCTATATTTAAGGCAGCCGGGACCAACAGCTAAACGTGCTTTCCGAGGCACGGAGGAAACTTGGTATGTCGGGCGGTCACCCATCCACAGACCGACCTAGGCAAGCACAGCTTTACCTAAAGATCGACCTGAGTGGCAGTTCTTATTAAGCCACGAGCTCCTCATAAAGATTAATGTCAATTGGTCGCTATTGTTGCGGAAACGACGATTTTTATGTATCGGGGGGCACGGAGTCCTTGTTTTTAACAAGGATTTTTGTTTATTAAAGTAATAAAATCTTTATTTTTCTTTGTATATCTTAAAATATTTTTTTTTCTTTTTATTTTTTGACAGGGGACTGTCACCAGAGGACTGTTTTTTTACATGAATACTTAATAAAACAAAATCATTTTAAACATATCAGATTAACCAAACAGATGTGGCTACATCCTAGATAATCAATTCTTTTTAGCAGATTTTCATAATTTTAACTCTTAAAATAGTATAAAATAAGCTAGCCAGGGGACTGTTTCCGTAACGGTCAAGACCTGTAGCACAGCCTGTGGTTCACCAACAGACGCTGTTGTAGCACTAAAAAAAATGGCAGCTTCTCGCTTAGCTCCACAACCGAACGAAATTCACACCGATTGCTTTCTGTATCACTATCTAAATGCATCACGCCAAAACAAAATTTGACTTCAGTGCGGTGTTCAAATTTTAACAGGGGACTGTTTCAATAATTTAAGGACAGCATTCGCACATAGATATTTTGATTTAATTTCAATCGTAAAAATATAATTGTTTTGTATTTGATGCTTACTGTTGTGTATAATGTATTTGGATATTTTTTATTCAGTTATCAACAGCAAAAAAAGAAATATTTGTGGACGCACCCTTTTCCAGAATAGGGGATCGGACAAAAAAAAACTAATTAGTCCGTCAGATAGATTTCCAAAAATTATTGGACACGTATTTTTTCTTTTTTCACGTAAACTTAAAATGAAGACGCTACAGTGCTTCGAAAACTCGTGTGACGTCATATGATAGTACATTTTGACGACACAAGTGACGTTTCAAGCCCCACTCCACGATCTTTGACGCGTTTTATCTTCGTCATTTTTGATTGATTTGATAAAACAAAAAACACGTATTCGATATTTTTCGATAATCTAACTTACGGACTAAACAGAATCATATTATTTTGACCCAGTCCGATCCCCTATTGCAAATCTTGTCATCAGGGGACTGTTTTTTGAGGTGTTTGAGGTTCATTTTCTCAAACATTACATTATTACACAGTTGCGTTCCAAAAACACGTAATATTATGTCGTTATTGATACAATAAATTGAGAAATATTAAGTTACACAACGTAAAATTTGCTTGGGACAGCGATTTTCCATTTAGTGGAGATTTGCCCAAATAATCTTTACCTAATCTAATCTTTATCTGGTTTCTTAACCAGAAGTACCAAAATACGAATATTTTAACTAGAAAACTATTGTATTCAAAAACCCTATTGTCTGAGTTGCCTACTCAGAAAACAAGTGTTGCCAGATTTCCTCGGTCGCACTGGTAACAATTCAGTAATTCGTAAAAAAAAACCAAAACCTTTTCAACCTAACTTCTACAGGTAGATAAACCTCACATACTAACTTCTTATTAAGAGTATTAAATCAATATTTCCGTTTTGAACCCTTCAAGTTTCGGGAAGGTACAGAAATACACCTTGCGTATGTTCCCACGATAAGATCTATGTGACAGGATAGATATCTTAAATTACAAATATCGGTGCTTTTGTAACACGACTCGGGTGTTTGCAGCTGCAATATTTCTGTGCAATCAGGTAAATTGTGTCGAAAAAAAAATTAAAAAGAAAGAAATTACACTAAAGAAATAACACTAATACAAAATAAAAACACTGGTTGAATAATCAAAAAGTATTTACTCAAAATGTAAAGTTGGCTGTTTGAAAGTTCGAAATTCGAAAAAGTGTTGTTCAAGATGGCGACGCCGTTTTTGGCGGCAAACGGAGCCACAGAGGGATATAATATTGGCTGTCTCTTACTCTGCTGGTGTATTGTTTTAAAAGGTTCTGTTTCTTTCTAATATTTTATGTATTGTTAAGTATATTAGTTGATATCGTTGTAAAATGTAGGTAATAAGGGTGAGTACCTGAACTGTTCTATTCCTGGAATTTTACCAAACGAGATAAGCATTGTTAGAAACGGTGTTAAAACTATTGTTCCCTTCCAAAAAAATTAACTGGTAAAATGACAATGGCGTTTATGGTGAGTTATGGAAAAGTTTTTAATTTTTGTGATCTTCGTCAATTTGGCACTTGGCACCTAACACTTCCTTGTATTAGTAACTTTATCGGTTTTAGGCCCGTTTCAGGGTGAGGCGAGGTTTAGAAAATTATTATCTGCAACGTTTTTATCGGATGATTAATTAATTGAATTTACTTATCATTATCAGACAATGATAGCGATATGTGGCATGCATGAATAGGAAGTTTTTTTTTATTTAAGTTACACAATAATAGAATATAACAGTGCGCTAGTAAATCCAGATGGGTTAAGCAGAGGTATACACACACAATTCGCCACCTAAGGTTAAGTTCTACGTGTTAGGGCAATTCTATTGCTATCAGCAAAAATCGGCAAAAAATATGGGTTAATATTTAAATTATTTTATGCCTCGAACTTAACAAAGCAAGCATAATTGTTCTTTTATGTTAAAAACCATCGTAAAATTCCAAAATCTACCTGAAACATGCTGTACGGATTAACTCGCGTTAGTGCGTTATTTTCCTGATGTTTTGTTGGTACCATAAAGCATTGCAAATCCAAACTTTTGGGAATTTCACATTAAGAAAACAAAAGGGAAAAAAATCTTTTGTTCACACATTTCTACAGCTTAGTGTGTGTTATCGAGAAAGCGTGTTATTGTTCTACTTTCAAACACTTTTCTAAAAGATTAACATCATAAAATCACGCCTATAATCCCAAAAGGGTTTGGCAGAGGAGTACCTTCTAATAGAACACCCACATTTCGCCAGATAAATGTTTATGTTTATGTCCCATGATCCATGTAACCAGCCACAAACGCTTGGACCTAGAAAACTGAAATTTTGCACAGAGGTTCCCTTTATAATGTAGACAAGGAATAAGGAAGGATTTTTCGAAATTCAACCCCTAAGGGAGTTAAATAGGGGATGAAAGTTAGTATGGAAAATCGTCATTTTCACGCGGGCGAAGCCGCTGGCAAAAGCTAGTGTATTGATAAAAAAAGTAGTTAAAAAACTAAAAGACCCGACTGAAAAAACTGAAAAGTAAAAAAACAAGCACATTTTAAATTAAACAAAACTTGGAAGCAGGCGGGGTTCATTCTATTTTCTTTAATTTCATAATTTAATATTCAAATGAACCCCGCCTGCTTCCAACTTTTGTTTAATTAATAGGATAGGATAGGATTTTTTACTTTGAATTTCTTTTAAACATATAAGTGTGTTATATTTTTGTAATCTCCTTTTAAAACCGTTTATTTTGATACCCTACTCGATGGTATTGGAAAAAAAATTTTTTGAACTCCGCGATTTTGCCCCCAAAATCGCCAATTTTTGTTTTTAATTTTAATGTAGCCCATAACACTCGCGCCATCAAGACGAATCTAACGACGTATATTTCATTCAAATCCCTTCATCCGTTTTGGAGTTATGAGGGAACAAAGAAACGGACATACATACATACTTACATACATACACGTCAAACACATAACCCTCCTTTTGGGCTTCGCCGCAGTCGGGTAAAAATACCCATGGCACGCGAGTTAACCCGAGATATTGTCGCTAAGGAAAATTTGTTCCGGCATACTGACCAAAATACCGTTGGGCATAATTAATACTTGCGAATGTAGATTATACTCATACTTTATAAGTAGGTATTATTTTAATTATTGTTTTTGCCCTTTAATAATAACGCGTGAAACAGGAAACTTTATTGGCTAATATCAGTTTTTCAAGTTTAATTGACTTGACGATATTAATGAGAGGACCTACGTCCTACGGATAAGTTGTTGGAATATTATTCACAGAGGAAAAAAAAATATTATCTGAGATTACTTTATTTGGAAATTGGTAAGTTTAAAATTGAATAATCCCATGTTCAATGAAATATCTAAAAGGGAAAATAAGAAATATTATTTTGAGTAGTTTTACCTAACTATGTAATAAATAACATTTAAATCTTCTCAAAACCTTCGAAGTTATTGTCTAAAAACAAAAGCTTTGGCAAAAGTAATGGCCTGTTCTATACTTTAGAGTGTATAGAGAGAGTAATAAAAATAATTTACCTACCTAGAAAAAACCCATAACCTTTCTTTGAATCAACAAATCATCGTTTCTAAAGATAAACAAAATAGTTCTAGTCTTTTATTGTCTAAAAATTCTTTGAATACTTACACAGTCATAAAATTATTCGGCCAACTTTTTTTGTGCCTTTAATTGCTGGCCATAAAATTGAACGAAGCCAATGAATTACATACAAAAGATAAAATAGAGTAAAAACAAAACGGATTAGAAAAAAAATTGTCGCAGTAAAAGCCTCTATGGTAGAAAAAAAGTCAAGTGCAGATGTGGGTAATGTCAGACTGTTTGGCGGCAAAACTGTTTTAGTTTTAATGGTAACAAATTGCCGTTCGGCTCTTTTTCTGTATAATTGATAAGTTGTTTTGTTCATTACTAAAGACCAAATAGCTTGCTATTGTGGTTAATTAGAGGAAAAAATAAATATAGAAAAACATTGTAAAGAATAGAAATTATCGGGAAAACCCACTCCTGTTATATTTTTAAACCTAAACGAGAACGGGATAAGGTTGAACTTATTATCCAAGAATAGTATTGTACCTACCTATTTAAAATAACAAGTGGAAGGATCATTACGTTAATTATCAGGGTATTATCGCAATTCGTTACTATAGTAAATCTATTATTTAAGCACCCGTAATTCATAAAAATATTTAACTAAGTACCACTAAAGATGTGATTTAATAATTGATAATTTGATATAGGTAGTTGTTGGTTAAAAATGGAAAATAAGTCACAATTAATATGCATATAGTAAAATATTCGGGACCTAGTTCATATATGTAATTAAGTTATTAAAACGAGGTATTGTTTGGTCACTAGACTTTCTTCTATTGTCTAAAATCTCGTTAATCGTAGTCGATCGTTATAGAATACGTAGACTAGTAATAAATAAGTTATTATCACTATTCTTTCAATAAATAATATTCTATATTGAAACAGAGGTCATGAAACCAGGAAAATAGAATATTGGCATAAGGCCTTGATCCCATCGACGGACGCGATAAGGCCCTACGACCTTGTGCGTTTCCGCCCTTATCACGACACTACGCGACTACGCCCATCTCTGCACGATACGCGTAAACGTCATCAATTCTGACAGTGACATCTTGTTTTATGAATGAATTTGCCATCCGTGGTTTTGTAGGATATGTTGATTATTTTCAGTTTCCTGCGTAAATCATTTTGTTCATTCATTTAAGCCTAAATCTAAAGAACACGCGTAAATGACATAAGTTCCGAGAGTGACATCTGATATGAATGAATTTGCGATCTATAGTTTAGGGTTTAGGGTTATGATCATTACTTTTTAGTTACATCATTCATTTCATTGGAAACTGTTTCTTCCTTATCATTTAATCGCATTTTTCCATGAATCGCATAAAAAGGTGATTTGTCAAAATATTGCTCCTAAAATTAAAGCTAAGATAAATACGTAAGAACTTATATCGTAGATAAAATGAGGCTTAAACCTTAAATAATTATACCTAAAGGATTAATACATAATATACAGACTATGTATTAAGGTTAATCGATTATATGTGAAAAAACCCGCCTTATCTACGGGCCGTGCCTATAAAAATCGTCTTTTGTGTGATAAAACAATAATCATTTGTGTTTCGTTTTAAACGGCAATTTAAGCAGCATACAAATGTTAGTAGTAAAAGCGATAATAACTTAAGTTTTTTTGGTAAGGAAAACAATGGTTTGTTAAAAAGAATAATATTATCGACGATAGTCGTACAGCCAATGGTTAAACAGGCATGAAACTCAACCAGTACCCTGAGGAGGCCCTCGTTAGGCAGCTGGAACAAGGACCTGATTAAGGAAGTGGTACTCATGGACACGACTCGTATTGAGATTCCTTTACGTTCCAATTTTTTTTAGTTTTTGATTTAAATAGAAAAATTAAAAATGTCAAAAGTAAGAAATTATACGAATTACAGGGTTCGTAAAAAGTTAAAAATAAATACTGTAAGTATGTTTTTAACCCGCTCATTAGATTGATTAGTAAAAATACCTAATAAAGTAATATAACTTTCCCGGAGTTGTATTTTTTCAGGGAAATCTGTTATAATCATTATTTAGATTATTTCGAGCTTTTCCTTAATCGCTCATTACGTCTATGGTTTCTCTAATCATTAGATAATTATCTAATAGACTTTAATAGAGGAACTATTCTTAATTACAAGGACAGGATATAGTTCTATATCGTCATAATTATTTTGTTATGTAGTTTTTTTTTTTTTTTTTGAGAGCAGCGGTGGCCCAGTGGTAGCGGCCCCGACTTACGAACAGCAGGTCGTGGGTTCGAACCCAGGCAGGCACATTACTTTGTGTAATTTATTTCATCACCGCTGCTCTCAAAACGGTGAAGGAAAACATCGTGAGGAAACCGGCATGTCTTAGAACAAAAAAATCGAAGACATGTGACATCTACCAATCCGCACTGGGCCCGCGTGGTAGATTATAGCCCATTCCCTCTCAAAGAGAGGAGGCCTGTGTCCCAGCAGTGGGAACATTAATAGGCTGTTGATAATGTAGTTTTTTTATTTATTTATTTATGTACACACAAAATACAAAAAACAATCAATAATGAAACAGAAACAAAAAAAAAAAAAAAAAATGAATGAATGTTGATTTTTATTTATCAATGAAACAGGATTTTATAAAATAAAGTGATTAACTCCACCCCGTTAACAATTGCGGACGAAACGGGCGAAATCAACCGATAACCGTTAGGGACTTCATCATCATCATCCGCCTATAATGTTCCCACTGCAGGGACTCAGGCCTCCTCTCTAGGAGAGGGATGGGCTATAGTCCACCACGCGGGCCCAGCGCGGGTTGGTGTTCGGGTAGAAGATGTATTCTTGAGTGGAGACCGCGAATCAGCAATCGTAGGGTAGGACGCCCTCAGGCTCGGTGGAGCGACGATCTTCGCACGGTGGCTGTAGTAGCAACTGGATGAGAGTTGACGAGACTCGACCGACTGACGAAGCCTATCTCCAGTAGTAGACTGCTGTATATTTTATCATCTTTATCAATATTTTTTAAATACCTAATTAGCATACACTCAGAGCTTATGGTAACGCGAGTTTTATAATGCGTAAAAGTATATGATTCACTGCAGTAATCAACATCAGAAAAATATATGATATTCTCCAGGATATATGCTAGTGCCATAGTGTTGTGAAAACATAATACAACTAACTTTGCTCGATAGAAAAAAATCGCGAAGATACCTCTAAAAATTTCTTTTAACGAGTAAAAACCATACTAAAATACATGTCATCGTTCTGATTGTTTTGCCAAATAATTCTTCAAGCAACATACTAAAGTCATAGTGTTTTACTTTTTTAGTCCAATCAATAGTTTTTTTGTAAATCGCAAAATACCACTAATTTCGCACTATTCGGCCGCAGCGAAAGACGTAACAACCGCTTTGTAGTGCAAGCTGATTAGAACTTTATTCTAACAGTATTTCAAGCGAAGTTTGAACCACCACAAATAGGGTTGCTAATCTGAGGTAGCATACGCTCTTAATTTTTGATCAAATTCTTATGTATCGCGAAAGGTGTGTTAAAGTTTTAAAATAAAACTACTTAGGTTGCTTAAAAGCAATAGGATTTGATCAAATATTTTGATTATCCTCGTATAATCAGTAATAGCCAGAGAACCTGTCTAAAAACTAACTATATCACATGTATAACTACCAACTATTAGTTTAAACTATCTACTGCTTTACTAACATGATCGATAAGGGAGTACAATATTTACCTAAGCCGGAAATCGAAGGCGCGCCCAAACACTGAGGTTGTACTTACTGAGCAGATAACTCAATTTTATTGGTGACTAGCTGATGCCCGCGGCTTCACCCGCGTGGATGTCGTTCAAATTATATACTAAAACCTTCCTCTTGAATCACTCTATCTATTAAAAACAACCGCATCAAAATCCGTTGCGTAGTTTTAAAGATTTAAGCATACAGACAAACAAACAGACAAAAATAGCGACTTTGTTTTATACTATGTAAGGATACAAAATAGATAACTGTATTCCGATGAATTATGAGCTTTTGGATACTTAACAAAACTTAGAGTTACATCTTCTTTGTGTCGATTTTACTCAAACCTTTCCGACCGTCCGATCAGTATGGCTAGATAACCATCAGGTTAAGCGGCGCTTGCCTAGGTTGGTGGATGGACCACCCAATACTATACCGGGTTTCTTCCGTACCTCGTAAAGCACTTTAACCCGTTAGTCCCCCGGGAGTCGTTTGTATCTCTGGCAGTCGTAACAGGTAGTCAGTGGCCCGAAAGTTTGGCAACCAGTCTTATCAAAGGATATCGTATTACCCGGTACTACTTAAGTGGGCCTATGTCCAGCAGTGGACGTCTTTTGGCTGAAATGATGACTTAAGTAGGTTGAGGAGGACGGATAATAAGTCGCTTCATGTAAAATACTGCTATTAATAATATTCCACAACTATCACACAACGCCATCTAGTCCCAAGCTAAGCAGAGCTTGTGTTATGGGTACTAGACAACTGATAAACATACTTATATATTTCTAAATACATACATATTATAGATAAATTACACCCAGCCACCCATTAAGCTGTATGTATAAACCTTATAATGAATATTGAAGAATAAACGGAACCCAAAATAACTGAAAAAAAATCACACGTTTGCGGACTTGCGAGTTCGCAAAAGTCCATAGATAAAGAGTACGGTATCACAGATTAAACACTCAACTTATATACTTACGTAATGCTACACGTCATAATGGAACCTTTATATTACGTCAACTATAGCAGTTCTTTTTAAATTCCTACCTATGTTTATTTACGATACTTATGGCTAAATACACTGAAAAATATTTAAAAATATCAATATACCTCCTTCATTTGTTATGATTGCAAACCATAGAGAATGTAGATCCTCATGTCACAAATTTATGACATGAGGTTATGTTGTTTTGCTTGTTTTAGTGCTGGTTGGTTTTTCAGATAAAATATTTAGATGAGAATACGTGAGCCAACCCAAGTCCAGTCGAGCAAAGTCTTGATTAATCATGTCAAAGATAAGTGTTCGTTTCAGTTTTTAAATTATTTAAATATACGCGAGGACGTGAAAATTAACTGAAACCCTGTAAGTTTATAAGTAAGTAAGTAGGTATATCTGTTCCAAAAAGTATATTATGATGAAAGTGTAGGTAAATAAGGGTATTTTACGCTCCTGTCGGGGCTGTTGCGGCTCCGACACAAGGGCGAAGAAGGAACATGGGTTTGGTTTTTAGTCAGTAGAAGTCTGACACTCCCCTTCGCTCTGCCCAAGAGCGGGGGGGGGGGGGGGGTTATTCGATGATTTTCCACCCACCAAAAAAAAAAGGGTATTTTACGCTTTCAACAATTAAGTAGGTACTGTTTTAAACAACATCTAAAAAAGGAGAAGGTTGTGTATTCTACTAGTATCTATCGTAGCAGGTGAAGGTTCCGTATAGTCTATACTCTTGGAAAAAAGCATGAGTTTGTACGGGTAGGACAAATTGTCTTTGGGGTTATCCATCAGGAGTTTCTCAGCCACGGAGTAACCAGTGAAATGTGGGTGTACAATTAGGTACACCTCTGCCTTACCCCTTGAGGATTACAGGAACAAATAATTAGTAGTAATTTAATCGTGCATAATGAAAGGTACGTCCTCATATGTGAAAATAGTCGCATGATACATAAGCATAGGATTATAACGTTCCGTCATTCACTATCTTCAGATACAGCAAAATATTTCCTTGACGACTATCTTCACTTATGTTTATCAACGAAACTTTTTTATATGTTACAATCATATGTCACACGATAAGTCGGCCCAATTCTAGAATCTTTCGTATCGATAATTTATTATTGATAAAATAATACTCGTAATTTATAGGTAATTGGGTTAAATATGATAGCAGTGACTATTTATACGATAACGTTCGTTTTTTGTTGAATTTTTCCGGTTTTTTTTTTAAATCAGGTCCTGTTCTACCAGCTCTTGTGTATGGTTTGGGAATAGTGTGGCGGGCTTGTCGCAAAAAAGGCCCGATATTCGGATTAGGTTTTAATTCGATCGCGTGAAATGAAATAGATAGTAGTTCAAAAATCTACACCTTTTAAAACTCTTCATTTTGATACCACACTCCGTGGTATTGGAAGATTTCGAACTCCACAATTTATGGCACCCCAAATCCACTACTTTTCTTATTTTATTACTTTTTACCTAATTTAAACGCGCCAACTAGACAAATCTAACGTGGTAAAATTTATCCAAATCCGTTCATCCGTTTAGGAGTTACGAGGGAACAAAGAAAAGGGCATGCAGGTCAAACCGAAGGGTCAAACACATACTATTTCGCGTACTGCGATATTAGCTAATTCAATAATTGGCGAATTTTGGTTTCTCTAATCTTACAAAGTAAGCAACGTTTCCGCGACGCTTAATTTTAAAGACTGATTTATGATATCTTGTCTTTTCTTCGAATTAAAGAAAGATATCAGTTACTTATCTACCTGGCCCAATTATTAAGGGAAATATGTAGCCATGATAGGTAGGTAATTGACGTCAGGAAATCAAGTGAATATTTTTAAATGGCTTTTTTTACGTAACATAACATTTATTTAATTTCAGGCAACTTTGGCACATAGATATATATATACCTTACAGACTAACATACATATTGTATGATAAACAATACAATTTGTATACCTAAGTAAATAGAACTCTAAAACTATAGTAACACTCCACTTGTGCTTTTAAAGTTGCTGCTCTTGCGTATATGATAGTTACACTTACTCAGATTTATTTTCTATTTCAAAACGATTTAGATAAGATATAAGGTAAGCATAGCAAAAAAAAAATAGTACATTTTGATATAACTGGCCAAACTTTGTTATTGCATTCGAGGCGGAATTCACACCTGAGCCGCAGGCGAGTTCGTTAAGGAGCCGACAACTGCAGTAATAAATGCCCATGTGTATATAACATTTTTCAATAGGCACTCACACACATACTGGCTACTGACTACTTAACGACTGTTATAAATCTACAAACGATAACCGAGACCAACGGTATAAAATGCTGTCCGAGGCACGGAGTCGGAGGAAACTTGGTACAAAATCTAAATCCACGGCCAACCTAGGCAAGCGCAGCTTAACCTATAGATAGACCCCGATTGGCTGTTATAAACTAGCCACGAGTTCCTCCAAGAAAGTTGTAACAGACTACCTAAGTACTGACATAATTCTAATTTTATCTGAACAGTGAGGAAAATGGGTCACTGACACGTCCTGCTAAATACTGAGCAGGAAAAGTTTATATATCTACAAACTCACGTATCTACTCGTACAAAGATTCAGAAAATAAAAATTACATTTTGTGAGCTTCCTAATCTCACTTATCTAAAGCTTAAAAAGTTTTCCGTCTGAAATTGAAGGGGGATCGGACTGGGTCAAAATAATATGATTCTGTTTAGTCCGTAAGTTAGATTATCGAAAATTAATATTGAATACGTGTTTTTTGTTTTATCAAATCAATAAAAAATTACGAAGATAAAACGCGTCAAAGATCTTGGAGTGGGGCTTGAAACGTCACCTGTGTCGTCAAAATGTACTATCATATGACGTCACACGAGTTATCGAAGCACTGTATCGTCTTCATTTTAAGTTTACGTGAAAAAAGAAAAAATACGTGTCCAATAATTTTTGGAAATCTATCTGACGGACTAATTAGTTTTTTTTTGTCCGATCCCCTATTGTGATGTTTGAAAAGCTTAGAGCTATTATAATTTGGTACTTTTCTAGACTTTTTTTTGTGCAAACTAGGATTTGAGTTTGAAACAGTTGAAACACATTACTTTTACGGGTACAGACTATTTGCAACACAGCATGCAATTTTACAATCTATTAGATACAAATAAACCATATTAGGTGTCTGTCTGTAATTTCAAAATAATAACTCTCTACTTCCTTACATAGTATAAAACAAAGTCGCTATTTTTGTCTGTTTGTTTGTCTGTATGCTTTATAAATCTTTAAAACTACGCAACGGATTTTGATGCGGTTTTTTTTAATAGATAGAGTGATTCAAGAGGAAGGTTTTAGTATATAATTTGAACGACATTCACGCGGGTGAAGCCGCGGACATCAGCTAGTTAAAGTATATACCTCCCGTCGGAGCTGCGGGTTGTTCGAAAGAGATACCGCGGCCTCGACACGAAGGGCTAAGAAGGAACATGGGTCCATGGGTTCATGGGGTATGGTTTTTAATCAGTAGAAGTATGGGAGTCATTTGATGATTTTCCAACCAAAAAATAAATAAAAGTATCGTAGTATATCCTATCTCACATATAACAGAAATACAATATAACCTACTTAAATAATTTTAGTCCGGTCTGTCTGTTTGTTCGTGCTAATATCCGGAGCGGCTGATTTGATTAAACGGGGCTTAAAGGTACTGGCAGAAAGCTGATGTGATAAAGAGTACAGTGCGATCAAATTATCTTGGCAGCTCTGAACATAGGCTTTGCGAAATTTTACGCATGTAAACTTGGGAATAAAACTGTTATTGCCAGATAAACCAATACTTAAACGATCAGAAAATATCTAATTTAAACAGTGAGAAATACAAATAAAATAAATATCATAACACTTTTATACATTCGTTGTAACAAAATGACCTGCACGAAGTTCGGAGCTGCCAAGATAATTTGATCGCACTGTACCTAAGGTTACTTTTATTTTGTAAAAAAAAGGAAACTAACGGAAACCTAAGTTCCGTGCAAAAAAATTAAAACCGTTGAAATTGTTAACTAAATCTGATTCAAATAGGGAAGTTATGTTTATAATATTTATACGTAGACGACATCGTATAGTGTTTGCAAACACACCAAAAACACACACAATGCTACGTGCAACGTTGCATTGCATGTTACGTTGCAATTGGTCTGTCAGTCAGGACAAAACTTGAAGACCTGCCCGTCTCTAAGTTGGTCGTTAAATCAAGACATTAGTGAGTCAATCTCCGTTTCCACACAATAGTCTTATCACAAGAAATCTTAACAAACTGCTCATCAAATAATGTCTATCTCCTGTTTAAGATGAACTTACTTAACACCTAAATTATACGCGATGTGTCATGTTTTAACACTATTTTAACTACACATCTAACAAATAAAAACTAAATGTGGCACTCGGAGACTGCCGCGGTAAAGCTATTGCATAGCATTTTTATCATCAGCAAATAATTAATTATTTAATTTGACAACCTCAGTTGACAACCTTGTTATTTTCCGTAACCATAGCAACCTGGTCGAATACTGAATCCTGAATATTTTCGTTATGGAATCTGTGGATTCGCTCTCCACGTTCAAGGCCCGCAAAGTACATCAAACTAAGAAACTATGCAAAAAAGTCGTTATGTCTGTTTGTTCCAGCCAATCTCCGAAACGGCTGAACTGATTTTTTACTGGCCGATAGCTGATGTTTTAGGGAGTAACTTACGCTAATTTTATTTTAGATAACTGATAATAATTGCAAAAGGACTGTACAGTACGTCTATATGAAAATACTAGTGTTGCCTAAATAAAAACTGTGTGTTGATTTTCTAGCAGCAGAGATAACAAACATTTGTGCTGTCCACTTGTGTACACGAAGGGTTATATGAGCCATAGACGAGGAATACGTAGACGAGTTGTCATAGACATTCTGTTTTTGTTTACATTGATAATGACACTCGGAGACTGAACATGTAAGTTGAGTCTTCCGAACAATAATATGGTACTCTGGATCTTCATTTGTTTTCGTTCCTACGATGTTTTTATTGTTTCTACATAACCTACTGCCCTAGAAGTGGTGGTAGAGTGGTAGGAGCGTCTATAAATTATTGTAAGCAAAGTTTATTTTCGGAAATGCAAACATTAAGCGTGTACTACAAGATATTTTACTGTTTTATGATTACAGAGCATACAAAGTTTCATTGGTCAAAGGTCATTCGTAAAGTTGTCTATCATTTCGGCTTGTAATAACGTCTCCAAACATTTTTTTTTTAGTGGGTGTAAAATCATCAAATTCCCTCCCACTCTTGGGCAGAGCGAAAGGGAGTGTCAGACTTCTACTGACTAAAAACCACGCGTGGTCCTTCTAAGCCCTTTATGTCGAGGCCGCGGTATCTTTGTGACCAACCCGCAGCCCTGACGGGACGTCTCCAATCTTTACATTGCTGTTTTGCAAAACTTAAAACAGCTACAAGAAACAAACACAAAGACTCTTCTTATTGATCGAAGCAAATACTAGCAGCTCTGTCCATCTACTTATCTATGTCCACAAAGTTCTACAAAGTACATTTCTCAGTGGTTTAAGGTGGATGTTCCAGGGTAGCCCGCGAAATTCAAATTTTCTTAAGACTTTTTACAAGGTCAAAGTCATTCCGGAACCTTTATGAGCTCGGAGGGTTGTATTAATGATTTTGATGATTATAATTCTGTAACTACATAATTATGTCTTACAGCCGCGAATTAAATGTTCATCAACATACAACCTATCACTGGCCTGCAAATTGCAAAAAACTTAAGAAAATTTGAATTTCGCGGGCTGGTTGGAGGATTCACCTTAAAAGACACAGACTTTAATAAAGGTATGTTGTTGACGCAGTTGCCCCGACAACTAGGTTATGTCCATTCATTAACTCACTCGTTCACTGCTTCCGCGTGCATCTGCTTTGTGAATCTACAGCCAGCATCAGAAGTAGATTAACAGTACCTACTCAAAGTTTTATCGCAGGTTTTTAATAAAAACTTGTTAGATATTACTCGTTACTAACACGTTATTGAAGAGTAAGGAATATTTTAAAGAATTATCTTCTGAAACATTAAAAATAGTAGCTGGAGTTCTGTGTATCAAATAATTAAAATTTTGTAATGCCTAGCTAATTCTGATGCTGACCGTACTTGCAGACTGGAATGCAGGATAATTTGCAACGTGTTTAGAATAAGTGTGCAACTGTAAAAGTTTCCTTTGAAGGTTTAGTTTCAGGATGAAAGCTTTGGCTGGTTTAGTTAATGTAGTTCATTCAGATAATAAGCTTGAATATCGTGCAGGAATTCTGCGACGGAATAAATAAATGGTGTTTACATTGTTGTTGGTTAAATTAACTGCCCCGTTCGTTAGTCTAGTGGTTGCAATCGTGACTGCTGCGAATGAGGACCTGAGTTCGATTCTCGGGTCGGGCAAATTGTTATTGGGTTTTTGGTAAAGTGAGGTTAATATGAATGTGCTTACGTTGCAGTATCATTAGACGATTTTCAGCCTACATTATTTAAGGTCAATATTTTGCTTCGAACTTTCAAGTAAGAGCACCTTTATCAATTTTCTTTGTAAAGACAAATTTAAACTCAAAATCGTTTCGAAACCAAAATTACCTTACAACCAAAAATACTAGAAGGCAGAAGGTACTTAAAGTGCCAGAGAGTGACAAGCAGGCACTAGACAAGTCCGCAAATGCATTAGTACGAGCATCGATCGCTAGTTCAACGAGAATAGATGAGATAAATTATTGATGGGAGTCTGCAAACGAATGGTATGCGAATCTGAACTTTATTGAGGAGGAATCACTGGGATTGACTTTTGTGAATGTGATGTGGTTTCTAAATGAAATTACACGCGAGGAATCCTTCAGCAAATAAGCGTAAGTCAAAACTGTGACAGTCAAGTTGCGTATAGTGTCGCACGTAAGAGACTATTATAATACGATCGCATTCAGCTTTTCTTGGGCCTGAATAATTTCAGGCCCAAGAAATGCTGGCGTGACGATTTGGACTCGTTCCTGACTGATTGGCCAGAAAAAGCAAAATACCGGAAAAGTTCAAACGTTGCCCCACACTAGGAATTTTTCCTGTATCGTGGGTGCGTTCACAAACATTTAAACTCACATACACAAATACTTAGACCCGAAACAACTATCTGTAGGCCATCAAATATTTGTTCCGTGCGGGGATCGAACCCGCGACACGCAGCGCAGCAGTCCAATCGCTTAGCCCACCAACCGTGCCGTCCAAAAGGCAAAATACCGGAAAAGTTCAACAGGATTGGGGCAGGCCTATGTCCAGCAGAGGATCGGAAAAGGCGAGTTAAAAACTAAAATAGGCTTAGTAGGCGACTCGGCCGCTGATACTCGCCCGATCCGGCCGAGACAGGAATTTCATTATTATTAATATTTTTGAGTGGTGTTTCGGACTATACTTTTTTTAAGCAAATTTTGTACAGTCAGAATGAAAAACATTAAGTAGGGGTCGTGGTGCTTTCGGGACCGGGACCGCGGTCAATGTAATGTGTTATGAAGTACTAGGGTATCATAAGTTAGTAGAAAAGTAATAGTATTCGAAAGTTCGGTATTTGAGCCAAGAGTCTCGCATAATCATCATCTTCCTGCCGTTATCCCATGTCATTCGGGGTCGGCGCAACACGTTTTTTTCCATTCTGCCCTGTCAGTCTGTCACGTTATCATTTATGCGTTTTTCCTTCATATCACTTCTCACACACTCCATCCATCTTTTCTTTAGTTTGCCACCCTCTCCACTTTTATATTCATCCACATTTATATTCATCACTTATTTCAGAATAGGTGACGCTACAGAATCTTAGATAATCGATCTAAAGCGTGTCCAGCCAGCTTGAAAAACCACTTTTCGCTGGTCTCTCAATCTCCGTAACGGAAGTGATTTTGACGACTTTTTGCATATCAACGGGCGTCACATAAATATGTGACAGGCATCAAGCTAAAAGTTTTGTGATACGTACAGTGGTAAAAAACTGTGTCCAGCCAGCTTGAATTTACGTAGAAAACTTTTGGCTGGCACTTCCGAATCCCACATAACGGGAGCGTTTTCGAATATGGTTCCTTTACTAATACTTGGTGACGCAATGTGTAACAGTAATAACGTTTGATTTATTCACATGCACTTGTTTAATCGCATGCTCCTCACATGCCCATACCACGAGAGTCGATTCTCGAGCCAAGAGTCTCGCATGCTTTAAGGAAAACAGCAAAAAATATTGGAACGGTTAATTAAAACAATTACGTACCACATAACCAAAATTAAACAAATTCGCATACCAATGGTATTTCCCGAGTTCAAGAAAACGTTGATAAGCAAAGATAATATCTTGACGATAATGAGGAAACAAAAGCGCCAGAATTTTGACCGTATCGTTTCAATTAGTATAAATATTAATCGTCCCTACTTAATAATCGTAATGATGATTAATCTGGCGGCGTGTGGTAGAATGTGACTCAATTTTTTGGAGTATTTTTAAAATGCACGGCCACGTATTGATTGACTCACCTAAAAATACCATCATCATTATCAACAGCCTATTAATGTTCCCACTGCTGGGACACAGGCCTCCTCTCTTTGAGAGGGAATGGGCTATAATCTACCACGCGGGCCCAGTGCGGATTGGTAGATGTCACATGTCTTCGAATTTTTTGTTCTAAGACATGCCGGTTTCCTCACGATGTTTTCCTTCACCGTTTTGAGAGCAGCGGTGATGAAATATATTACACAAAGTAATGTGCCTGCCTGGGTTCAAACACACGACCTACTGTTCGTAAGTCGGAGCCGCCACCACTGGGCCACCGCTGCTCTAAAAATATAAATACTAATAAATCATTATCTCTGTCACCCACTGCAGGTTTTAAGCGTCTCTTTGGTTATACTAAACTCCACGTTCATGTGCCATCCTCATCCTGAATGCCTGCGATGGCTACAATTTCGTTTACCCCTCTCTCACATCTGCCGGAGGACCTCTAGTCCTCTCTTCTCCTTTCTTCTAGAAATCGGACGCCAC
This sequence comes from Diarsia dahlii, assembly GCA_949775195.1. Lineage (NCBI taxonomy): Eukaryota > Metazoa > Arthropoda > Insecta > Lepidoptera > Noctuidae > Diarsia > Diarsia dahlii. The sequence continues at coordinate 18,808,601 of OX459206.1, forward strand.
TCGGTCCAAGCTTTATTCCTCAACTTAAATAATATTTTCCTCAGAAATACAGAGTTCAATGCAACAAGCAGTTTTTGATCAAGATTACGCTTGCTCACCCAATGTTGGCGACTTCAGCTCCAGGATTTCTCAACCTTTTTATAACTTCCAAGCTCCACTCTCGGCCTGTCTCGACATTAATAACATAAAACATTGTTGCTGTCTCAAAAGTTTTTAGTCTATTTTAAGTACCTAATTAACTAAGTACGTGGATTAACTTTTGACCCAGTTTTCCAAATTCCATTCCAATTTTATTGTTATTGTCACCTATTTCCCCACAATTTGTATGTTGTTTTGAATGCTTATCTGTGATTATATCTGCAGCTTTCAGCACGGGTAAGTCCAGTCTTATTTACTTGCATTTTTCGCGCATAAATTCAACTAGAATAAAAAAAAGTAAAAAATTAAAACCCGACTACGACAAAAAAAACGACGCTGAAAAAGTATGAAACAAGATTTTCAGGATAGAACAAAAAGAAATCCGTAGTCACACGGTATTAAAGTGTTTAGGTTGGTACCTATAACGTGTGACTACGGCTTTTCTTTTTGTTCTATCCTGAAAATCTTGTTTCATACTTTTTCAGCGTCGTTTTTTTTGTCGTAGTCGGGTTTTAATTTTTTACTTTTTTTATTTATACAATTTTGGTGTTAAATATTTTTTTTTACTCTTGACTTTTTGTACGCTAGAGGGCGTGATTTTAAATTTGAGCAATATTTTGGAAATGTACAAGTGAGGCACTTCCAAATGATACCAAACACGGCGTATTTATCTCCATTTCTATTTTTTAAGCCTTACTTTTTGTCCGCTAGAGGGCGCCAAATCACTTTTTGTGACACGTCACGTAGCCTATCTTCAGCGGAAAATTAGGACGGTTCTAACGATACCTCATATGTTGAGTTCCGATAAGTAGATTAGAAGCTATGAGGGAACAGATGAAGATACACACATACATACATACATACATACATACAAACATACATACATACATACATAGCCAGTCAAAATCATAACCCTCCTTTGGCTTTGCCGTAGTCGGGTAAAAAATACTGTTATTTGCAATTCCGGTATAACATATAATCATTAAGAGCGCCAGTATATTTCTGCTGGCGACAAATACGAAATTTTCTGTGATTCCCTCGCGACGATCGTGGGTGTGGACACGGTGCCAACTAGGCCATAATGTCTTTAATACCGCCTACCTCAACACACAAACTATCGCTAAACACATCATCCATTGCGGACACAACAAGTCTGATGAAAGTTTCGCACACTATAAAATCACCAATGGTTGCTAAATAAGAAATTAAACACTGGAATTTTTTCGCCATCGCGATCTAATTTCAGAAGTTTCGATTGTTTTGTCTGTTCGGAATTGTGTAATAGTCGTTAAACGTTTCCTAGTTTATGAAAATAGGGCGGTGGGCCGAGCTGGCTAATTGTTTCGTAATAAAGGTATGGATACGAAAGATTGTGTTTTGACAGATCTAAGATACAGTTATGACGGGGGGGCATCAACTGATACCTTTGAAACGCATTAGCGAGAGTTATGGGGGCGATATTTGTTTGGAGTTGGTCAGATGTTAGTTATTTCGCTGTTAGTTTGCCTTTTTATGTGGCGCCCATCAAGGTTTCGATGAGTAAGATCTGAAACCCTGTCTGTTACATGAATTTGTCTATCGCCACTCACCTACGTTTCCCTATTGCAAATGATCTAGCAATGGTGAGATATATTTAATTTCTGACGTCTCGTAATTTACTTGATGGAAAATTAAAGAGTCTTTAGTTTTTCTGATATTAGCTAGACACCTACACAGTGATAAAAAGACATTAAAAATCCCTATTAATTAATCTACCGAGCTAAAAGTTTATCGGTAAGTACAGATTGCGAACGAAGTTCCGGACACCGGGAATTTGCAGAAAATGTACTGGAGTATGTGTCAGTGTCCTATTTTTTCGTAATTCGTCAACTCAGCTGATGATGAAGCTTTGCGTAATGTATTACAATCAGCTGAAGACACCAAACAGATTAAAACTACTTCAGATGAAGCATTACCAGCTGCTGTAGTGATGATTTATGTAGGTATTGTCAACTTAACGAAGCTCAATGGTACAGTCAACTGCCATACTTAAAACATTGATAGCGCTAATTTTCCCTAGCATTGAGGCTGGTTTTTTTGTAAGTCTTTGACAGTCGTTGCGGGTAGTGAGAAACCCGATGGTCTGACAATCACACTTTCCAAGCATTATCATCCACTGTATTTAGTAACAGGAAAAGTGTGGATGTGGAGTTGCTCCGTAAACTATTTTCCATCTCCTATGTCACTCTGTGCTCCAAAATATGATGCGAAACGCATGGAAACGGTCAATGTGGCGATACTTGGCGGAGGCCTATGTTTAGTAGTGGACATCTTTCGGCTGCAATAATGATGATAGTGTCAAGAGTTGTCTAAAAGTTGTTCGTTATTTACTACAAGGAAAATGCTACACTTTAGTTGAACTGCTGTGCGGTTGAGCGTACCAGGGTATAAATATCTAGTAACGAGTGTTCCAAAGGGCTGCTCTTGATGTTTCAATATTGTCGGATCGCGTGCGCGCGCGCATTGCACTCGGGTAAGGGCGGGTGTACATTGCAAGGCGGGTGACGGTTACACTCAAATAAAAAAAGTTTTCAAATGTTTAAATTACATCTTTTTTTTTTTGTTTAGGAACGCTCTAGAAGTGTCAAGGAAAGGATTTTACAATACTTTCTGATGTGATGTTTTTATTTAGTAATTTATAGAAAGTCCTGAGACTCCTGATCTTGTATCCCCAGATTTCCCACAAAAACTTTTATCGTTTTTGGCAACCTATGATGATTACATTTAATAGAAACCTGTTAGTTCTGTTAGTTCGTTGTCTTTTGTATGTTCTACCAGACTTAGTAGAGTAAAATTGTTATATATTTTTTTGGAATTAAGCCGTTCCTTATACCAGGGCCTTACGTCGCGACAGTGGCGCCATATTCTAAAAACCAACGAGCCAACAAACCGCTCAGAAATGTGGAAGTTATCATTAATCGCATTATTACACCGTGACCGCGGCTTCATTAAGATTATAACAGAAGATACACAATGAAATTATGTACATGAACAATCTGGATAGCTGGCTACTAACTTTTACCTTATTACACTTCTTTTATGTGTCGTAAATAAGGGTAAGTCGCTGTTTCCTGCTGTCGGAATTAAGAACTTATTAGCATAATTTTAAAACAGAAAAATTGACCATTCTTCATTCATATACAAACTAATGTAAAATTCAAAAGTGATTAAAATAAGATTACATCTGTCTTGGACTGCATTCTAATTAATTAGGTAATAGAAAAGTCGCGGTACTGAAAACCAGCATCGAAAACTTCGAAAAGTTTGCGGTGCTACAAATTTTTGGGATTTCTAATTCTGAAAAAAATAAAACCGACTTCGACAAAAATAAAACACAAAAAAGTGAAAAATAAAAATCAACTTCTGAAGTCGGTGACTTTCTTTGTTTGATTTCATGTTTTTGCCACCGACTTCAGAAGCTGATTTTTATTTTTCACTTTTTTGTGTTTTATTTTTGTCGAAGTCGGTTTTATTTTTTGTAAAAAAGTTTTTATTTTTCACTTTTTAGTGGTTCACATGTGCTTACCCCTTCACAACGTACCGGCGTGATGTTATGTTATGAACTGGTGTAAACAATAGACAGACATGAGATTTCAGCAATCCCAGTCCATTTGCTATCATATAATGAGGAGTTCCGTTGTCTATCTCCGAAGTTCTTCATCAGATGTTCACCAAATAGTTTTTATAACCTTTGTAGTGAGTACAGGCGTGATATTATGTTGTGTGATGGCGTAAACAATGCTTAGATATGCTATAGCAACAATCGCGGTTAATCTGCTGTTATTTATTGAAGAGTTCCCCCGATTTCTACAAGATCCTATCATCAGATATTGAAATGGTGACAATGGGACCACACGGGAAGCACCAGCTTTCAAATGAAAAAAGAATCATGAAAATCAGTTCACCCAGTCGCAAGTTATGAGTGAACAAACATAAAAAAAAAAAAAAAAAAAAATACAGTCGAATTGATAACCTCCTCCTTTTTTTGAAGTCGGTTAATAAAAATACCATGCATCGATTTTTGTAAAGATTTTTGTTTCTTGACATTTATCTTGAAATAATAGCTTTAAATTGTGATCGATTTAATTTGTTTTTAAATTATTTATACAAAAAAAAATTACGTCCGACTAAGAAACTTTTCCTCAAACTTTTTAAAAAGATAAACAAACATCCCGCGTTAATGCAATTCTTATTTTGAAACGGTTGTCGAACGATGTAACTATTTAAAAATAAGTTTTTTTTTTCAATATTCAAACTAGCCAGTATTGAAGTCGAAACATAAAATTGGCAAGTTTGACCTAAATTCCGCTGCAGTCATTCATCTTTTCGCTTGATAGTCCGGTCAATATAGACATTTCAAAATAACAATAATTCGCACTGCGCCAAATATTGAGTTGTTCTGGTCTGATCCCCCAAACCGATCCACTGCCAATATTTTTCTTTTGTTTATTCCTTTCTGATCCCCTGTAATTTATCATTCCGTTCTGATCCCCTTTTCTTTTTTAATGGACACAAGTACAAGTGAAGTACAGTCAACCGATGGAGAGCTGGGGTTTACCATTACAAATAAAGTGTTAAAAATCCTCATCGATCCTATGTGTGCTACAAAAGTTATTCGGGGTCAAAGGTCAAAATTCGAGGTTTTTTGGATTTTTCTCGAAAACGGTAAGTTTTATCAAGAATAACAAAAACCCAAAGCTGTAGATCTTAAAATTCTCTACAAAAATGGTCTTTTTCTAAGAGTTACCATTCCTGAGATATCACGACTCTAAGAGTCACAATTTCTATAGTAGGTATAAAAGCGAAAGGTCACCATTAAATCTCGAAAACCGCTGGACGTATAAGGATGATTTTTGGCAGGGAGGTAGTTTATAGTTAGTAGACGTCCGCTAAGAACGGATTTTGCGACAGGGCCGGATTAGGGTGGTCTAAGGGCCCTCGCAAGTTTGTATGAAAGTCCTTGCCTTTAGACCTCCCTTATCCGGCCCTGTCGCAAAATCTGTTCATAGCAGACGTCTACTTACTATAAACTACGTCCCTGCCAAAAATCAAGTTTGTTGCACAAAAAATGAAGGACTTTCATACAAACTTGCGAGGGCCCTTAGACCACCCTAATCTGGCCCTGTCGCAAAATCCGTTCTTAGCGGACGTCTACTAACTATAAACTACCTCCCTGCCAAAAATCATCTTTATACGTCCAGTGGGGGTCCATATTGGCTCACCTAAAGTTCTTTACCCGAAATTGTTCTTCATAACGATTTGTAATCCGAATGATCACTCTTCCTAAAATTTTTCATCCTAAAGTTTTCATTCATACTATTTGTAGTGCTACCGGCGATGTTCATAACACTCATGTTTCCGAAAATTGCAATTCCTAATATCATTATTGTAAATATATTTAAACTCCTACTGTTTTTAAACGGTTTTTTTATCATAACGCTTTTATTCCTAAACATAATTACCATAATATTTTCACTCATACAACTGTTTAGAATGATTAAAGGTCGTTTCACTGATTTTTGTCTTGAAAAATGAAATTCAGGTCAGAGTGTCGTCTTGTGGGCACCATGAAAAAAATACTTAGAAAAATTTCGCGACCAATTTCGAGGTAGCGCTCGCCGGCCGCTGCCGCGGCACCGCTCGCTTCGAATGATTTCTAAAATTTTGTCCACCTATTTTAATGGGACCCTATATAATACTGATTATTATGAATAATAAAAAGAAATCTAAACAAAAAAGATATAAAAAATATAAATATGACTTTGAATAATAGTGTAAAGATGGTTATGTTGAGAAAATATAGGAAAACAAATAAAAGTATAATAGATGTTTATTGCTTATGAAATTATAAAGTTGAATGCTTCGGAATTAAAACATTAGAGACAGAGTAGTTAGGAATTGCGATTGTTAGGATGAAAAATGTTAGGAAGAACATTTTCGGATTTCCAATTATCGGAGTTGAAAATTTACGTGAACTTTGGCGCACCCGTCCAGTGGTTTTCGAGATTTCGTGATGAGTGAGTGACCTTTCGCTTTTATATTATAGAAAATGTGACTCTTAGAGTCGCGATATCTCAGGAATGGTAACTCTTAGAAAAAATCATAAAGACCATTTTTGTAGAGAATTTTAAGATCTACAACTTAGGCTCTTTGTTTTTCTTGATAAAACTTACCGTTTTCGAGAAAAATCCAAAAAACCTCGAATTTTGACGTTTGACCCCGAATAACTTTTGTAGCACACATAGGATCGATGAGGATTTTTAACACTTTATTTGTAATGGTAAACCCCAGCTCTCCACCAATATTTGGCTCAGTGCGAATTATTGTTATTTGAACACTATTTTAATGTCTAAATTGACCGGACTATGAATCTGTCAAGCGTTATAGCGATAACTTCTTCTTGTGTGCCTTATCATTTAACGATGCATTGATAACGTTTACAATACCTATACCTACTTTAAGATAACGATATCGAACATTGCACTGGGTGCAAAATTCAGAAAAAATGCATAGGCTATGTCCAAAGTTATTTAGTACTTAAGTCATAAATTGTAAAATTATTTTTTGAGCTTTGTATTAATCTTTTATTACTTTTAATAAATCAAAGTATAAGGAATCGTGTGCAGTTCCCAGCGTTTTTGAAGACAAATAGGCTGTTGACCCTTATTCGTATTCGGTTATATATACTGGAAGTTAATCCTTAAATCATTGTGAAAAGGCTGACCAGATCTTGTGATAAGATTACCAATAATAAACTATGATTTGGATGTAGAACTTCAATTCAAATCCAACGGCTTTTTAAATATTGCCAATACGAAAATAATATCAACTGGAAAAATGTCGAAATGCAATCAAGCATTACAACAAAGAGTCATTATGTAATCGATTTTTACAAAATGGTGGTAAATTACAGGCATATTGAAATTTTATAGAACAAAATAATTTAATGATTTACTCTGTCAAAGTACCTACAGTTTGAACAAGTGTTCCAGGAGACATTGATGACGTTCCAAATTAAATATTTGACAGAAATGCGTAGTTTTAAAGTAGTGTAGAATAAGTCAAAACTTGCTTTAGCCCGCGGTTTGGCCCACCTGGAGATCGGGAATTATTCCACGGCAACGAACCACTGGGATAAAAATTATCCTAAATCCCAACTAAGGTAATGCCTTTTCTTATGTCATATTTTATCGAAATCCGGTCAATTGTCAAGACGTGAACAGATTACGGACAAACTTACAGACAGACTGACAGACGAAGTAACTATTCACATTAATTAATATTAGTTTATTTATGTGGGTGACACGGTTATTAAGTCCTTAGTTGGTTATAATTAGGTTTGCAATAATTTAACGGCGAAATTAACCGCATTAAATTCTTAAACATTATTTTAGTTAAATTGAATACGTCAACGTATTAAATTGAATATTATAGTGAGTGCGTTGTCTGATCATCTGATCAGAGGTAAATTAATAGAGGGGTGGAAGAATGTCTTCACATGCTGCGCCGACCCCAAATTAATTGGGATAAGTGCAGGAGAATAATGATGAAAATAAGTTAAATGGTGGATGCTGGTGCTGGTGGTGGGTGATGGCGAGTGGAATGGTTCAGACTGATTGAGATCTAGAAAGGCTAATTTGATTGATTGGTTAGTTACATTCATAATTGCTATGTTTTATTCATTTAATAAAACATTTTATTTTTGACGCCCTGTAATTCTTCTCTTTTTGCTACTTGTATATATTTTATCATTATTTTAGTTCTGTAAATTGTAGTTTGTAAATATTGTAAATAAATAAAATCAACAAAAAAAAAAATATATTAAATCAATCTTCAACAAGTTTTAAAATGAATGCATCTCTAAACTTTCACGGTTGTCACTCACTCGCATCATCTCTGTTTTTAATTCAGATACAGTTTAGGTTACCAAATATTATAGTTTATAGTTGATCGAACAACTGGAATACTGGATTCAATTTTATAGATCCAGTTTTAAAATTTTATGTTCGATGCATATGATTATTTTGAACATTTTTATGATTTAATATTAAACATTATATTTTATGGCTTAATTAACAAGCTCTTGCAGCCTTCGCAAAATAGATTTAATAATCAGATCTAGATCGTAAATAAAAACCGGCCAAGTGCGAGTCGGACTCGCGCACCGAGGGTTCCGTACAAACAAAGTTTAAAATTACTTAGAATATTTTTATTATGTGATGTAACTAAAAATTTATGGTTTTCGTAATTTTTCCTTTATCTATGCTATAAGACGTTGCTTCGTACCAAATTTCAAGATTCTGAGTTCACGGGAAGCACCCTGTAGGTTTTGATTCCCTTGCAAGTGTCGAAAATTTGCGGCATAAACGGCTGTATCTTTTGATTGCGTTGGCTTAGAAGTTTGATTTTTTCACAGCTTCAAGGGACAGTAGACCTGAGTAATTGATATAAATTTCAGCTTCATACCTCCACGCGTTCCTGAGAAAAAGGGTCTTGACAGACGGACGGACGGACAGACGGACAACAAAGTGATCCTATAAGGGTTCCGTTTTTTCCTTTTGAGGTACGGAACCCTAAAAACGAAACTTTCATCTTTATTTTATTGCAAAATAAAATCTGCAAGAAAGTTACGTTGACAGATAAAAGCTTTTAGTGAACAAAATTATCTCATCAACGAATGAAACAAACATGACACCTATTTTATTGGATCCTGTTGGCTTAAGCATACGTGAGAATGTTTGACAAATATAATTAGCAAACAGCTTAAAAATAAGCACGAGTCACAATGAAGCAAAGACTGTCAAATCTTCACACCTTTAACCAATAAGTGTTAGACCACAAATATTACTTCAACACATAAATTGAACTCACAATTACTTGACAATATCATCAATCAATCTCTGTCGTCACGAAGGAACTACCCATCCAAAATGAAGGCAATCAAGACGATACCATCGTTATTAAAATGACGTAATAAAAGGAACTACTAAAAAGGGTACATCCTATTCATATTCCATATAGCGTGACAAGCTCTGGCGCGCAATGCACCGACTTTAGACTTGGTAAATAAGAAATTGCAGAAGAACCGCTTTTTGATGAACTTACTGCAATACAAGATGCCAAAGAAGAAGAATTGGGGTAATTTTTCACCAGCGCTGTCGTTTGTCACTTATCTTAAATTATAATGGATGAAGTGGAAGAGGACCAAAGAAACCGTGGATGAATTGTGTGAAGAATGATATGAAAGAAGAAGGAGTAATGATGAGAGAGAAAGACCCTAGCAACATGGGACAAGGACAAGAAGGGGATAAAGGGAGAAAGTGGGTGGTGAAAGTTAATAGCAACTATATGCGCATGAACGAGCTCTTTCGCCACATATTCGTGGACCTTCTGTTTCCCGCACGATACAAACGCCGTGGTCGTTGCATTCCTGCGCCCGGCGCTGACTCGCCGAGTTTGTTGACATTGCGCGCGCGCCGGCGGAAAGACTGGATGCGCACGGAATACGCTCTCGTAGACGTCTCCCAGACAAACGCAAGCGCCATTTTTGAACGCCCTTTCCTGCCAGGGCTGGCGCGAAAATGGGTCACTTTGTTGCACCCATTTGAAAATAGCGCCGCCATTGATGACTGGGTTTCATGTTACGAAGATTATCTCCAGAAATAACGCGTGACAGAACTCGTTAAATCTACTTTATCCGCAATAAAAAGGGTTAATTGTTGCAAAATCCGTATGGTGTCGGACGAAAAAGAATAGCACCATCCCCTATCTTCCCGTGGGTGTCGTAAGAGGCGACTAAGGGATGTACCAGAGAATGGGCAGCAGCGTTCTCTGTGCTTTTTGTATCGACCGTACTGCGATCGCCAACCCGCCTGCCAAGCGTGGCGATTATGGCAAACCCCCCCTAAGCAAAAATTACACTTAGGGGAGGCCTATGTCCAGCAGTGGACGTCTTTCGGCTGAAATGATGATGATAATGATGTTGCAAAATAGATGTCTGTGCACCTAAAATGAGATTTGAACATGAGTTTCAAGATATAGGTCAGTGTGTTAGTAGATATTGCGTCAACTACAAAATTAGGTTCGTAAACTGATTGCTTCAGTAGCGACAACACATAATATTATCTAATTGGTAGACTGAAGATAGTATATCGCTTTGTTTTAGATAAAACGAAACTGTTAGAGAACTATTACCTTGTACTTATCTCAGTTGATAGTGGCAATAAAATATTTTGTTCAAAAGAACTGAGTTCTTACGTGACTGCTATAGCGCGAACGATTGATAAAGAAACAAGTATAGACGTTATCAATGATTAATAACGATTAGGTGATAGAGAGGGCCCCCAATGGGCAATCCAACGGCCAGATCTTTAGAAGTTCGTTCCAATGCATTAGTTATGAACAAAGTCACAACGCAATGTGATTATCTTTTAACGCGAGTATTAGAAGTAAAAGAGAATATTACACCAAAAATCCAAACCTGGTTAGTATTAAGATTCTTGGCCGTAGAAAATACCAAATTATTTACGCAATTATTTATTGCAAACTTAAAAAAACCTGAAGAAAATTATGATCACTGGAAAGATGGGAAACCCCTGATAACTTATTGGACGTCGTTCTAGAATAGGCCAAAGTACGCCAAAAATGTAGAGAGAAGTCAGAGAAGTTGGGGACAAACAAAGCATCTACTTTTCATCAACTATCTACCAAGCAACAAAAAATCTCATGGTAAGACTGAATATATCAGAGTTTCGGGCTTCCGACTGCTCGTAAAGACGGTCGAAGATCTACAAATCTAGATCCAGTAATACAAAACCAGGAGGTACAGAAGGAGGGGTCTCTGTACCTAAAAACGAAGCAGCTTGTATCAAGAACAAAATTAATGACGCTCTCTTCATCTTGCTAGCCAATTAGCAACAATCATGTTATCAACAATTGCAGATCTAGGAATCTAAAGCAAACAGAGTGTATCAACCTTTTATCTGTTATCTTTCACGCTGTGTTCATCAGCTGAGCGGAATTAGGTTAGTAAGGTATGAGAGGCGAAGTGGCGATGTCACTTATCAAGATGATAAAGACAAAAGTACTTGTAGATAGGGAGTTCGACTAGGTGATGAAGATTTTTGATGATTTACGTAACTTTGAGTTTGAGACAATATTTTCTTTGTAATAAAAGGCGAATTTTGAAAGAACTCTGTTACTTTCGTTTATATAGGTATTCGCTTTTGTTTCAGTTTCAGTGGTGAACTCCGCTTTAATAGGGAGCGGAGACGTTTTGGCGAACACTAGAGACTTTGAAGTCGGTTCGTAACGAAGTTGTTCGCTCAACGCATTTTCGGTACCACGACTTTTATTAACTAAATAAATTCTATGCTCTGTATCCACTGGTATGACTGATTTCATAAGTGAGAAAATACGCAATTTTACTAAAGAAATAAACGTCATATTTGCTTTTGATTGTAAAGCAACTGACCTTACAATTTTATAGTGGGTTAATTATTACGGTAGTCAAGTAACCGCCAGAGAATGAGAGCACAGCTGCAAAGAAGACCCTGAAAAAATATGTTGGTATTAATTAAACAAAAAAGAAGAGATAAATTGTTTTAATCGATTTACAAGATATATAAATTGAAGAGGCCTAGCGGGTGTCACGCGCCCCAGGTAGAAAAACCAACATCTTTAAACTAGGTAGCTGGGTCAGACTGGATGCAGAACGCGAAGGTCAATGGCTGAGTTGATGAATTATAGAAAATGGAAACACAAAATCTCTACAGATACAATTGGAATTCCCAAACGAATCATACAATATCAGTATCTGATCTATTATCTCAAGAAGAAACTTTTCCGAAGCGGCAGCCCTGAATCATCAGTAAGATGTGTCGTTTTGCTATGAAATACGAATTGCCTTGAAACAATATCACTGTGTGCTTGTCAAATGACTTAACTTGACTTTTGTTGTAATTTGTTTTGTCCTGGTGTGAAACCAATAAATACTTTTTCTTTTCTTCTTTCTTTCAAATCCTGCTGATAACACAGAATCATATCTGGTGCTAAGTAAATAATGTTTCCTACTGGGCGTTGGTTTTGGTGAAATTAGGAGATTCTTTTGGGCAGAAGAAATTTGCAAAAGAGAGTATAATTTTGATGGATGAATTTATATTACGATTAGAGTTACTAATTGAGAAGTAAAGGAACTTATTTTGAAATATTATTAGAATATTGTTACAGAGTACTCTTGATAGTTAAATAATAATGGATTGATGGCCTGCCCAGTTCTATTTTAGTCTAGCAGCTTTATCAGTTATTCTCATTAAATATAATATAGTACAAAAATATCCCATAATTATGAATTTTATCTTATATTCGCCTATTAAAATTCAACAAAGATGAATGAAACCATTAAAATCACCTAGAAGTGTGAATATTCTTAGAAAACCGATCAATATTCTATAAATTTAAATTCACAGGCTATTTATGTTAATTTTATAGTCGAAGAAAATGGTTACTTTTATAACAGAACAAAGGATATAATTCTAAACAACTGCTAACCCTATACTGAAGACATTACATCCAAACCCTAGGTCACAACGGCTCGATTCAAGTATCATCACAATTCTGATCATCATCTCGACTTTTGGACAATGGGTTCGATTCCTTACACGTAAAGGAAGTGCTTTCGGCAAAGTCTGCTTTAAAACATCGAGTGAATGAACTTATATTTTGTTTGTCGGACAATTGTATGAATACATGCATTTTATGGGTCCCATGAATGGACCGGCGTCAAATGCGCTATAAAATTGTCTGGATATTAATTTTGGGAAGCCAGTCATAACAAACTGGAAGTTTATGAATAATTATGTGATGACCTCAAAAGGGATGCCATGAAATGGATCAATAGTTTAAGAAACAGGCTAAAATATGTCAACTGACTGACATGAAATATTTTGACGAGTCGAGTTAAGAAACGAAAACTTTAAGATTTAGGTGTTATTGATGACCAGAAAAAAAGTTTTAGTAAGATCGTATTCTTGTACAGTATAACACTCCTGGGTAAAGGCCTCTTCCCTATCCATCCACGTCTCACGATGGTGTGCTTCCTCTCGCCAATTGGCGGGGAAGCTATCCAAGACGCAGTACGTAGTACCATCTTCTCCTCAGTCGGCTGCCAGTCTGCCACCCTGTCTAGCTGTGTCAAGGCAACACTCATGCGATGTTCGGGCCCACAGATGCACATCCGGCAGATATGGCCTGCCCAGTCCTATTTTAGTCTAGCAGCTTTATCAGTTATTCTCATTAAATATAATATAGTACAAAAACATCCCATAATTATGAATTTTATCTAAATTGAAAGCCTTGAATTGAAAGAACTGGATGCCACTGGGTGATGGGGGAGACATAATTCCAGCAGAGGGATGGTTAATGCTAGTACCACCTATTAATAATGCCCTAAATGAACTGCCTAGAACAACTAACGCAGAAGAGTCAGTTATAAAACTTGAGACAACAATACTTACATCACAAGAAAACTCACAATAAACCGTAATAAAAGCTGTAAAACGTTTTAAATATCGCTTCGTTTCACGCACAAGATTGTGTAACGAGTAGACTGCTGAGCAAACAGACAGACACCGGCCTCTCGCACCTATCGCGATTATGTTAATGTAGCATTTGTTGCCACAAATATATTCATTTGTCTTTTTACGGTCCACATATTTCAATTAAAACTGTTTTTTGTTGTTTTTAGCTCTATGTTTTCTTTGGATTTGGGGTCGTTTTAAGCTCTGTGAGCTTCTTTTGTTTTTATTTAGTGTAACATGTTCGTTTTGACTTCTAGTTTTAGATTTTAATTGTATTTAATCACTTCGTTTAGAATATGTTCAGCACCCTTCAATCGTTTCTTAGGTATTTCCTACTCATGTCCACATACGTAACTTTCTGCGTAACATTCTCTTTATTCCTCCACCTCACATGTAACGACAACTGAGGTTCAAAGAACTCTTCAAATACCGATTCCACTTTCGCAATTCCTATCCCTCTGACTCTGTATTCCTAAAAAACCCGCGAAATTATTTCTACGTCAGCAGACCTCCAGTATGTTCATGGTCTAGTAAATAAATAAAGATGCCTGCAAGATTACGTTTGGCACTGCTACTTCCTTTTTCGGTAAGAACAAGGCAATCAGATAAGATTTGATCGTAACTGTGACAAAGCCTATCGGAACAGGTGTAAGATAGCGGGGAAGCGACAATGAATTTGCCACTGCAGTACTACTATAAAACATATTATAGACCATTTAAGTTGAAGTCATCGCTGATGGGTGCTAATTGAAATCATGGTTCTTGGCGCAGACAATAGACACTTGACCTCATTGATATAATAAAACCCAAGATACACACTCCGCGTCTCAAAACCGTCCTCTTAAAATGAGTTCACAATGAACTCATTTCAAATAGTCTCGCGTCGCTCGCGTCTCTGCACGGTCGTACAAAATACTTTTTATATTGCTTTTTATAACTGCATTGTAAAAGGAATCTGCGTAAGGTTGAATTTGCCAAAAAAAATATGTTTATAGTGACGATAACTACATGTAGTAGTGCGTGTATTGGTGAGTGTTTGGCGACAGCTTCGACTGTTTGTTTTGTTCGAGACTGTGCATCTAGGGTTTTATTATATCAATGCTTGACCTACATAAAGAACTGTCCAGGTACATTCTTTCTTTCTTCTTGTCTCCTGACCTAGTTTTAGTCGTGGTCGCCAATCTAAATAGGGGCTAGTAATCAATACAGAACAGGAAATATGTGTGTACAGATGCACTCCCGTTTACCCCACTCTGGCCGTATCGTATTTCGACAGTCTCGATATAAAAATGGCTAGATTTTTTATCTGGGTAAATTCTAGAGAGAAATCACTAATAAAAATTGTCAAGGGCTCTTCAAACTTTTCCAGTACAGTAAAGACAAGCAACATAACGGAAGAGACAACAAAAATGATCTCAACGCAAAACTTCCTATTGACACTACTAGAATGGCAGCAAACACCAGCTACTGAGATAATACCACTCAAGTTCATCAATGGACAAATAACCATAGACCATATGATGGCATCTACTGTCTTCGAGGTCACTAAGAAGGCTGTTCTTACATTTATTGACATTGCTTGTTATCATCTTAGAACCTTAGGGTCGTAGCGCAGTTAGCACGTCGAAAATTTTGTCCATAGATGGTAATTTGGTTATAGCTGATAGAATTTTCCGTTATACGATAATGGTATTAATTGTCAATACTATAAGGTTACAGTTTGTTTGGTGCTGTCGGGGCTGTGGAGAAAATGTAGCTGGTCTTTTTGAAATAAATGCTTTAAGTAAGAGTTGATTGGGTACCATTTCCTGGTCTGGTTTGTGGGAGGTATCGTCTAGAGGATTAGCATCTTTTGTAGTTGGTTGGCTAGCTGATATAGGTGTTTGTGTACAAATTGTAAATGTACACAATGTAACTGGTAAGGTCGTTTCTGTTAGCTGTACATTTTAGTTGTTGCTAGGGAGATTGAATGCTTGGAATTTTTCATTTGGTGTCTTATGCTTTGAGGAATCATTATCTCGAATGGATTTTTGTGAATAGCTTTCTGTTTATTTTTAAGGGTATTTTATTATTTGGAGCATGTCAGCCTCGAAGGTATTATATTGCGTCGTTTGAAACAACAACACAATCTTTTCAAATGCAGGAGGAACTATCAGAGCACTTGCAGTTGCATATACAAAACATTGCCCAATTTTAGCAATCTAAACCAAGAAGCCGTCAGTGACAAAATGGTCTGTGTTCCCATTAAGAAAAAACCTGAAGATTTCTTCTCGACAAACACATCTCGCTTGTATTCATTATTTTGTTTGTCTCACGTATATCGTCTCTAAATTGTTTACCGACACCCAAGGACAGAATATAGGTTATTCGCACCCGAGACCTCACAGGCAGACAACTTTAGGATACAGCCAGTTTATTTAATTGCTGTAATTACTGCCAGCCCTGGCACAGCGACAATTATGTCACCTCGCGTGACGTCACCACAATTAAAGGGCGCTATTATTATAATTTGGACTTCCTTAACACCGGCATGAAATAGATAAACTTAGATGGGGATATTCTGTGAAATGTACAAACGAGAGTGTCGCAATTTGTGACCGTGTTGTTTCTTTTTTTATGGTACTTCAGTTTTATCTTAAACTGCACTGTGTTTTACGTTGTGTGTACTTTTAATGTTGATTTTAGTAGAGGAATTGTATTTGTTTTGACGATTTTAGAATAATTATCCTGACTTCATTTCAATTCTAAGCTTCTTTTAACTGGTTTAAATCGTCTTAGTTCGTCGTTTTGAAATCATCTGAATATTACCTGGAATCCTTTAGTTGCTAAACTTGAAACTGTTGTTGGCTGGTTTCTCAGAGACATTTGTGACATCCATCAGCTTTCCACTGGGCCCGAATGGTGTATTATACTCCTTCTCATTGAGAGGATTATTATGGCACAGCAGTGAGGATTTTAACAGCTGATATTATGCTTCAACTGAGCCTTCTGCTCTTTCCAATGACTTGCCACAGTTCCATACATTCGCTCGTAAAATGCACCGCTCATACAATGTACAGACAGACGCAGTACAATGTACAGACATTTTGTGGGAACAACCGTTAGTACTAGTATCTAATTAATTTGATCATCATTGATATTGTAATAAGTAGGTAACAGTTTTTGCATGATGTTACCTATGCAAAAACCGTTTCTGTATTTGAATGGTGATGACTAACATTTTTGTTTGTTATTGTATGTACGATTTTTTAACTAGTAAGTTTGTGAGGCGGTTCAGAATCAAATACTTGCCGTTTTGGATCTGATTAAAAACCAATGCATTGTCTTTGGGACATATTTGGCTATACTAACTGTACAATTGTTTATTCGTATACTGCGATACATATGAAGGGGGCTCCCCTTTTACCTTACTGGTAGGATGAGGGATAGCAGAGGAGAATGGATTATGAAAACATGGCAGTAATAGAAGCAGACGATAGAAGCTGTTTCATCTACTTCTTCCCTGGTCCCGTTTTTAGGGATCGTATTTCCTCACTTCTCTCGACCAATCCTTAATTAATAATTATATTTTAGGTGAGGAGCTCGTGGCGTAATAATAACTGCCACTCGGGTCAATCTTTAGGTTAAGCGGCGCTTGCCTAGGTTGGTCTGTGGATGGGTGACCGCCCATTTCATACCGAGTTTTCTCCGTGCCTCGGAAAGCACGTTAAGCTGTTGGTCCCGGCTGTCATATATAGATCTTTGGCAGTCGTTACAGGTAGTCAGTGACCTGGAAATCTGACAACCAGTCTTACCAAAGGGTATCGTATTACCCAGTATAAACTGGGTTGTGGAGGTCAGATAGGCAGTCGCTCCATGTAAAATACTGGTATTCAGCTGCATCCGGTTAGACTGGAAGCCGACCCCAACATAGTTGGGAAAAGGCTAGGCAGATGATGATGATTTTAGGTGGAATCCTGGACCACGGTCTCGGTCGCGAAAGCCCCATGACTCTAGATTTCATCAGTCTACTTTATTTCCAGGTGAGAAATGGTAGTTCGTTCAGATGTCTACAAAATCTCGGAAATAAACAAATCAATTTACCTTTCCCACCTTCAAGATCTTCGATAAAACCTAAACTGCTCAGCGGTTTTGACCCTAATTAGCCAATAGAGACAGTATGTCACTTGGATAGCCTTCGTGAGAGGCCGTGGGAGACGGCGCCTGCGCATGGGAATCGCCTAAAACCTATTGTTTTTGCTCTCAACTTTGATTTGGTTGGAAAAACACTTGTAGTATTGTTTGATTTGCGCAGTTAAATTTGGTTCAGATACTAGGTATTTTCTATGCTATTGTTAATGTATAGTTATTTTTAAGTATTTTAATTACCACTGCAGGCTCTCAAAACAGGTAAAAGAAAACATCGCGAGGAACAATTCCTTCTCCACTCCCAGCAGTCGGAAAGCTATGAATGGCAATGATGGTAAGGATAAGGGTTTTCCTAGAAGCACATAAACTGACCTAATTTGTGAGGTTCTTCGGAAAGGCCAGATGCGTGGTACTCGCAACCGGCGCGTGTATGACCAGTTGTGTGAACGTGGACGAGGCAAAAGGAGTATGTAAGGATCATAGCAGGTGGCGTTCTGTGGTTTCTACCTATCCTCATGGGAAAAAGGCGTGTATTTATATATGTATGTCAATGTGGGGGACTCCTCGGAGAGGACTATATCCATTAGTGTGAAATGGTGATGATGATGCGTAGAATTATGTTGTTTTCTTTTTTGTTTTATTGAAGAATGCCAAAAATATCGCTTACAATATTTTCTTGAAGTTCCCACGAAAAATAAAACGAATTAAAGGAAACAAGACAAAATCAATTGATGACATACCTACCCACATTAATATTTGATATCTACCCTCCATAAGCTACCTGCCACTTTACTCGAAGTAAACCGTAATAACAGGGGCACCTAATAAAAAATTAATAAAATCCTCCTTGGTATTCGACTATAAACAATTCGGTGACGATGTGATCAGTAAAGAGCTCCTTTATTGTTACTACCAAATTGTTAATAAACATAAACGAATTTGAATTGCTTTTAATGCTTTACGTTATCTTAAATAGGTGTAAAAACTTGTATGAAAGGCTTGGATTTGAAAATTCTGGATATGCCTTTCAAACACACTTTTTTGGCGTAAACGTTTATGAGTGTTAATGCCAAAAAATGCCGTTTATATTTGGTATATTATTTTATTGTCTGGCTAGGTAGGTATACCAAATTACCAATAGACAAAAATAAACGAATATTTAAATAAAAATACACGAATAATTCAATAATGGTCAATAGTTTTTGCATTATCTAACTTTATTTCAGACTTTTCGAATTTCGAAATTGTAGCATTTGGTATCGATATTTAACAGTTCAAGATAAAGAAGTATAACGGACTAAAAGTAATTTACGATAGGTTTAAGGAAATCATACCATTATCAGTCTTGCAAACTTCAGGCACCTACCGTACGAAATAATTGTCAAATTTTTAAGCAGTTTACTTAGCAACAGTAGTATTTAGTTATTATTAATAACCGTTATCAGTAGCGATAGGCTCGTTATCACGTATAGGTAGCGCCACTGTGGCCATGAACTAACGCGTAACGAATACCTATCATTCGGTAGATAACTGTCAATCGATAGCCATGTTTACTTTGCAAGAAATACACCGAAATGCTTCTTCAGCAATTTATTTATTTCGCGATTATTACCTTTTTTTTGCTGTAACCGTAGACAGTCGTAATCACCATGAATTGTACTTTTGAAATTGTAAAATAAACTATGGTTTAGTAAGCGGTAGATAAAAGTCTACAAATCATCACTATAACGATAGCTACTGTAAACTTTACACCGCATTTTATAAATTTTAAAATAAACAATGAAAAACTTTGCAAAATTGTGCTTCTGTAGACACTTCATCTAAAATACTGGTATTCAGCTGCATCCGGTTAGACTGGAAACCAACAACTCAAAGTAGTTGGGAAAAGGTAAGGAAGATGGTGATAATGAATGAACAACTTTGCTAAGATGACTTATTGCCATACATGAGTCGCGAGTAAACAGGCTTCTACTGGGTAAGCTCGTTCCATCGTCGACATCATCTCTGCCCTTAGGGCAAGATTGAAGTCAAGAGCAAGCCCATTTATAATAATAAAAAAAAAAAACATGAATTGCAATATGAAACTCAATATCACCTGCCTGGTCTTTTTCTAGTGGACTCGGCTTCCAGTCTAACTAGATGCAGCGGAGTACCAGTATTTCACATAGAGCTACGCCTATCTGATCTTCGCAACTTAGTTATTGCTGGGTAAACTAAACCCTTAGTAAGACTGTATGTTGGACTTTCGGAATTCTAACTAAAAAAAACAATTAAACAGCCAGAAGGCGATGCGGTAGACCTCAGCCAGGTACGAGCTGGACAAAACCAACGACCAGTGGTCCATATTGGAAAATTTGTAGTCATGGGGAAGTCATGGGAAGAGGCTTTTGCTTAGCAGTGGGATGACAAAGACTAACAGTAACTTTTTAAACGCAAACATAATGACGATTCCACAATTCTCGCATCCAAGATTAACGAAAACTTAAAAACATACAATTTAAAAAGAATATCATTCTCGAAATTAGTTTTAAAACGGTCTGCACACTCAAAAAGTGTCTACACAACAATTATTGATACCAAGTTTATTAGGTACGGTCAGCAACAGGAGTAGCTTAACAATTCAGAATTTTAATTATTTCTACTCCAGCATGTTTGAGAAGAATTCCTCAAAATATTCCTTACTCTTCAATAACTTGTTAGTAACGAGTAATATGTAAAAAGTTTTTTATTAAGAAAGCGGCCAAGTGCGAGTCGGACTCGCGCACGAAGGGTTCCGTACCATTATCTATTCGCGGTTGTTGAATGGGAGCCCCCCTTAAATATTTATTTTATTTAGTTTTTAGTATTTGTTGTTATAGCGGCAACAGAAATACATAATTTGTGAAAATTTCAACTGTCTAGCTATCGCGGTTCTTGAGATACAGCCTGGTGACAGACAGACGGACAGACATACGGACGCGGATGGACGGACAGCGAAGTCTTAGTAATAGGGTCCCGTTTTTACCCTTTGGGTACCCTAAAATCTGCTTTGAAATTTTGTGCAGTGTCCATCTACTTATGATGCCGACTGTACATAAAGTTTGCAGTCGTCGCCGTAATACCAATAGCTGATGAAGGGTCAATGTGCTATCATAATGTTTGAGTGTCAAATTAGGATTTTGTTTATTATCATTAGTTTAGTTTTAGTGCTGGTTTTGTATTTAATGCCAGCCAACGATCTTGGAATGGATTTTTCGTTCCCAGCTAAGAATAGTTTTACCCTCTGTTAAGGGCGAATTAATACAGTATCTATATGAGGGAGATTTTGATCTTAGTGATCTTTACGTATTAAGGATTTAATAGCTGTTCCATACATTGACGTATGATATTATTTTTAGGGTTCCGTACCCAAATGGTAAAAACGGGACCCTATTACTAAGACTTCGCTGTCTGTCTGTCACCAGGCAGTATCTCAAGAACCGCGATAGCTAGACAG
Source organism: Diarsia dahlii (assembly GCA_949775195.1). Lineage (NCBI taxonomy): Eukaryota > Metazoa > Arthropoda > Insecta > Lepidoptera > Noctuidae > Diarsia > Diarsia dahlii. The sequence goes on from OX459206.1 coordinate 18,829,958, forward strand.
TTGAAATTTTAACAAATTATGTATTTTTGTTGCCGCTATAACAACGAATACTAAAAACAAAATAAAAAATTAATTTATTTTGCAAACGCAATTTTTATGGATAATGGTACGGAATTCTTAGTGCGCGAGTCCGACTCGCACTTGGCCGGTTTTTTGTCTAATGATTGACGAGTTTTAGCTCAGCAAAGCTGTGACCTAGTGGCGTCCACGGTCCAAGGAATGAAAATAGAAGTGTTGGTCGTTCTACGAGGTGAGCAGTCGACATTGTTGCCACTGCGGGAATATCCTGGTTAAGGATGGCACAAGAGCATGGAGCTTTTCGGACTGTAGATGATGAAGATGATGAACCCTTGGTACAAGTCTGTGCAACAATATTCCTTATATCGTACACAAACTAGACGTAGACCAAACGTAGACCGTTTTTAATTACTAACAAAACGTTAATGATTTTATAACATATGAAGTAAACAAAAAGGAATTCTGTGCCGCTTCGAAACACTTCTGCCAAACCCTTTGAAGATTTGTAACAATGTAATAATTATAACAATGAACGACGATTGGCCTTCGCTAGAAATTGCAATGACTTGCAGAAAAGATTGGACTTGATTTCGTTGCCAAATCTGTATGTTTATATTACAACATACTTCATATTAGTAAAACACATGGCGTACTATCAAGGACAATATATATACTTAATGTCATGGACACGTGTTCATTCGCTCGTGGAAATAAAAGGCTCGGGTACCTAGGTAGGTAGCTACGATTGCAGTAGCCATCATTTTTGCGGTCAAGATATCGAACATCGGACCTCGAAGTAGGCTACTCCAGGGCTAAGATTTCCATACCATACATACATCATCTTTCTGCCTTTGTCCCCATGTTATTTGGGGTAGGCGCAATGTTTTTTTTATTTCATTCTCCCCTGTCAATCGTCATTTTTCAATAAATATTTCTTTTAATTTTTTAATATTTCCATATACAATAACATTAAAAATTATGTTAAAATAGTACTACTAGGCTCTTGAGAGAGCCTTCAGCCGTGTCCAGAAGTACTGCTTTCATATATAATTATTATGCTCACACCTATTTACCATTGGAGTAGGCAGAACGCCAGCTGCTACGAACCTTACATGCTCCTTTCACCAACACGGCGTTTACGTTCAGGGCTAATATGTATGTGAACCACTTTAATTTCCTTTCATATACATAATAGGGGATCGGACAAAAAAAAACTAATTAGTCCGTCAGATAGATTTCCAAAAAATATTGGACACGTATTTTTTCTTTTTTCACGTAAACTTAAAATGAAGACGATACAGTGCTTCGAAAACTCGTGTGACGTCATATGATAGTACATTTTGACGACACAAGTGACGTTTCAAGCCCCACTCCAAGATCTTTGTCACGTTTTATCTTCGTCATTTTTTATTGATTTGATAAAACAAAAAACACGTATTCAATATTTTTCGATAATCTAACTTACTGACTAAACAGAATCATATTATTTTGACCCTGTCCGATCCCCTATTGTATCGTCGGTCTAATTTTATCCCAACTTAGCACTTCAAAGGCGGTACCAAGTGTGGTAACAAATTGACGCTAAGTATGGGCAATAAAAAGTTAAGTTTAAAGGTCGATGTAATTGCTACCTTATACCACTGAAGTTATTGGTCAAAACAATGCGTTAACTTAAGTTAATTCATTGTCTTAAAACGTTTTGTAATGCTATTTCTCTACATCAACCAGATGTGGACTAAAGTTCAGGCTTTCAACTCAGAAAGTCGGCCGGAAGTCCCTAATTTATTTATAAATAAATACAATTCAAGTGTCTGTTCTTAATTTTAAAACAACAGTTTTTTCCTGAATGCTTATGAAAGTCTGAAATAAAAAAAAATTCTTCTACCTGTTTGTTTCGATCATCTCCGAAACAGCGACGTAAACACTAGAAACCGTAACTGGTTGGTCAAAAAGAGACAAATTAAACTTCAAAATGTTCTATCTAGAGATGCCTGAAAGCATCGGACTTGAAAATGAAAAAGAAATTTAAATCACTATCACTTGACTGCACATTATAAAACAAAGTCCCCCGCCGCGTCTGTCTGTCTGTTCGCGATAAACTCAAAAACTACTGCACCCATTTTCATGCTGTTTTCACCAATGGATATAATGGTTTGACTGACACCATGCGGGCGAAGCTGCGGGTATCAGCTAGTAAATTGTGATAGAACAATTCTGAAGATATCAACGGAATGATTCATACTACAAATATACGTAAATCGCTTGAAGGCTGTGTGACAGCTGAAACTTGAACTTAAAACATTTCTGCAAATGTTCTTACAAAGAGGTTTTAATTGTCCATTGACTATCGATTTACGCACTACCATTGTACATACTATAAGAATACCAATATGTACAAGAATAAATACAAGACAATGCAAAAGTATATTATGTAAGACATAAGATAATTGCCAAAAAACCTAGACACTTAATTTCATCATTTAATTCATTGACTGCCTCGTTGGTTGGTTATCTAGCAAACAAGACTACTGAGCATGGAGGTCCATGTTCGATTCTCAGGACGGGCAAAACGTCATCATCATCATCCATAAAACGTCCACTGCTGGACAAAGGCCTCCCTACGCCATAACGAACGGCAACCTGCCGTTTGCATCCACCGGACTCTCACGATGTCGTCGGTCCACGGTGGGAGGCCTACCAACGTTGCGTCTTCCGGTTCGTGGTTGCCACTCGAGAACCTTTCTTCCCCATCGATTTTTATTTCAGGAATTTGCCAGTAACAGCCACGGAGTCTGGATTAGTCCAGTTGATGGAAATAGACTCGTCCCCTATTATATGATAACACTAGCGGACGTCCCGCGGTTTCACCCGCGTAGATCCCGTTCCCGTGGGAATACAGGGATAAAAAGTAGCCTATGTTACTCAGGGTAAATGTAGCTTTCCAAGGGTGAAAGAATTTTTGAAATCGGCCCAGTACTTTTTGAGCCTATTCATTACAAACATACAAAAATAGGTACAAATCTTTCCTCTTTATAATATTAGTGTAGAAGTGTAGATTACCGGCAAAATGTGGCAGGAAAGGTATGGTACACTCTGCCTAACCAGACAGACTAAATCTTTTCTTTGGTCTTTGTCTTCTCTTCTTTTTCTGATTTTAACTCTCCTTTTTTTTTTGGTGGTTGGAAAATCATCAAATGACCCCCCCCCCCCCGCTCTTGGGCAGAGCGAAGGGGAGTGTCAGACTTCTACTGACTAAAAACCGAACCCATGTTCCTTCTTTGCCCTTGCGCCGAGGCCACGTCATCTAGTACTAAAATCCGCGGCCCCGACGGGCGTCGGCCCTTGCGGGCCCCTCCTTGCTGACATCTCTTTGAGGCGCGCGTGGAACACGAACGCGCCGCCGACACGGTCTGTTGCCGTCATGAGACGGCCGGTCGACGAGCTAGCCCATTACTCACCGTCCACAGGCCCGCGTCTACGGTGGCCGGAAGCCATCACGTGGCCCCCGACGCCCGGAGCGCCTTCCGCGGCGGCTGGGACGTTGAGAGGTTCTCTCCCTCTCTCGTTCCGCCACCTCCTTCGCTAGCATCACTGCTTCGCAGAAGGAGGCGACGGCGTCCGACGTTGTAATTTGATTTTGCTGCCCCATTATCATCGCCAGCCTAGCTTTTTCCAAATCATGTTGGGGTAAGCTTCAAGTATAACCGAGGTTGAACACCAATATGATACATGGAGCGACTGCCTATCTGTCTTCCACAACCCACTTATTAGGTGTCTGGTTTCTAGGCCTTTACGAACGTAAAGGAAAGTCTAGCTCCAAATCTTTTCGATAAGTACCTAGATCAGTTTTCAGACAGCAAAGCCAATAAGTAGTCACTGACACGGATGTATTAAAATTAGAATACTGACTATGACTAGCTATATGTATCTGTAAAGAGAACACGAAGAGAAAGGAACCTATCAATTTTATTGTTCTCCTATACGTACACATAGTTGTCATTTCAAATATTTTAATTATAACTTGAGAACTTGCTACTAATTATCCAACCGATATTTTTTCGTTCCATTGCCTCTTATCTTCTGTTTGACCAGTCACCACAGCTTAATAGAACAGGCAATGGATGAAGAACATAGCGAAATAATCGCAGTTCAACTTTACGTGTAAGTTTCATAATTGAAAATGATTACAAGTTATATTTACAGCATATTAGAAGTTAAGAATATAATATATATGAAGCCTGAATACAAGTTTAAATGCTTCTGGAATCGAGCACACTGCTCTGTCAGAGCTGTTGCGATTCATTGCGAAAGCTGTATAGGAGCGTATAGCGAAACTGTGACGAGAATCTCTCGAGTCATCTTGGAAGATTAATTTCGTGAATCGATTAAAACTGTATGTTTTTATTACTTTATCTAAGAGGACATATTATATCCGCAAACAGTATTGGCTTTAACTTTAACGACTAAGCTTTTGTAAATGTTTCCAGTCATGCACACCTTATGAAGCTTTGACAGGAATCAGTTAATCCAAGTTTTAGTATCTCTATACAATTGCCTACATATGGCAATAATTTAGTTGGGTAATAATTTTCTACCATTATCACTGAAAACGGGAAAATGAGACAGGAATTTTCTACCAAAAGAAGTGTTGTAGAAATACTTCAGAAAATCACTCTTGCTTATAATAAACATATATTTTCTTAGCATTTTTTTTTCAATTTGGCTGATTACTGTCAGCCTGTATCATCTCGCTGAAGCGAGGGTTCTCTCACTATAATATCTAGTTCTTTGGAATTAGGTCTATTGTGCACCATGGTTGTTGGTTTTGTAGAACGTCCTGGTGGCGTCTTGATCCAGAGCCCATTGGTATACGACAGACATTGCCAGCCCAATCCCATCGTCATCTCATGAGACACCGCCTTTCTTACCATATCATTCTTAACATAGTCCACAGTCCCTTCAGCATAGTAAAATTTGAGCAACACTTAATTGAAGTGTTCTGTGGATTGGATCGCTGTGTTTGTGGGTGATCCTTCTTTCTTCATAAAAATTCAAAGTTGTTTTGGAGTGGCAAAATTCAAAAAATTATGATTTTAAAAAGTTTGCGGCTCCAAAAACAAACATTTTCAAGGATTCGTTCGTTTCCCATGATTACAATACTGGGTACCTACAGTGGGTACTATGGTAATATTAAACAAAAACACGCTGGTGCCATAACGAGGAGTTTAAAATAATTTGTGCAAAATTCGCACCTCATCGCCAATGCGGTAGAACCATATAAAAAGAGATGGCAGAAAACCCATTTAAAAATTATTGACATGACTGTTAAGATGATGATCACAAAGTCAGATTGGTGACTGCATCGTATGAAGTGAGAGTAACAAGAAAGACATGAAAGAAATGGTATTGGCAATCTCATTTAGGTAAACGTTGAATTTGTCCACCTTCCTTTTTGACTTCGCACTTGACGATCTTATGACTGCACCAGCGAGCGGAGTTCGCATAGCTGAATTTTGTGCCTATATTTATTGAAAAATTGCCATCGATAAGAAGAATGTTGACTTTTAAAAGTTCTAAAGTTTATGCCTTAGTGTACCTACCACTTCCATCTTCTTTTTTGCCATGATTATTATCTGCGTGTACTTACAAGAGCTTTTCACTGAGCTTTATTTTAACTGTGGTCCTTCTGGTTTCGTCCACGCTTGGTGGTGGAGAAAACCATGGTGATTGTTTTTATGGGAGTCGGGTAAAGATTCCTGTTACTGGCACGCGATTATTTTTAAGTTAAATATAGGTATTTGTGAAATATCGAATGACGAGTAATTCTTTTGACTGAGTCACCACAATGTTTTCACCTTCCTTCGTTATCAGCTGTTGTCATATTTATTTTTACGTTTTTAATTATAATTTTGTTAAATATTTGAGTTGATTACAATGATGTCGATTAGTTTTTGTTTGTATTATTAATTAATTTGACTTTGCATACTTACTATATTAATGTTCTTCTATTCTTATGTATTTGCATTTTAATTGTGTGCTGCATTCATTGTGCTTATTTTTATTACTTTTATATTGTAATAATTAATAGGTTCCAATTAATAGGTTAGGTCCAAGTACATTCACTATACCAGAACTGTTTTTGTGTTGTGTGGTCAAATTGACAATACAACAAAACTTCATTAAAAAATTGGCATACAAATTGTAAGTTACGAAAACACCGAAATTGTTTACAATAAAAAACATTGCAAATTACAGCAACAAATATCCGCCATGTTCTTTCTTGGCATGGAAGAGGGCTCTTGGCCGCTAGGAGTGGTTTTTCGAAGCACAAGCACAAGTGAAGTATTAAGGTTAGTCTTAAGGTTCTATTTATTAACACAAATTGTATTATATCATATGTATGTCAGTCTTTATGGCCTCTCTATCTGCCGGCCAAAGTTGCTTGAAAATAAATGTTATTAGTTACATCGCTAGACCAACAACAGTCCCTGCTACCTCACCAAAGTATGCAACGGATATACCCCATAGAAGGAGGTGGGTACCCGTATTATCACCTCACAAGCAAGAGTACCATGTCAAAGCATTCCGAAGAAACTTTACTATACAGTAAAGTCGAGAATTCTGAGAGACCTCCTAAAGGAAGATTTAAAAGGAAACTGCCTTTTTATCAAGTAATGGAGTGAAGCAATCGAATGTCTTTGGGCTTTCAAGTTAATATGGTAGATAAAGAAAATTAGCTATTTTATTTTTTATTAAGTTTGTGAATGAGAGAATGATTTGTTTGTTGAAAGGCATGTGTTGTTAAAGACAACTCAAATACGAACAACGCTTATTGGTCAGTATTTGTAAAATCTAGTTGTTGGTCACGTTGCTGGTTTTAACATTTGATATAGAACTCGTATTCTTGTTCATTAGAATATTACAAATATTCTTGCACAGAATCCTAACGGTTAACTCCTTTCCTAAAAGTGGTCTCAGTTAACTCATAAAACATCCGCTATTTATTTAACGGTAAAAGTCTCGTCAAATCGGTCCAGTCGTTTCAGAAATTAGTTGGAACAAACAGACAGACAAAAAAGAAACCTTTTTCAGCATTCTGTAAAAAAACTCTTATTTTAACATTACAAACAGACCTTTCAATTTTATTTATTCGTAAAAAATATGGATCTACTATTCTAATTTCAAACGACTACAAACGCAAAAACACCAAAACAAGTTGTGGTGGAGTAACACAATCTCATCAAAAAAATAATCACGACAATATTAAAAAAAAACAGCCATACAATTTGCTCGACCAGATCACGTAGGGCATGTCATTGCACCACAGATGCCAGCCGAGGCAGGACGTGAATCAAGAGGAAATCCGCCATCTCCTGCCCATGAATATTCGATCAACCATTGTTACAAAGTATTCGCAAAGTCCTAATCTGGACAATGATTTCTTGATATAAGATGTAATCGATGTTCTTATATGTTTTTGATCATTCTTCATTTGAATTGTACCGAACACCGGTGATGCCAAAATGTAGGTATGAAGTTGTAGACCATAATTGGATTGGGCCAACCTGCCACTTCCGCCTGTTCCGTATGGTGTCGGACGCAAAGAATAGCACCATCCCATATCTTCCCGTGGGTGTCGTAAGAGGCGACTAAGGGATATACCAGAGAATGGGCAGCAGCGTTCTCTGTGCTTTTTGTATCGACCGTACTGCGATCGCCAACCCGCCTGCCAAGCGTGGCGATTATGGCAAACCCCCCCTAAGCAAAAATGACACTTAGGGGAGGCCTATGTCCAGCAGTGGACGTCTTTCGGCTGAAATGATGAACCTGCCACTCCCCTCCCTCCTACACAGGAGTCATTGGTCAACTGGACCCGCTTGCAACTGGACCCACACTAAAACTATGAAAATAAAATGTGATTTGTTCGACTGAACTCGTGGGTCCAGTTTGAGTGGGTCCAGTTGACCAAAGACTCACAGAGTCTCTCCCTTGGTTCACCAAGGGACAGACTTTCAAACAAGGGAGCAAGGGAGATCTTGTCACTTGTCAAGACTTTCGGGCCATTGACTAGCTGATTACAACTGTCACCAACGTCTTAACGTGCTTTCCGAGACAGAGTAATCCAGGTATGAAATCGGTGGTCATTCACGCACAAACCTATGCAAGCGCGGCTTAACCTGCCATCGACCAGAGCGGCTGTTATTACGAGTATTAAGCCACGAGCTCCTCTTTCTTTTCGCTGTACAACTTAAGACATTATTCTTGGTCAGTCAGCAAAGACTAAAGGATAACAGCCTTTTCTTGATTATGACATAAAATGTATCAAGAAGATTGGCAGCTAACATGACATGTCAACCTAATGTCATCAGTCAGCAATCAGGAAGTATTCCATTTGACGTCGATGATGCGTCGGCAGTTCATCAGGATAAGAGCCATATCGACAGTCTCCAAAACGTTATCATTATCACTGAGAAATCGGATTATCATGATCGATTCTGTGACGATTTTGACACTGATAACAAAATCCCGCCATCTGATACTATGTAAAAATGTGTCATCTGTATTCACCAGTATAACTTGACCGATCTCTTCAGTCTATCTACAAAGAGTGTTTCCAATTTTGGTCCAGTTTATGCCCTCTTCACGTCCCAATTTATACTGGTCTTTGTTTTTGGTGACTAGCCACATTTTTTGGACTGGATTTGTGTCTGCGTGTTCTGTAATCAGGTGAAAGTCTAGAAAATTGTTTATCTATACTATTAACAGTCAATGACCGTCTGCAGTAGTGTTTTACTATAATTTGTTTATCATCATGTATTTTGAGGTAGGTAGGTACTTGTAGATCGTTTTGATATGAAAGCTTAGATTTTGATTTTGGTTGCCTAGTGGTGTGTTGTCAGATTAGAAGTACATGTTGGCCCCATGTTATCCGTATCGTACAAGACTGTTAGATACTGCCTAATTTTAGGATATGAGTCCGTTCACCCAATCGCTTTCATACGTGAGAAAAGTACCTATGCTGAGGTTACTTATGGGTTCGGTCTTTTATCTTGAACCAAGATATTATCTAAGATTCCCCTGATCTTGTTTTTAGGCAACCAACCATAATCAGTAGTTGCGCTTGGGACCATGGACCACTCGATCAACGAGGCAGTCTCAAACATACAAAATTTCCACGTGAACGAAGTCGCGGGCATCAGCTAGTACCATCAATATTTATATTTAATTAAAATCCTGCCCTTATTTTGTACGTAACTGTACGTTGGAGATATCAAATTGACACGGTATCGTAACAAAAATCTGTCGAAACAGAAACAACTCCTTACTTCTAGGATTATTATTATTATTTTTTTATTCTTTTATTAACTAAAAGGGGTTTTTATCCACACGGATATGCCAACCCCATCGTACCTTATGAACTAACTATAAGCATATATTGGAAAATAACTATGTAGTAGAAAGAGAATCACTGATTCGACATCTTCACCAAGCTACACAACCTCTTTGCAATTGCTGATGTAGGGTTTGCTAAAATATTTTTTTTTTCTAGGATTATTATTTCAGAGTTTTCCAAAAATCTTCCAGAATTCACAACCGACAAAAGAAAGCAACTTTTTCGTTTCACAAAACTGCTCAATGGTCTCTAAAATTTCCACCTCAGCCATCTGTTACATAACCACGATGACAGATGGCACTGATGACGGACGGTTACCCGGTCGCTACCCGGTTATCTCCAAATAACCTCATTTAGTCCGACAAGTCTCTTCGCGTGAGAAACCACAAGACGGATGGACTGATAACTAAAGCAGTTCAGGCCAGACTAAAAATAAATAAGAAAGAAAATTTAAAAAAATGGTCACAAGCTCGATTCCCGGGTCAGGCAAAGTATTATTGGGTTTTTCTATCAAGAATTTCTCAGTAGTAGCCGCGTAGCCTGGAATTGTGCCTGGTTGATGGTAATAGGCTCGCCCCCTATTACATGGGACTTAAACATAACTGGCGAAATGTGGGTGTACCTATTAGGTGAACCTCTGCCTACCCTTCGCGGATTACGGGCGTGATATTATGAATTTCATAATATTGCGAAATCTAATGGTTATTTTACATAAGCCGATAAGTTTATTGATATTAAGAACACACCTTTGAAAGATATTTTGATAAAAACTAAGGAAAAAACCGTATCGACGGCGGAAAATTGATGACCGCGACGTTTTTCTTATCGAATTTTGCAAGCGGATTAAATGGCTGGTTGAAATCCTAAAGTGATCAATTACTAATTTAAGCCAGTATTGGCCATCCAGTACGCTATTAAGCAGTGCTGCCTAGGTTTGGTCTGTGGGTGGGTGACTACCCGTTATATACCGAGATTCCTCCGTGCCTCGGAAAGCACGTTAAGTCTTTGGTCCCGGCTGTCATTTTTTTTTTTGTCATCTTTGACAGTCGTTACAGGTCAGTGATCCGAAAGTCTGTCACCCAGTCTTACCAAGGAGTATTAATTACCCAGAACTAACTAGGTTGTGGAGGTCAGATAGGTAGTCGATTCAGGTGCAATACTGGTATTCAACTACATCAGATATTTATTCAAAATTTTACATGGATCTATTCCTTATCTGACCTTTCCAACCCAGTTACCGGGTATTTCAATACACACTTGGTAAAAATTTAGGGCTTTTACTGTGTAACGACTGCCAAAGACCTACAAGAGGCATAGAGGGGTATCTTACCCTCAGAGGGACTTGGTTAGTTTAGTTATTCGATTTGACCAAGTGGAGCCCTTTCATGCAACAGGTCTGGTCGGTCAGTCCTTCAAAAACCTTCACAACTCCTTTGTGTCTGATCTAAGCAGGGGTGTAAAATTATTATTAAATCAAGAATTCTATTTTGTTTACCCAAAGAAAAAGAGAATGTCAAGGGCTACTTCGTTTGCTAACCCTAAACTGTACGTGCATGCAATGTTGAATTAAAACCTTTTGACGGTATCACGCGAGACGAAGGGGCCAACAAACCTAAAATGTAAGTCTCTATTGACCATTTTAACGTGAGACACGGTCGAATTTGGAACTACGATTAAATGTATTGAATCTGACAGGCGAATGACGTTTTTCTAAACAAGCAGCGCCGCGCTGAAGTCTCAAGTTATCTTGGTCAAGTTATTTGTCATTCCCGTCACGTTTTCGTTGCAAAAATTTGTTTACCGTCCGGAAACGACATTTTTTCTGTCACTTCTTTCAAAATGGAGGTGCAGCCGACGCATAAAGCTACTGTTTGGAAATATCACATGTAGCATCGCCGACGGGCGTGCGTTTGCCAAAACCGTTCCAGGAAAAATATTTTTACGACATCGTCTATAAAACGGGCATTTTTTCAGCGCTGCTTGTCTTAGTTTAAAATATCCTTTTGTTCTATTAAGGGGTATCTTAAGTAACAAGAGTGTTTTTTTTCGGTATCAGCTAACGCGCTATTACTTTTATTGTTTGTTCTGTGCGAGACTAATAAATACTTTTATTATTATTTTTTTCTTTAACTAGGATACCCGTGAGTTCATTAGCGCCAAAAAGATATAATTTACAAATAAAAATCAAAAGATGAATTGAATATCATATAAAAGCAAAATCCCAGGGAACCTAAATTTTTTTTTTTTAAATTTGACACATTGCTCATGTACCTGACAGACTGGAGCCAGCGTATCCAACAACCCGAAATTTCCCGATCAGCCTTAAACCTATGCGTAAAGTAATACAGCTGAAAATCTTTAACACGTTCCCGATATCCCAGTACAAAGTTATAAAACGTATTCGTACGTCCACCTACAATCTCATCCTAACTTCACAATAATCATTTAAAAAACTTTTTAATATTTTCTGTTGCATGTTTGTCTAACCTTTTTCCTCTTATTTATATAAATACGTTCAGTAAAATAAAAAAAACATTAAATTTACTCTTGGATTATGACTGAATGACTCCAACTGGAGTCATGGACATAATATATGAGTTTGGTAAAAATGTGACTCCTTTTGGACTCATAGGACAGTGAACTTGTAAGAAAGACAGATAGACAGTAGCTATTTGTCTATTGTATTTTTGTATCACCTATCATAAATAGTTGATTAGGACCCATCTACTTGAACCGAAACTAAATAAAAACTATGGAATATTTAGCCACTCCCACCTTGAACAGTACAAAGATCCTCAACCTCAATTAGGAAACATTGTTGTCACTAACGACAACGAAGCGTCCAAAAGAATAGTAGTAACAATAATAGCTTTCGGGTTTAACGCCCTGAAGACGCAGTTCTGTAGGGCGTGTTAGCAGCATGCGGATACGATGGCTGCCAAACGATCTTCAGGCTAATACTAGTACATACACGTACATATTGACGTATAGACTGAGGAGACGAGGCTGGGCTATGAATAGACTGCCCTATCAGGATATAGGGATATGAAGAGGACGTAAATGTCAAGCACTGTTAGAGCAGGTTTAGAATAGAAGGTAGATGTCTTTCAAATTATTTTATACGAAGTTCAAGGGGTCGGGGCTGCGGATTATCGAAAGGCATAACGCGGCCTCTGCACAAGGGCGAAGAAGGAACATGGGTTTGGTTTTTAGTCAGTAGAAGTCTGACACTCCCCTTCGCTCTGCCCAAGAGCAGGGGGGGGGGGTTATTCGATGATTTTAAACCCACCAAAAAAAAAAAGGGGTACCCTCGCGAAAACGGTTACCACGTAAATACATGAGTTTATAAGAATGTCCATGGAGTTTCTTGCCCGTTCTTTTCCATAGAGATCTACGCTAGGGAATGGGCAACTACAGTAGTACACTTACAGTTATTATGTCTTGTGACTGGACTGTAGCTTCTTTTTAATTTGTCTTTGTTTTGACTATTCAAAAAGGGAATATTCATAAATGCTTTGATTTTGATTTTGACATCTTGCTGAGCCTCCTAAATAGAAATGTTAACGTTGTTGATACCTATACGTTGCATGAGGTCGGAAAATACCTGGGTTAAAATATCTGATCCAGAAATTCTAAAATCATCCTTTCGCATCCTGATAATATAGGATTAAGTGAAGAATCTTTTTCTTCTTAGCGTGTCGATGGTAAATTTCCATTAAATTTCGGAGACTTTGAAGGATCTTTTAGGACACAGTCTTCCACGTTATAAGTCCCAGTGCCACAATGCACAGCTATAATTAAATATTTATACATTTAACAATACTATTTAAAAAAAAACTTTAACGAATTCTGGGAAAACTTTTATCACCACGATAAAAATAACAACACCACCTACAAAGTCTTATCTCACAACTGCAATTCGTAGGAAACCATTAAAGACACACAAAAAACATAGATACATACATCTATTTACAAATAAATTAAATTGAAGTGGCTGTGTTATATTCAAATTAAAGATTTATTACTGAATGCATGAATATAGAAGTAAGTAGGTACGGTACTTATAGCAAAACCACAATAAATAAAAAAGTCTGCCTGTCTGTATGTTCCGGCTAATCTCCGAAACGACTAGACAGATTTTGACAGGACTTTGACTGGCAGATAGCTGATATTATAAGGTCTTTTTTTGGTGAGTGAGAAATCATCAAATAACCCTTCCCTTTCCTTCCCTTTGGGCAGAGCGCAAGGGAGTGTCAGAATTCTACTGACTAAAAACCACCCATGTTCCTTCTTAGAACTTTATGTCGAGGCCGTGGCCGCGTTTATAATAATTTCTCACGAAAGTCGCACGACACAGGTAGTTAAAAAAATGACGTCATACTAGTGTTGGGACTGTCAACAGCACATCGCATATTGCACTCTGTTTGCCATCGACACGATTTTCCGCGAACGATAAAACCGAGTTGCATCAACAATTCAACAAGACGTTACACTCGATTCTGCGAACGATTGTGAACGCTCGATTATAATTGCTGTTTAATCGATTATTTCGATTGATAATGGTTTTCGGAATTGCGATAGCTGTAAGTATTTTTATGTTGGTTTTCCTTCATAGTGCTAGCGCCATGGAAGTGGTTTTGTTGTTGATACAACTTTGAATATCAATGAAAAGGAAGCTTGTAAAGGTATTCAACGAATGTGTTTTTTTATTTGGTTAATATATCGACAGACTTTATTCTGGATACAATCATGGAATTACGACAACACCATCGCTTAAGGTGGAAGCACATAGGATTTTTTACAATTTAACGTGCGGTGTCAGGTTATATGTTGAAGAACTTTTCAAACAGTTCAAACAATGACCAAGAAATAATTGCAATACATCTACAACTCATTAAACGCACAATACATAGAATAATTAAAGCATCATTAGGTCTCTTGTCACCTTCAAAGGATTGAAAAACGATTTTCGAACACTAAACGCATTTATTGAGATGTGGTGCAAGCGGGCCCGATTTGTACGATGTGTGTCGAGTAGTCAGAAACCCTAAAGTAACAGCCACAAAGCCACAATAGGCAGTTGCTTCATGTAAACACCTGGTATTCAGCTGTATCCGGATAGCATTATAGGCTTAAAATGGATTAGGAAAATTTATCAGTTTCTGGTAGTGTCTGTAAAAATTGCATTTTCTTGCATCTAATAAACCGATAAGTCGGCATTTCATAGAAGAATCTGTAACCAAAACAATAATAAATAGGATGTTGGATGTTTCTTTGAATTTATATTCCCCTGGCTCGTTCCCGCTCTTTCCCTGTATTCCACCTACAACTAACCAAAAAGTCTTGACCGTTGCAATTGTCGCTAGTTGCAACGCAAAATGACAGTTCATCTGTCAAATACCGTACTTACAATATTAGTTCCATATTCCGCCACCTGCCAACAAAAGCTGGTTGCTCAGTAATTCATGATTTTCTGTCATGTTCGTACAGATTGCGCCGAACATCTTGGCTCGAAGCCAATTTGAAACTATTACACTAATAAACATTAGTTAATTATTAGAAACTAATTATAATAAGAACGTTTACGTTACTAAGTACTTGATGTCATTGAAATATTTCAACCTTGGTAGTTCAGCTATTTTTGGGAAGTTTATACAGTCAGAGGAGTTTTTCCGTACTAAAAGAAGGAACCCAGTCCGTCAGTCTGACTGTCCAAGTGTCTATACATCTATCAGTCACGGTGGAATGAATATCGCAAGGACATCATTTTGAACCTTCCCACATAGAAAATTGTCATAGGGTAATAAAAAAAAGCAATGTCTTTCAGAACAAGTAAAGGGAAAAATAAAAAAATAAAAGTTGAAAACTAAGGTAAATATAATTAATAAAATAATATTATAAATTAATACAATTAACCTCTTTGGGGAAACTGAAGGTTTTGTCTGTGCAATTATGGACGAAGTTATGTTGACGAACAACTACCGGAAATATATTATGAAGGATGGGACGGTTGACGTGTGTCGGGCATGCCACCGTCCGGGTGAGTCCATCAGACATATTATTTCTGGTTGTTCTCGTCTGGCTAACGGCGAGTACTTGCACAGGCACAATCAAGTGGCCAGGATTATTCACCAGCAACTTGCCTTGAAATATAAACTTGTGGAGTCTGAGGTACCGTACTACAGGTATGTGCCCGACCCAGTTCTCGAAAAAGACCATGTCACGTTGTACTGGGATCAGTCTATCATCACTGACAGGACTATTGTTGCCAATAAACCTGACATAGTGGTGATAGACCGATCAGCGCGCCGCGTAATGATAATCGATGTTACCATCCCACATGACGAGAACCTCGTGAAAGCTGAGAAAGAGAAGCAAATTAAATATCTGGACCTAGCTCACGAGGTTGTCGATATGTGGCATGTGAGCTCGGCTATCATTGTGCCGATAGTCGTCAAGGCCAATGGCCTGATAGCAAAAAGCATGGACGACCACCTGTCAAAACTTTCGCTTGGTGGTTGGATCAAGGGCCTGATTCAGAAGGCAGTACTTCTCGATACGGCCCGTATTGTGAGGAGGTTCCTGTCTCTGGAACCCTAACCACCGGTAGCTTGGACCCTGCTCCCGACACCGGTGGACTACTATTTTTTTATATTTTTAAATGTTTTTTGATATCTTTTTTTAACAAATATTTAAAAATGTAAATTAGTATGTTAGGAAAATAAATAAAGATAATTATAAATAATATATGCATCACGATTTCAAAGTTAATAGGCCAAGTCAATGAAAATTGTTTAACCTTCGTACATTAGTAGCTATTTTTAGGAAATTTAAATAAAGACAGAAGAATGTCAGTTTTTATCAAAGTTAGTTTGTATAAACATGTCGAGTTTAACTCTAGAGTAAATAAGGGATTATTGTCGACTTCCTCTGGTTAGGAGGGCAAACAATTCTTTATTGCGTACCATAATGTATACATATAGTTGCTAGGGAAATAATTACATCAGTCACAATTATGGACCCTGTCAGACACAGCAAAGATCAAATAAGAGAGGGGAGGAAGAACGCTGGGTACAAATGTAACTTATAAATTTCTTATAAATCTTATTATAAATACTTAGTTAGTAAGTGCAACTTTATATATATATTTATTTACTAACATAGTATACCTAACCATTCTTTTTTAATTTTACTTTTCCTGTTGACAGAGGTGTGGACGAATTTTTTGACGCCCTGTATAATTACTCCCCTTTTTGATACTTGTATATATTTTATTACTAGCTTTTGCCAGCGGCTTCGCCCGCGAAAACTGACGATTTTCCATACAAATTTTCATCCACTATTTAACTCCCTTAGGGGTTGAATTTCGAAAAATCCTTCCTTATTCCTTGTCTACATTATAAAGGGAACGTCTGTGCAAAATTTCAGCTTTCTAGGTCCAAGGGTTTGGGCTGGGCGTTGATGAGTCAGTCAGTCAATCAGTCAGTCAGTCAGTCAGTCAGTCAGGACTTTATTATTATTATATATTTTTATTTATATAGATTATCTTAGTTCTGTAAATAGTAGTTTTTAAATGTTGTAAATAATTTTTTTTAATTTATTAATTAATATACCTATATATTTTTTTTATTTTTTATTCCGTCTTCGCCGAGGAAGGCCTAGAAAACGCTGGCGTGACGACTTACAGGCTTTTGCGCCAATATTGGCCGGAGATAACCGCACAGAGAGAAGAGTGGAAGACTATGGGGGAGGCCTTTGCCCAGCCCAGGACAATATAGGCTAATAAAAAATAAAAATAAAACATTTTTTTACTTAGGATTGTTTTTCCTCCCACTAGGTGGACAGATAACCTGGTGAAGATTGCGGAGATCCGCTGAATGGGATCGGTCAATGTGGATACACTTGGGGGAGGCCTTTGCCCAGCAGTGGACGTCCTTCGGCTGAAATGATGATGCTAATAATGATGGTAGTTTATGATCTTATAAGAAGCACCTGCCAGCATGCATTAAGCCAGAAGAACCATTGCATTGTAACACACAAACTGACACAAGTTACTGATAAGCGATCGCCGCGGGCACGTGTACAGGTATCTAGGAAATCACGATAACGAGCTCGGCTTACCGGCGCCGGCGCACCCGATAACGATACTATACTAGCGCTAATCCCAATCAAGTTTTTGTTGTATTAATATGTCATTAAATCGTTAATATGGGTTACTGAAGATTGGAGGGCTTGTGGGGAATGATAATTGCGGTCGATGTTCAAGGTTAAGCGAGGATTGCGGTGGATGGGTGACCATCCAGTACATACTAAGACTTGTTTGTGCTTTGGAAAGCACTTTTGTGAAGTAATTGGTTCAGGCTGTCATTTTTAGACCTTTCACAGTCGTTATAGGTAGTCAATGAGCCGAAAGTCTGACAAACAGTCTTACCAAGGAATCATGTTGGCCTATAAATGCTTAGGGGGATGTGTGGCGTTACGCGAATGGATAAAATAAGGAATGAGTACTTAAGAAAGTCTGAAAATGGCGCCGGTGACTGAAAAGTTGTGTGCGGACACGAGTTGCGGAGGATTAAGGAAAATGTTGAGTATATAAACTACCAAAAAAGCTATAAGAGTATAGGAAGACCAAAGAAACAATGGATGGACTGTGTGAAGGATGATATGGCTAGAAAGGAGGTGACTGCTGACTGGTGATATGACGGGAAATAGAGGAGTAAGGAAGAAGAAGACATGCAGCGTCGATCACAAATGAATTGGGATAAGAACAAGAGAATAATTACTTATTAAAATTGCCAATATTTTGCAATGCATAGTGAATTGTATTTAATATACGACAACGATAACGTCTACTTTCAGTAGGGCACGGTTACAAAAAGATAAAGAAAAAAAATACGTTTTATTATACGGATATAAGCATACGCAAAAGAATTTGATTACGTTAGTAGCGCGAATTTTTGACAAAGAAAGACGGCGCCACTTTATCTGATAATACAAATATTTGCTAATCTGCGAGGATAGTGGTATTTCAATGAAATTCTATGTATTTATTATTATAGAGCTATCTATTGCTGGTATCAGTGTGGGAGCTAGGGTTGTCACACACCTGCTGGTTAGTGGGAAAACCCAGAGGAAGGAATATAAAAAAATATCCTTTTTTATATAATATCAAAAATGTATATCAGATGTATGAATGTGAACGAGGCAAATGGAGTATGTAAATATCGTAGCAGGCGGCGTTCTGTGGTTTCTGCCTATTCCCATGGTAAAATGGTGTGAGTTTATGCATGTGAGTGGCTTATGTATCAAATATATGAACTGCGTCGTTTGTTTAGCCGTAGCAAGCGCGACTCACTGTGTATGAAGACCTGGGTCGATTCCTAGGTCGGGCAAAATATTATTGGGATTTTCCATCAGTCATTTCTCAGTACCAGCCAATTCACCAAACATTGTTGATTTTGACAAGTAGACGACAAGCCAAAAAGTACCTTAAGTCGACAGACTTAAAGTACTTTTTGCCTTGTCATCAATCAACAATTATGAGATCAATGATAGACCATTCTGACACTATTGAATAACAGACTCGGGGCCCTGGTTGATGGCAATAGTTTCATTCCCTACTATAAGGGACTAAAAAATCTGGCGCAATATGGGCATTCTAATGGGTACACCTCTGCCTAACCCTTCGGGGATTAAAGGCGTGATGTTATGATACTAAACTAAAATATCGGCCTACGTTTAACAAATATAGCAAGTATATCATTCAATGATGGGCTAGTTCAAGGCAAAGGTGTTATTTCAGTAACGATTACATCGATCGGGAAATAAACAAATTGAGTGGATTTTTAAGTAAATATTTACATGAAATCGTAAGCGGAAATGTGTCTCGCTAGAAGATATAAAGATAGATAGCGTGTATTTATTTGATTTCCCTTTTTTTGTGGAAGGAAAATCATGAAATGCCGCCCAGAGTTTCAGACTTGTACTGACTCATGTTCCATCTTCTTTTTTTTTTTGGATGGGTGTCTTGAATTATCAAATAACCCTCGCGCTCTTGGGCAGTGCGAAAGGGAGTGTCAGACTTCTACTGACTAAAAACCACCCGTGTTCCTTCTTAGCCCTTCATGTCGAGGTCGCGGTTTGTCTTGTGAACAACCGGGAAGAGCCCTTAAGAAATAATATAGTTAATTTGGTCATTCAAATTTTGTGTAAATCTATTAATGGGTGACGTTGACAAAAATATGGCAGACATAAAAAGATAGATAGCGGCGTTCTAACACCAGCCTAGATTTCTGCTTGAAAATATATTGTAAAGGTCACTATGAGGCCCATCCAGTAGTCATTTACGGAACTATGTAACGTCATAAAAAAGATTAAATGAAACGAAGCCCATCGCCTATCTACTAATGTTGTGCAAGCACACATAATGTGACATTTTTATAATATAATATAAACATTATTATATTTTATAGCCAGCTGATTGATAAATCTTTGGCTACTGCGCAGCGAACGTTACATAATATAAGATTTTATCAAATTATAATATTTCTTATCTTCTGACGGTTTTTATCGTAATTCCTAGATTCGTATTGGTGGTAAACCATTACCTACCTAACTTTGTAATCACTAACCTAGGAAATAAAAATACAAGGTATTGGTACTTTAGTACACGAAACAGGTATTTTTTAGGGTTCCGTAGTCAACATGGAACCCTTATAGTTTCACCAAGTCCGTCTGTCTGTCTGTCCGTCCGCACTGTATCTCAAAGACTCTAAGTACTAGAAAACTGTAATTTGGTATGAAAATGAGTTACGCGACAAACTGATAAAAAAAAAAAATTGAAAAAAAAAATTGTAGGGTATCTCCAGTACACATAAAAGTGGGGATGTTTTTTTTTCTTGCGAAGTCCATTTTGATGATGGGCGACTGCAGAACCCTACATAGTGCGTGGCCTGACATGCACTTGGCCGGTTTTTTTCAATCCTATTTGGACACCCAGGTAGATCTTTTGGTTTCATTTATATAATACATAAAATATGTATGTACCTATGTAGTTAGATTTTTAATGAAGTACCTAGTGTAAATATTTAGTTGTGAACTTGTGTGTATACTCATAAGCTATTGCATTTATATTATTTATAATTAATTTTATTTATTTACATTACAACCTGTTGTCCTAGACTAAATATTGACATATCATAACACCTTTTATATAAACATTTATATACAAAGGAGGAACCTTCGATCCACGATGGGATTACGTGGACCTTGGCTGTAAGTCGTATCATATCAGATACGGTATCACCGACCTCGCACAATGAAGGAAGAATACAATGATCCGAAGATATCAGTCATATGGCCTGTGTTTTTATTTAAATCGATAAATAAATAGAAACGGTGTACAGGAAATTGAAATACAAAGTGTAATTATTTTTATTACATGAAGCAGGAATTTTGTTAATCCACCGTTTATGAATACTACACAACATAGCATCATGCCTGTAATAGGGGATCGGACAAAAAAAAACTAATTAGTCCGTCAGATAGATTTCTAAAAATTATTGGACACGTATTTTTTCTTTTTTCACGTAAACTTAAAATGAAGACGATACAGTGCTTCGAAAACTCGTGTGACGTCATATGATAGTACATTTTGACGACACAAGTGACGTTTCAAGCCCCACTCCAAGATCTTTGACGCGTTTTATCTTCGTCATTTTTTATTGATTTGATAAAACAAAAAACACGTGTTCAATATTTTTCGATAATCTAACTTACGGACTAAACAGAATCATATTATTTTGACCCAGTCCGATCCCCTATTGCCGATGCGTTTAGCAGAGATCAGCCTAATAGGACCTACATCCTAATTTCCAGTTAAATTTAATTCCAATGTGAGGCGAGCCTATTGACATTATCCAGGTACTAATCCAGACATTAGCTGCTAATGAGAAATTCCTGAAGGAAAGAAAAACTCAATAACTCTTTTCCCGACAGGGTTATCAAGCAGCACAGCAATCGGACTTGCGACCTTTAGATCATCGAGTACAGTACATACATATTAACAAGGTTCTTAAGGCGAGACCCAACGCACCCGTTCGACTATACTATAGGCGTAGTGCTACACTCCACCTTAGTCGGATTCAATAAGGTTGCTTTTTGGGCGTACAGTGTTAGGCTGGCTAGTCTTTGTTAGGCGCTTGGGTTTATTGATATTCAAGGGTTTTCGTTTAATTATGATAAATAACATAATTTGAAAAAAATAACCGGTATTAAATTAAATAATTGTATTCTTTATTTATTTCTAGAAAAAAATACTTATGTTATCGCTTAAATTACGGAGATTTTCGACGATAAAGTTAAAAAAAAGAGGCAATTGTATATATTTTTTTTTATAGAGTTAGTAACTTTATTCGGAAATTTGATTCGGTATAATGCAAGTTTAGTTCTTTCTCTTAACAGGATATTTTTCCCACCTCAGTACTTCAAACCTATAGTTCACACTTGACGTTCAAAGACAGTACGTTTTTGGTAAATCCTGGTTGGGTGTCGCCTTAATAGACTCGCCCCCTACTGGCGAAATTTGTGTGCTATAATGTATCTAGGCTTTGTGTTTTAAACACTTCGTCAGGTCAGGGTTTTTAGGTTTTCAATTATTTATTATTAAGTGTTATGATTATTTTTGTATTGTGATTAAGTGGCAATGGGCAGGTCGCATTGCTCGCAGAATGGATGCCTGATGGGGCAGAAAAGTTCTGGAGTGGCGACCGCGAACCGGAAGACGTTGCGTTGGAAGGCCTCCCACTAGGTAGACCGATGACCTGGTCAAGGTTGCGGGGACCCACTGGATGAGAGACGCACGGGACCGGTCAATGTGGCGACTGGCGACACTTAGGAGAGGCCTATGTCCAGCAGTGGCCGTCTTTCGGCTGAAATGATGATGATGATTATGATAACTTCAAAACACACAAGATACATCCTCAAACTCTTACCCAACCATTTCACAATGAAGGAAACGATGAAAGCTCGACACAGATTTTCAGTTTTGAGTGATTCCTTCACAAATATTTGTCTAACATCATACCTACGTATGACAAACTGGGTTAATCACATTTGATGATAAGATACACTTTAAGTATTGTAATTTTAACTTTGTAACAAGATCGTTAAAGTTGGATTTCCTGTAATGGATGATATCTCTTGGGTTTACATGAAGTAGAAGTTAAGTAAATAAACTAATTGAGGATTAGTGATGTGTGAGAAATGAAAGTAAATGCGAGCGATTACGTTACATTGTAAGAACATCGTAGACCTACATAAGGTTGTATTTATCTACTTTGTATGAAAAGTAATAAAAACAGTTTAAGTAGAAAGTGTGGGAGAAAAGCTGTGATTTATTTCGGCAGAACCTTTGTAATTCGAAATGCCTTGACCCTTCCTTACACTTTGTGTGTGTTACTTTCTTAATGAGTGAGTGAGTAAGAACGGGGCACATACTTAATGAGTGAGTGACACTAAAGTATGAGGTGTAGTTCACATCTCATACTTTAGTGTCACTCATTAAGAACGGGGCACATACTGGGAGGAAGGCAAATCAATGTACCATCACCAGCAATATTGTTTTGCAGGTGACTTTACATATAGGTGTTCCATATATTATGACCGTTTAGATACAGACGCTAGCTACCCAAATATGATACAAAATAATACCAACGTTTTCCTTTTTCTTAATGAATGAGAATTAGACGCCTTCACACTACAATGGGGCTGTTACAGGCCAATAAGTTTCTTGAAATAGCTATCACTTCGATTTATAACAGCTATTAACAATGGGCTACGTCCATCAGTGACACTGAACGCGATTACCACATTAAACTGTCATAATTACTATCGAATATTGACTCTTGAACGCGGTTTTATTATGATAATCGCGTTTTTTCATGGTAAAATTCGCCCCATGTGAGAATCTATGACTATAGGTAACATAACATTGTTGTAAGTGATTGCTTGCGTGTTATAGATCCTGGACTATGGGCATACCGAGATACATAACATCACGCTGGTAATCCCCGAAGGGTAAGCCAGAGGTGTACTTAATAGTGCATCCACAATGCGCCAGGTAAGTTTAATGCCTATAGCACACCTTCGCTGCGAAACAACAACTGCGAAACCGCTGCGCGAGTTTCGCTGTACACCAGTACTTCACTTACTAGTGGTCAACGGGCCGAGATGTAGACGGCGCCTGAGCAAATGAGCGAAATCGTGTTAGAAAGAGAACATCATAGTCAGTTTTGTACGTTAGAGCAGGCAATTTCGCTCCTGTTTCGCCTCCAAAGAACTTACTGCTCACAGCGAAAATATTGCGGTTTCGCCCTTTGAGTTTCGCAGCGGAGGTGTGCTACAGGCATAAGTCCCATGTAATACGATCACGAGCCTATTGCCATCAACCGGGCACAAATCCAGACTCCGAGGCTGCTACTGAGAAATTCCTGATGGAAAAATCCAATAACACATTGCCCGACATGGGAATCGAATCCCGGACTTCATGTACAGCAGTTGCGCTTGCAACTACTAGACCAACGAAGTAGTCAGAGAATCTACGGAATCTATGATTACCTGTTAAAATGTGACCATGAATACTATGAAAAGAACCCACAAAACCCTCTGCGTGAGAATCACCCCACAAATCTCCCCTAATGTCCAAATTAAAAGAAAAGACCCAGAAAAAGTGTCAAAAACTAAATGAAGCGTAATAATTAGTGATAATACCGCCATTTCCTGAATCATGACCTCGACAACACGCAGTGATAACCCATATCAACAGTAATTATAAACTGTAAATAAATATTTAATTTATTGTAACAAGTTCAGCTTTCTGATTCGTGCGCAAATTTTTTTCGAGATAAATGCTCGTATCAGACTCTTCAACCGAGTGAACGGTTCACTCGGGTGAATGTTTTTTTTTTTTTATATTTCATATTCACACGACACTGATGATCAGGAATGATCGTTGAACTGTCCTTTTCATTTATATTTCGGAAATTCTAGAGGAGAATGAAATATGCCGAGTGTAGGTACCTACATGAAATTCAGCATTGTTGGATTGGTTCATCAACGAATGCGTTTTCTACTTATGATACGGCAGAAGGACGTGGACGGTGTTGGCTATAGAAAAGGAAAAAGATTCGTAAGATGACGAGTTATAGAGAAATATGGAAGAAGATAAGTTATGGAATCAGGCGTTACTTTGCGGATATGCATATGCACATGCATGACGGTGGGTTTTGTGTCCTGCTTTCAGACCTGGATATATGTCTCGCGGTATTAAAACTACATATATTTCATAGCATTTAATGATATGGAAGAAGACACAATGCGCCAATCTCAAATAATGTGTCCAAGGGTAGGCGAATGAAGAATGAAGAGAAAATTGTCGAATAAAACAGGAACTGAAGTGTCTGATACAGGTTTAATGTTGTGGATTGGTGAATCGTAGTTTGTAGTTATCTACCAACTGCGATGTGTAACGTGTGGAGAAACGGATAACCTTGTGGTTTTGTGGTGTATTATCACATCACATACCTTATCATTATCACAGTTTAGATTTTTTGATTTATGGAATTCTAAATCTAAAACATATTATTTTATAAGTAGGCCATTAGGCAATGTCGTTTTCATGATTTATGTCGTCTTGAAAGCAAATTATTTCGAAAAAATCTTCGAGGTTTTCAAAAATCTTGTGTGAACGCGTAATTCTAATATCATAGGCATAATAGTATAAACATTTTATTACTACTTATACAATAATACTTTTTTTTTGTAACGTTGAGGGTTTGTCTCTTTTCTATTGAAATAAAAGTGCGATTCCCTGTTTTTTACTAATTGACAGAGAATAGAGAGAGGTACTAATAGATTTTCAACGTAGGTACAGACACCGCACATCAAATGACTATAATCTAGGTATCAAATTTCTTTAATAAATTTTCAACTTAATCGCAAAAGCATTAGGCTCAATGTTGATTGGGAAAATTCGCCATTTTCGGTTACCTTGATGTTCTAGCTCAGTTTTGCAGTTGCTACTTGACATTCCGTCACTGAAATAATATTTAGTCACTCATTTAATTGTCACACTCTGTATTAATGAAAACAAGCATTACTTACTCACTTTAATTTTATGTATTTCATACCCACATAACCGTAGTTTTGATGAGTATTGCACTCATTAAACGCCGCCCGTCGCGTGCGCCGTCCAGTTAGATTCAAATGAACTAATATTCTAGCATTATGCACCATCATCCCGTGTTAAACACCCCTTACATGTACCAAGTTCTTGTACTATGGAGTAATGTCACAAGGTTTTATAGCTAGGGATGGCAGTTGAATCAAAAGTATCGACATCTCATGAATAGTATCGATAAACTCATAACATGTAGGCCTCTTTCTTATAGAGCATCAAGCATTTACTTAGATAATGATAGAATGTTTACAAAATCTAGAAAAAGCCCATCTGCTGGATTGTCCCAAATGCCCTTTACACAGGTTCTGGTCGTTTATTCTGGTCGTCAAGAGTACCGACTCTTCGCGATCTGTGTACTGGGCTTAAACCGTGTAATATGGAAGTAATCATCGACACGAAAAGAAGAAAGAAGAAGATCTAATAACAAATATTTACCTACTTGTGCTACTCCACTCCGCTCATCACGTCGAATTTCGCTGAATGTTGCTGTAGCTCACAAGGGCCAGGCAGTATGCAACTTAACAAAACTTCAAAACTGAAGTATACTGTTGAAACAACTTATCCCATTTCGCCAATAAAACTAACCAGATTGCTATGAAATTACCTCTTACTCTAACCTATCGATAGTTTTTCCCCTCCCTATTTATAGCGCGTAGTAAAAGTAGTAAAGGACGACTCACACGCAATGCGTGACGTCAGACAGTTGCATTACGCACTACGCTCCCCAAGGAACGGCGGGAGTTCCAAATTTGATTTATATCTTACCTTTGAAGATCGAACCCTTTTAAATATGGAACGTTTGATGGAGTTCGTTCTAAGTTCGAGATTCGGTTTGTTAACGGTTGAAGTGATTTGTAGAATTTTAGATTCTGGATTACGGGCATACAGTGTCATAGACTCGTCACACTAAAGCAGGGATGCACAGACTTATTGAGACCAAGGGCCACTTGGGCAAATGATGAACTAATGGCGGGCCACCAGCACAAACTAAACATATAAAAATTGCCAAAAATTTAATTACAAAAATAAAATACTAGTATTTAACATTCGTAAAATTTCTTCCAAACTTTCATTTGCAAGGTGGTTTCGCTTCTTTTAATATTCAATACCGAAAAAGTTAAGAAAGGTAAATATTATTTGATTTTCATTTTCATATTAAAAAAATGCATGCAACTTACTTTTACTAGTAACGTATTCAAAGATTGGACACTCAGAAAACGCGGCAGTAAGAGCAAGCGTAGCAAACTAGAACATTTTAGTGGCATGTGGCAGACCGAAATATTTACGTAGGGCTAGTTCAAAAAGCCACCCCAGGGCAGCGGCTTAAAGTAAGAAAAATACACCACTGCTTGGTTGTCCTTATTTTTGTAACATAGTCCTGATTACAATAGTCTTAGTTTTTATGATTTGATAACCATGACTTGATCTGTAAGGCCTACTAAAAACGCGAAATCACAAATCCAATCAGGATTTTTGAGATCCACGAACATTTCTGAGTAAGCATCATGCACCTGCACAGCGAGCTCGCTTAGGAACGCGCGTGATTCAAATTACCTTATATTATTTGTAAACCTCAACTATATTTTCCTTCAAATGTACGAGAGAATATTTTTGCTGGCGGGCCACTATCATAGTACCCGCGGGCCGCGGTTTGTGCACCCCTGCACTAAAGGAATGTTTTTTTTTGCCTTTTTTTTTTGGGACAAGCCCGCCACACTATTCCCAATTTTTTTGTCTGCTTGGCATCTTGCAGGTCAATCCTATGAGGCTGGCTTGATGTCTTCTACTTTACCGGACTGCGAATGCCTTGAATGTAAGGTATCCTGCCTACAATAACTGCAACACTCACAACTTCTGATTGGTGAAATTCACTCTAAATTATTCAATAAAGTTGGCTCAATAAACTGAATCGAGAAGCAATAACCTAACCTAACAGATTGAATTAGTTTTGCAACAAAGCCTCCTGTTTGCCATGTCATCTTCTTTCAGGGTTAGTCTTCAGTGGTTCACCTGAAAGTCCCTGTACAGTCTGCGGACCCAAGTGGGGAGATGAAACTCCCATCACATCACATCGTAGAAGTGGCAGAATTTTGGGCTATATTACTCCGACACGATGTAGCATTCTTCTGCTTTACCGATCATTTACTTTCCACGAAAAACAAAAGACAAACGTAAGCCATCATGCCTTCGCAAAATGGAGTTGTTCCGGTCTGATCCCCCAAACCGATCCACTGCCAATATTTTTCTTTTGTTAATTCCGTTCTGATCCCCTGTAATTTATCATTCCGTTCTGATCCCCTTTTTCACACAAGTACAAGTGAAGTACAGTCAACCGAAAAACAGTTGTTAATGAAAAAATAATCAGTTTTTATTTCTATATCTTACAATTGTACGATCATCCCACAAACTACCAGGAGAACAGAAGTCGGAAGGAGGTATTGGAATCTTTAAATCAAATCTATATTATTTCTTTCTAATACCTACTGGCCACTAAACTCCGCATTACAACAAACAACACGAAATCTTATGCAAAATCCATTTTTCCCCAACTACCCACCAGACGGTTGTCTGAACTCGCAACAATACAAATTTTAATTGACAAAGTAACACAATAGTGAAACTAACTGAGCGGCAGCGCGGCAGCTTTGAGCAGCTAAATAAGTTATTTGTTCTGTCTAGCTCAAGTTGGGGCTAAGTAAAGTGATACTTGAACAGCGGTTCAAGTCTTCCGAGGGTTTGTTAAGTTAAAGTTTGATGTGTTTGCGTTTACCTTGTGATTTTCGGTGGTCTAACATGGTTGTGGAATTAAATTAAGGTGGGAGCCGTCTGGTAGGATTTGTAAAAGGAAACGTTCCAACATAACTTAATATAACGCCTGAATTCTCCGAAGAGTTAGTTAGGTCCACGTCAGGACCGTGGGTTGTTCAAAAGAGATACCGCGGCCTCGGCACAAGAAGGAACATGGGTGGTTTTTAGTCAGTAGAAGTCTGACACTCACTACCTCTCTGTTCAGAGCGGGAGGAGTCATTTGATAATTACCACACTCCAAAAAAAAAAGTGGTAGTCAAAAGTGTGCCTGTTACACGCCCACAATTATTGTCCAATTATCCCTAAATAACTATAATTTCTAACGAAAAAAGAAAATATATATTTACTTGCTTACTCACTCGTAAAGATATCAGGATTTATCCAGTTATCTTTCTTTTTCTTCAGAAACGCTAAATTATTTTTAGATACGCTCCGAAAAATTAAAAACCTCACCCAATTCACACGTAACTTCTTCATTAACTGAAGCAAACAAAAATCAACTTAAACAAAGACAGACTTACTTAAACATCTAACTTAAACAAAAACAAAAACAGCATCAATGAAGAAGCTGCATGAAACAAGGCAGTCACAAATCATTAGTCAGACAATTAATGAATGAGGGTCCGTCCACACAGACCGGCTCGGAGAGGAGAGAAAATTTTGTATGACTTTTAAAACAGAGTTTTGAATCATTGTACCTAATAAGTTTTACTTTTACATGTCACTACGCGTTTGGTTTGCTGTCAAAAATTCTCAATAACAAAAGAAGGGACATTGTAAAAATAAATCTTATTACAATGACTCAAAACTCTGTTTTAAACGTGATACAAAATCTGATCTCTCCTCTCGGTCTGTGTGAACGGACTCTTATGCCACACTTGTACCGGATGGCTGGTGGACGGTTGCATAAGATGTGGGTAGTTGTACAAATGCTGCGCCGAAACAAACAGGACGGCAACAAAACGACGCATGCGCATCTGCATGTTTGCACTAAATTAGCGATGACGCCCAAGCTGTTTTCCCACACATTACGACTAAGGACGGTCTGCATAAAATTCTTTGAGATTCAGTAATTACTTTTATGTTTAAAGGACATCCAAAATGATGGTTTTAAAAATAAATTTGATTTATTACATTCAATTTAAGAGAGTGGAAGTAGGAAATTATTTGCACCAACCGCTACCTAGTAATTTTTAAGTATCTGTCTCTACTTGGAGTAGAGAAAGGAATATGATACTTAAAAATTCTCGTAACGTATGTATTTAACCAAACTTTTCAGCGCATATTTCTGTCGGCGTGTTGAAGCCCCAAGAAAAATGAGCATGTAGAAAGATATACAAATATACAATCATAATCAGTATAATTTAGTCATTTATTGATGATTCCTTGCGATATAATAATTGCATAATTAATCTTTCGCAAACTACCCGGAAAACCCTCTAACCATAACGAAAAGTAACTAAAATAAAAGTCAAAAAAACAAGAAAATTAATCGAGACAAATATTGTTGTCTACATTTCAAAATGAGCCGTTTAACCTAAATATTTTAGGACAACAAACTTCTGAAGAAACGTGCAGGCTAAAAATATTAACTGTTCTCTTGTCTTTCCTGAGAATGCATTCTTGACACACTAGCTAGGCGAATGGTCAAGACGTTGATATATTTTTTAATTGTTGATATTTTCCTGAAAGACAAAGCAGCTTTTAATGATTTTGTAGAAATGAGACGCACACCAATAAAACTGTAGCTTCCTGATTCTTCATACTTCCTTCTTTTGTTTGTCTCTCTAATCTACATATCTTCGTAATTCACATTAAGTAATTATAAAAAATAAAAATTATAATTATAAATAAATTAATGCACAATATTGTGTAGTGGGTACACGTAAGTAAAACCTAATAAAAGTTATTGTGAATTGATGTAATAAAATTGGCTAGATTCAAACTTTTTTTAAGACCAGGTACACTAATGCCATAGGATACTTGCGTTTAAAGTTACATTTAATAAACCTAAGACAAGTAATAAATCAATTACGACTGAACGACAAATTAATCGCACTTAATTTGCTGTCGCATCCTACACAGGATGCTATTCCTTCTCACTTAGTCGTTGCAAATAAAAGTACGTCTGTCTATCTGTATAATGAATGAGCCTCATTTGCCGGGCGGCCGGTAAGCTGCAATCACTCATACATTTGTTATACCACTTAAAACATGTTTTTTTCAAGTATTTTAAGGTTCTGTCATTGAGTATATTTGAGTTTGAATGGTATTTCTTGGAACTGAGTCTTGATTTCGGAATGTTTGCAAAAAAGTTGTGGTTTTGTGGGACAGCAGTTTCGATTCGCACTTCGAAACAAATGTTTGCACTGTTTCGTATGAATGTTTTCGTGTGAACGTTTGTTTAGCGTGCTAAGGAGTAAATACTTGATTACATTTGGGAAGCCTTCTTGTTTCTTGATGTCTTAACCGACTTTACGACAGTTTGGTAAGGTATAAAGAAAGTGGGAAATGCGAAGTAACTGCAATCACCAATTTGTCTGCTAAGCCCAGTGATTATGGAAGCTCACGTTTCATTGGAGCGGTCTATGACATCATCGTCATCATAATCATCCGAAATACGTCCACAGCTAGACAAAGGCCTCCTCCAGGAGTCACCAGTCGACCGGTCCTGTATTTTTCGTATCCAGCGGATTCCTAAGACCTTTATCAGGTCATCGGTCCATCTTGTGGGAGACATTCCACCGGTGTGCTTTCTGGTACGTGGAGTAAGTGTCTCTCAAAAGTCAGTCTCCAGTTGTAATGAGTAGGTACCCATATGCGGTCACCAACAATTTTCTTGACAATCATAACCACCTTAGTCTTGATGGATCGTAAGAAAGAGCAAACACAGAAGGGCCTTGAAGAAGACCTAGGCTATTAACCTCCTCTACCGACTAATAAGACGAGGGTAATGGCCTGTCAAGCGTCACTAGTTGGTCTGCTAACTCGGATGACGTATGAAGTCATTGCGTAAGAATATCGGTGATAATTATTTGTAACTGAGGTACTTAAAAAAATTGTCACGTTGTTTGTAGCGCGGAGAAAATCATGGCATTTATGGACGATGAGAGACTAAAGACGTTTTTGGAGTTATTCGGGTTTGGTAGTCTCCTTCTTAGCGTGTCGATGATAATCTAAATTGGCATACCCTAAAATTTGGCGACGAGTTTGGCACTTACAGTAGCGTCCACCAGCCCCTGAGATGTGCAAGCAACAGGAAAGGCACTACTCGATAAGTTTGGTAGTATACCAGCTGCATGTTTTGGCAGTTTAGTTTCAAGTCAAACGTCAAAGTCAAATTATTTATTTGCAACAAATGTGGTACAAAAGATGGTAAAGTAATAAATACGTAAGTAGTACAATGACACATTTCGCCATTAAGTTGGCATGCAAACATTTAAGATTATAATGCTTAGTTCAAAACACAGTACCTAACTAAGTTTGTGACACATCTCACCTTACTGCCATTTTGTCGATTAGCCTCACTTGACCATGTCGGTTTCATATCTTCCTACTTCACAAGTTTCGGAGAGGATTTAGTGTCTTTCAGGTGGACTAGGGTAGGCTACTGAAAGATACTGTTTAAATAGTTTTAATTAACATAGGGCTTTTCTCAGAAAATTTCCCCTATTTTTTACCCGACCACGGCAAAGCCAAAGGAGGGTTATGATTTTGACTGGCTATGTATGTATGTATGTATGTTTGTATGTATGTGAGTATCTTCATCTGTTCCATCATAGCTGCTAATCTACTTATCGGAACTCGACATAATAATATGAAGTATCGTTAGAACCGTCTTAATTGTCCGCTGAACATAGGCTACGTGACGTGTCACAAAACTCGATATGGCGCCCTCTAGCGGACAAAAAGTACCTAATGTGTTAAAAATAAAAATGGAGATAAATATTCCGTGTTTGGTATCATTTGAAAGGGCGTCACTTGTACATTTCCAAAATATTGCTCAAATTTAAAGTGACGCCCTCTAGAGGACAAAAAGTCATGTGTTAAAAAAAAATTAACACCAAAATTGTTTAAATGAAAAAAAAGTAAACTAAAACCCGACTACGACAAAAAATAACGACGCTGAAAAAGTATGAAACAAGATTTTCAGAATAGAACAAAAAGAAAAGCCGTAGTCACACGTTATAGGTACCAACCTAAACACTTTAATACCGTGTGACTACGGCTTTTCTTTTTGTTCTATCCTGAAAATCTTGTTTCATACTTTTTCAGCGTCGTTATTTTTTTTCGTTCCTAGATACCGAAAAGATAATGCGAATCGGAACAACTAGTTATAGAATTCCATGAACAACTTTGAACACAAAATGGCAATTATTTCACAGTTTCACTCCAAAAGATTTTCGAAGAAAACGTATTTCTTAGAACTAGAAACTTTTGTAAATATTACACGAAAAATAAATTAGGCATACAGACCTGCATGTGGCCTAACTTCTCCGATTTCTAGGCACAGCTGAATAGTTTTTTATTTAAACTAAACTGTTGATGGTTTTCATTCATAAAACGCTAGATATTAAGAATATTTTATTTCAAAACGTCCACGATCAATCAGTCTGCCAACATTCTCAAATATCACATCCAACATCCAGTTTGTGCTTAAAAATAAATAGACAAGTGTGAGTTACTTATTTCTTGATGAGTTCCGTAGCTGAATGGCATAGTTTTATGAATATTACTGCCGTTCTATGTAGTAAATCTTGTATTATGTGTAGCCAGTGTAGCTTTTCTTACAAATGTGTGGAAGAAATTGCAATTTCATTTATCTATTAACATGAAAACGATCTTTTGAACAGGCCGTTTCATTTTGCTTCATACCAAATCACATGGATTACACTTACCGTACTGGATTGCACTTACCTTAGCGATCTTTGTGGTAAAAGGCCGTAAATTGATTTTGATTGCCCACAACAATGGAAGACCGAAGTATCGAGTTATAAAATTTTGCAGTGCTCATAATAAGTGATATATTGCCATGGTATTTAACAACAGCTGCTTTCCCAAAACACTAACTTTCTCACGGAACCCTGAAAGAAACATGAAAGAAACGTCACGTAACATCGAGTCTAACGGATGCCAAATAGTTCTTTTTCTATTTCCAGGTCATTGACCCAGCGAGACTAGAAAAGTCGGCGACTTCGCTTGTTTTTAAACTGTGGCAAAAGTAATACTTTGCTGCTGTCGAAATAGATGCTGGGGCTTTCAAGTGTTTAAGTATTTTTTTGTTTTGTCTTCTTGTTTTTTTTTGTGTGTACGGAATTTCGGATACTGTTGTTGTGTCTGGCTGTAACGGTAACATTTGTTAAAGATTTTTAAAGATTTCGGAGAGGGGAGAAAAAAATGGGTATTTGTGAGGATGATGCTTCAGCAAGATGTGTTTTTTTCTCTCGTTGAATTAGTCTCTTACCATACCAGCCCCCCTATTGCGTATATTTTTAACGTCAGTGGCTATCAGAAATGTCCATAGATTAACTGTAAATTGGTTATGGTTTGGTACATTTTTTTCTTAAAAACTCACCATTTGACAGTTATTTGATAGACATTATAAGTTATCCACTGTCATTAAAAGATACACAATAGCCCTGCAGGTCACTGATGATGGGATCGACAATGGAGCAACAAAAATAATATTACATCAGCCCTGGTTTTCCCAACGGGGTAGGCAGGGGTTTGAGTTCCATGTAATAAGGGCGACTCTATTGCCAACAATCGTGCTCCAATTGATACTGAGAAATTCCTGACGGAAAAATCCAATAACATTTTCATTTTACAGGATCTAACGCTCAGCTTAAAAAACACTGAAAGTAAATATTCATGGATATCTAAAAAGAAAAGGCTTTTAATATGAAGAACTAAAGAGATGATTGGCTGAAGAAAGGGTAGGCCTATACCCAACAGTGGGTGATTCAGTACTGAAATGATGATGATGATGAAGAGACAACAAACATATTGTATGATTTATTTACACCAATCTCACTTCTCAAATTTAATAGAATGATAAACGTTGACAGTCGTGATAGTCTTAAATGTTATTGCGTCAGTCATTTAGTATTTCAGATTAGTCATGAACTCAGAATTAAACTCTTTATACTCCGGTGATCCCGTCTCGTTTTTGAGCCAAAACTAACTTTAGTATAGCCAAAAAAGTTGTTAATGTCACCGTAGTTGAAACAGGCCTCTTTCTTTCGGTATTTTAATAACATTAGCAACTAATTTGAATCATCATCTGTTTTCATTTTGGAACTATGGAAAGGTCGGCTTCCAGTCTAAACAAACGCAGCTGAATACCAGTATTTTTAACCGACTTCCAAAAAAAGGAGGAGGTTATCAATTCGACTGTATTTTTTTTTTTTTTTTTTTTATGTTTGTTCGCTCATAACTTGCGACTGGGTGAACTGATTTTCATGATTCTTTTTTTATTTGAAAGCTGGTGCTTCCCGTGTGGTCCCATTGTCACCATTTCAATATCTGATGATGGGATCTTGTAGAAATCGGGGGAACTCTTCAATAAATAACAGTAGATTAACCGCGATTGTTGCTATAGCATATCTAAGCATTGTTTACACCATCACACAACAATATAATATCACGCCTGTACTCACTACAAAGGTTATAAAAACTATTTTGTGAAAATCTGATGAAGAACTTCGGAGATATTCAACGGAACTCCTCAATAAATGATAGCAAATGGACTGGGATTGCTGAAATCTGATATTGTCTGTCTATTGTTTACACCAGTCCTAACATAACATCACGCCGGTACGTTGTGAAGGGGTCAGCACATGTGAAACACTAAAAAGTGAAAAATAAAAACTTTTTTACAAAAAATAAAACCGACTTCGACAAAAAAAAACACTCAAAAGTGAAAAATAAACTTGAGAAGAAAAATCAGTTTCTGAAGTCGGTGACAAATAAATGAAATCAAAGAAACAAAAGTCACCGACTTCAGAAACTGATTTTTCTTCTCAAGTTTATTTTTCACTTTTGAGTGTTTTTTTTGTCGAAGTCGGTTTTATTTTTTGTAAAAAAGTTTTTTACATGAAGTGACTTCTTTGCTGCCTCAGATCCTGCTATGTATTACAACCTGTCACCAATTTCTTCTAAATTCTCTTCCGTATCTCTTACAATAGAGCTCTTGATGTTCACTCCTGGATGAGGAGTTGAGCTCGGGTTGTCATTTCCATTTAGTGGGTTATGTATGACAGATACCAGTACATACTTTGGCCTAGGACTTATAAAGTGTGGCCAGTTCACAGTCATCTTTATTGATATAAAGATGTCTGTGAAGCTGATGCTGCAACCCCAACATTTTAAAATACATCGAAACTGCGATATATTTGCGGCCCACTTCTCGCCTGGTGCTCCGCGCCTCATCTACGATTTGAGACGGGTAAAGCTTTAACTTTTTGGGAGACCGACCTGTGAGCGAAATTACGTGTTATAAATGATGAGCGAACGCAGCCAGTATTCGATGGCTTTCTAGGGTGATTAACGAAAGCTTTGGTGTACTATTTCATGTGCTCTCA
This sequence comes from Diarsia dahlii, assembly GCA_949775195.1. NCBI lineage: Eukaryota > Metazoa > Arthropoda > Insecta > Lepidoptera > Noctuidae > Diarsia > Diarsia dahlii. The sequence goes on from OX459206.1 coordinate 18,865,998, forward strand.
AGTGACTGGCATATCCAATTTTGGCCGAAAAACTCCTAGCACAAAGCGGTCAATTTGACAATTCAATCCAAATATCAAAATTGACGTGTATCTTAATAGGCCAGAAGGGTACCGTACACCCAGTAAATTGACTCAGTAATTTCGCTATCACGTCGTGTGGAAACTATCAGTGTTACAACTAACCAGCGTACTAGCATGTGAAAGCTATAATTATCATGTATCGTGAAACACTCATTTGCATACATAAAGGCTATTAAGAACGGGGTTGTCGCCATTCGGGTCCCGGGTCGAGACATTTCAATTTTTTTTCAATTACGTATGTAGCAAGGTATGTCGCCGCGTCGTGTCTATGCGAGCTTGGATAGAAGAAACGGTTTTAGCAGTTGAGTTTTGACGGATACTTCCTTCAATACAATTTCTGGCAGTGTCCAATGGCCGAAACTGCATTCACAAACTGCCTACGTTAATTTCTTCACGAGACGAAGAAGAGATATATGTGTTATAAACTACCAATATAATTTCGTTATTACACTTCTCGTCTCTGCATCGCGTCTCAGAGAGGAGACTTGATGTCTCGTAGTTGCTTAAGCCAGAGCTGAGAGGAGTTGAGATGTGGAGAGTGAGCGACATGCGGTGACCGGTGTACTGTGAGGGGCGTGCCACTTCCCTTATCTCCGTACAGCTTCTGTGGATACATTCTAGCTTTTACGCATCTTCATACTCCGCTTAGGTGGCGTCGGAACCTTACTCAGGCAATCTCGAAAACGGAACATTGGAATTCTATTCTGTCTAGATTTTTTCATACTATTTTCACTCTCTTTCCGTAAGATAAATATTTCTCCAACTTAATCTTTTTTGATCACTTAATTACTTAAATAAAACCAAAACCACATCAAAACAATAATATCAATGAGTACAAAAGGGCGTTTCAAAACCTTTTGATAAACGATCCCACACCACTCTCAAATTAAGTTCTTATATTAAGTTCTTACAGGTGATATATTGAATAATTAACATAACACCGGTGATTAAGTGTGGCGGTGATTAATTATTAAGCGTTGTGGTGATTAATTATTTGACGGTCAGTGACACGTAACTTGTTCATAATTGTGCGTTATTGTTTATGTATTATGAATATTATGATTTACACCTTTTGGTTTGTGGTTAGGAGAGGGAGAGCTCGTGGCTGAATCACAACAGCTGCAAAATTTGGCTATTAAGCAACACTTCCCGAGGTCGATCCGTCGATGGGTGACCACTCATACCGAGCTCCCTGGGTACTTCAGAAAGCACGTTAAACCGTTGGGTGTTATTTGTACATCTTTGACAGTAGCTACAGGCAGTCGGTGAAAATCTGATAACCAGTCTTACCTAATATGGGTATCGTACTACCCAGGAGGTAAATATACAGTTGATCAATGTGAAATACTGGTATGCAGCTACATTCGGTTCAATTGGAATCCAAACCAAATATAGCTGGGAAAAAGCTACGCTGATGATAATGGTTGAGGACAAAATTCAGAATCAACGTCAATAGATATTATTTTCATCGCTGAATTCGGCTAACAGTACAGACCTACCTTTGTGGTCTATTAATTGATACTTAATAAGTCAAAAACAAGGAAAACTTTAAATACATTTTAGATGGTTTAGTGGGGGAATGGGTGTTTTTTAGCCTTTGTAACCGCTGATAAAGCAAGTTTTACAAGTTTTCCTGTAAATTCTTAATACAAATAAATAATTAATGCATTTATTTTTATGTACGTAGATCTGTACATGTAATTAATACCTAGGTATTGCTTGTGTTTTGGAAAAATACATAACTAAATACGGAAGTCACAAGACCTATCTATTTGAGATTACCAAGATGAAAAACAATTTATTCAACACTCAATCATAATTATCATACTTAAAACATTTCACTGCTTTAGATCATCCTACTAATATTATAAACTTTCACGCAAAAGCTACTGAACGGATTTGGATAAAATTTGGTACACAGATAGTTTATAACCTGGATTAACATATAGGATAGTTTTTATCCCGATTTAATCTTCCCGTGGGATAATTTTCGAGTTGTAGCGGGCGAAACCGCTGGCAACACCTAGTTAAAAATAAATCGAAAGCCATAAGGTTTTGAAAATATGTACATTGTACATTCACGAAAAAGCTTACTAGCTAGCGTCCAATAATTGTAATTTTTTCTCGAATATCCCGAATTTACACCTCACGCAACAATACGTAAACTTTTGGCAATACCATCACCATACTAGGCAATAAAGATCACGTCATCAGGTCCCAATTTCTAAGAAATAGACGTGGTGCTGCCAATTGGCAACTAGCATGAATACTTTGACCACTTTCTATAGGTGCCTAACTCACGCACCGACGGACAACGGTTAGTTAGCCACGTGTGTGTTTATTTATGGTGGAAGACCCAGTTTAGTTAAGAAAAGGACTGGAATATGCCCGAATTGAGCACAGGGCATAAAGACAGCTCGGCCAATCACTGCAAGAAGCGAGACTCTAAACTAAGTGTATAACGTTTTGAAGGCACCGACCGCTGACAAATGCTGTGAACTCAAAACAGTTCTGGCGCCATTAATTGTATTAGCACTGCCGTTTAATGCATACGAAGAATAGCTGCTATGTTCTATTGTTATACAGACTAGTGTCTGCACTAAATCTTTAAAGTGGATTTTGCGAATGTATTACGAGGGCCATGGTCAACCATATTTCAATCTGAACGCACTACGCAAGAATCCCACTACTCGAAAAGTGCTGGCTATCTCAATGGTTTACTCAAAGATGAGGGAAAATACCATTTTCATTATTTTCTAGTTGTGCCATATTTTCCACTAGCTTTTGCCACCGGCTTCGCCCGCGTGAAAATGACGATTTTCCATACAAATTTTCATATCCTATTCAACTCCCTTAGGGGTTGAATTTCGAAAAATCCTTCCTTATTCCTTGTCTACATTATAAAGGGAACCTCTGTGCCAAATTTCAGCTTTTTAGGTCCAAGGGTTTGGGCTGGGCGTTGATGAGTGAGTCAGTCAGTCAGTCAGGACTTCTCTTTTTATTTATATGGGTAAAAGATAGATTGCCTAGGTGATCTATCTTCCCGAACTGCTTCACTGGACACGCAAAAAGTATAACCATTCTTAGGGTTTACTGCTCCCGTCGTGGCTTCGGTTTGTTCGCAAGAGATACCACGGTCTCAACATAAAGGACTAAAAAGGAACATGGGTGGTTTTTAGTCAGTAAAAGTCAGCAGTCGGGGAACCTTTCTTCCTAACAGCATAATACAAATCATCAGAAAACACAAGCTTAGCCCAATAAATCCAATTCACAGCCGCTCTCCAATAAACCTATGAATGATGTAGTCACAGGCTCATAACTCCGTCATTATAACTCGTTAGGCCGGCGCGGCGTCGCGTCGGTGTGGCAAAGTGGTAACTATCGCAATTATTATCCACCGAACTATGAACCGATAACGAGGTAAATAACTGGCCAGATGAGACAGAAGGCTAAGTACTTCACAAAGTTCTAACAGATTAAAAGTCGATTAGTTTAGATTGAAGTGGCGGATCTAAAATGAGTTACTGAATTAAGCTTTTTACAAGCATGGATAGTAAAATAAGGAGTGATAGCCTAGTGGTTAGGTGGTCGGACTGCCAAGTCATTGGTCTCGAGTACGAACCCAAGACACGCTCCGGATTCTTGCTCCGGTGAGTAGCATCGTGAGGAAATCAAACCAGAGATATTTCTCGACAGCATGTAAAGCCAAGTCAGAGGATGGCTATGGATGACAAAAATGCAGGTGTTGTCAGTTTAGTCACTCTCCAAGGCACTGAAGAATTCAACAGTATCTCTAGACTTCTGAAGCATAACTGATCCACATAAGAAATACATCCCTTAAATTCCTTTGTCACCGTATTTTTCCTCCTTCGGGGAACCTTATTTCTCTACTCGGACAACTCGGCTTTTCATATATACTAGCCTTAAAACGGTCTTATACTCAAAGTGAGCCTCCTTTCTCCATATTTTGTGGTGTCCAGGTAAACTTAGCACCTCGATCAGTCTAAACCCAGTCGACCACGAAGTCTTGTTTCGTTTTCGACATCAACTTTCGATGCTGACAATTTTGGTATCGAAGGGTTTCATAAGCATACTTAGTGTTTAATGTACTAGATCCTGTACTTTGAAACTATAATGATAGAAGAATTGAGCCATTGTCTTTAGAGTTACTTAAACTTATTGTTTGTTGTGAAGTTTATTTTTAGCACTTTATACGGCCGATATGATGCACTACGAAACTAACTAAGAAATGAATAGAAAGTGACAACATAATCATTCTCACGCATTATTTCCAATATACTCGTATTTAGGGTCTACAATAGCATTATGTCTTCCTCTGTACTTATCTTTGCTCGAGCATCTTAGTAGGAACTGTAGGAAGCCATCTCATTATAGCCATATCATCACTTCATTAGACAGTATTCTGTCTCTGATTTTCCCTTACTCTTATAAAAGTAAATCAAAGCCAGAAAGTTGAATTTGCCCGATTTCAAGTATCAATTCGAGAGTAAAGTAGAAGTGTTATTTATATATGATGAAAACAAACCATTGTTTCCTCCACTTTTCCTTGTTCTCGTATACCTATTTATTTCCCTAATAATATAAAAGCACACTTACTTAGACACACCACGGTCTACCGCCCCGCCATATTCACAAACCGATTAGTCGCAAATCGCAAGTCGCAACAGTTCACGACCGATCGGCGATCGTAAAACAAAACCAACGTGATTAACCCGAACATCCGTTTTAGGGATGGGCGTATTATCACTTACCATCAGACCAGACTAACTTGACCTCTAACTCTTTGGCAACCCATCAAAACTAAGATCATAGAAAACTGGACGAGTGAAAGATTGACCAGGATAGTTTTGCAGTTGAATCGAAGGAAAATAGTTCCTATGGTTATTAAATTAAGGGTACAGTGAAGTGATTCACGTGTATACGCTCAAGTGTCGCCAATCTGTCAAAGAGACTAGTTATGTGTTACAGTTAAATATTAGACAAAAAACATAAGTTTAATTAAAATGACGTCATATAGATTAATTGGGTTCTATTCTCTTTGGTATGCTGCAAAAAACATAGCATGATGACTGTAATCTTCGATGGGATAGGCTAGATTTATACCTAACTAGCTTTTGCCAGCGGCTTCGCCCGCGTGAAAATGACGATTTTACATACAAACTTTCATCCCCTATTTAACTCCCTTAGGGGTTGAATTTCGAAAAATCCTTACTTATTCCTTGTCTACATTATAAAGACCATATTTTAAAAACCTCTGTGCAAAATTTCAGCTTTCTAGGTTCAAGCGTTTGGGCTGGGCGTTGATGAGTCAGTCAGTCAGGACTTCTCTTTTTATTTATATAGATAGATGAGAATGTAATAAAAGGAAGCAAGCTTGTTGCCCTCACATAATATAACATCACACCTAATCCCGAAGGGTTAGGTAGAGGTGACCAGTACACCGACTTTTCGCCAGTTATATATATTTAAGTCCCATATAATAAGGTGTAATAAGCCTGTTGCCATTAACCGGGTACAAATCCAGACTCCGTGGTCAACATTCCTGATTTTAAAACCAAACAATACCCTGCCCGACCTGGAAATCGCGACGCTGCAAAAAAACAAACTTTTTACTTCACACCATCATGGTGGTCTTGACTATGAATAGATTGCTTGTGTTTCAGTTTCTCGGAATGGAAAGTATGGCTCTATTCATAGCCACGTTGACGGTTGTCGACGTACAGTCAGTGGCCAGTATTACTTAACCCCTCTTCACAAACCACTTCTTTATACGAGGGGTCAGGTTATGCTGGGCATTGAGTGTACCTTTGCCGGTGGGTGTCTCTGATGGTTAAGGGATTATGTCAACGAAAGGGCAGTGACCACCTGTGTACTGAAGTGATGACGAAAGCGGCTGTAAAAATTACTTCAGTTTTAGCGTCCGGTTACATTTTATTTTTCTTGCCAATAGTAAATATCATCTTCCTGCTCTTTCTCCATGTCACTTGGGGTCGGCGCAACACCGATATTGGGGGTCAAAGTTCAAACTTTTTCACTTTACTTCCTTGAAATACCTACATGCCCCCCCTGTAGGGCTATTGTGTATCTTTTTAATGACAGTGGCTATCATAAGTGTCCATAAATTAACTGTAAATTGGTTATGGTTTGGTACATTTTTTTTTAAACTAACCATTTGACAGTTATTTGATAGACACTATATTATGTTAGCCACTGTCAAAATCAAAATCAAAATCAAAATTCATTTATTCAAACTAGGCTGATAATCAGCACTTTTCGAAGGTCAAAATTTACTTTACTTTACTACAGTGAAACTTGGCTAACTGGGACCTGGATAAGTGAGAAATCTCTATAACTGGAACTCATACTGGGGTCCCATGAGACAGATTTGGATATCTGAGACACATTTAACCAGGTTTCACTGTATTTACATTTTTATAAGACAGTCCCCCAAAAACGCCCACCCATCGACATGTCATTAAAAGATACGCAATAGCCCTGCTGTACTAATCAATGCATTGAGCAAATGAGTCAAAACATTGTGAGTCCTACTGAATACCGTGATTTTTCACCACAAAAAATGTCGTTTCCCAGGAATTATTTTCGCATAGAGTTAACTTATTCTGACGCATGACGTACAAAATGCTTGGTTAATGCCGAAGGGTTCTTTTACACCTTGTACCTATAGCTATACAGGTATGTATTATATATTAATAAAAACATATAAGGAAAGAAAATATATTATTACTGTTTTTTTTAAAAAGGTAAGTAGGTTAATTGACAGGAAAATATCCATGCCCATCTTAATAAACATAAATAGGTATAGGTGGGTACCTAGGTACCCAGTAAATGACGTAAAACCGTTGAATTTCGCGATGATGACCAAAGATTACACATTCCTATTTAAATCTGTTAATTATAATATTATTGACATTCTGCAGGCGTTCTTATTGACGTATGTAGTGGTATGTGAGGCATCCCAAATTAAAGTTACTTTCTTATTCCATTGTTATTTATAGTGATTTGTGTATTGGTCATTCAAATTACTATTAAATATCTAAAGATAACATCACGCCGGCGAAGAGGGAACATGGGTGGTTTTTAGTCAGTAGAAGTCTGAAACTTTCCTTCCGTTCTGCCCAAGAGCGGGAGGAGTTATATGATGATTCCCAACCCCGAAAAAAAAAACAAAAATGGGTGTACTTCGTGGTACACCCACATTTAGCAGTTATGTTGATAATCCCATTTACAAATTATCTATAATATATTTTTTTTAAAACGTTGCCCAACACCAGAAATTTCTCCTATATCGTGGGTGCGTTTACAAACATTTAAACTCACATACCATGTAACATAACATGTAACATATAGAGGGTGAGCCTATTGCATCAACCAGGCAAGAATCCAGACGATGTCTTATAAATATTATGGTTACATAAATATAATCCATCGTTTATTGGTCTCTCTATCTTAAAAACTTTCTTTAAAAATGTTATAAAAGTGCAAGTAAAACGTTTAATGATTAATTGACAAAGAAGATAGGTGATGTTAAAAAAAATTAATATCCACATACATATACTTCCCACGTAAAACCAGATAATTTACATGAAACCGGAATATATTTGGAACAATGATTGACACTCGACATGTAAATTACGAGCCATTTTTATATTATTATAAAAATCAGCATAATTGAATATTAAATTGCTTAATCGACACTTTTGTGTAAGTGCAAATTACTTGAAAACAGGTCAAGTGCGAGTCAGACTCGCACACGAAGGGTTTCGTACAACCTTACGAAGATTTACACTAGTAAGTTATTATGATCGAGCTAATAAAACCGTAAATTTTCTTTGTCATAGCGAGCATACATAGTGTTATACACGCTCTATGAAAATAACAAGTATGAACTGGGACTGACCTATTATGGTTGCTGTTCCTGCTAGCCTGTGCCATCCTACTGCTACGCAAAAGCCTCTCCCAATGACTTCGAAAACTTTCGATCCAGGGCCAAGACCACTGGTTGTTGGATGGATCCAGTTCGTCTCGCCACCTCCGGTGCGGTCTACCACGACGCGCGACGCCTTCTGGCTGTGTCAGGGCTCCATAACATGGTTATTTTGGCCCTCAGCTCGTCGGGTCTATGATTCATAAGATAAAATCCTGTGACAGACGGACAGACAAAGTGACAGTGGATCCTTAGTAATAAGGTATTTGGCACCTTTTGGTTACGGAACCCTAAAAATTAAGAAAAAGAGTGTGTGTGTACGGTGTTTTTGATGGTAAGCAATTATCCGAAGCAATAGTTATTGCCCCTTCGAATTAAAACGAAACACGGAAAAGGCATTTCCTCGGTTATTTTGACACTCAGAAAAAAGCTTGTTATATGTGAATTTATTTTTACATTTTGTGGCTTTTTGATTATAGCGGGTGTAAAAGGAGCCGACAGGTCATGCGTGTGAAGGTTTTGGTTTACTTCATTTATTTATTTATTATTCGTTTTTTACAACTAACCTGTTAAGTTGAAAAGTCGCATTTGAACTGTAAATGGGTTACTGCTGTTAGTGCTGTTACTGTTAGCCTGTGTCATCCTAATCCCGAGCAAAGGCCTCCCCTATAACTTCCAAACTTTATGATCCAGAGCCAATGTGGACCACATATCGAATTGAGAAACTCCTCTTTTTTTGAAGTAAGTTAAAAACAATCTTTCTCTTAAGTAACAAGTTAATTCGTAATCAGAAAAAAGAGAAGTCAATGATTTGCAAGTAAGTTCATGGGAGGTTGTTGATAATTGTAATAATGAGTAACACATTATATACAGTGGGTAGCTACGTAGGTGGGTAGACTGGGCTACACTATTCAGATCAAAACTTAATGTAGGCATTATTTATGAGCTGAGCCTGAGACTATAACTTAAAAAAATCTAAACAAACTCAAAGAATATTTAAGCAATAATAACAACCACACAGGTTGATATTCACAGTTAAGTATTTTTTTTTTTAAATGGGCTTGCTCTTGACTTCAATACCGAACGAACCGAACGAACGCTTGCCGAGGCCATTTTGGGGATGGGTGAACAACCCTTAGGTATATAGCCGCTGGTTACTCAAATGTTGTAGGCAATAAGGCAGTCGTTCCGTGTAAAATAGCAGTATTCAGCTACATCTGGTAAGACTGAAAGTCGACCCTAACATGGTGGGCAAAATGTTTGGCAGATTATAACTTATCACCTAATATGTATAACTTATCACATAATGTACCATCTTATGCGTAGCTTTTTCCCAATTATTTTGGAGTCGGCTTCCAGTCTAACCGGATTCAGCTGAATACCAATATTTTACATGGACCGACTGCGAAAAATGTATGATAATCAAATATTGGTGTATTAGGTACACCAATATTTAACGGTCATTACGGTCTTCCACAACCAAAATAAAATCCTAATTCAAATCACACATTCGAAATCTAAAAATAAACACAACTTAATAACCTTTTAATAAAACAAATGCTGTCTTAAAAAAGTTTCGAATTTGCCAACGAACTGTGTGCTAATTGAAAAAAGAAAAAAAAGTGAACTCCAGTCGCATTCCAGTCCAGTCTGTAATCGGACAAGGCTGTCCGAATCGACTTTTTCGACTCGATTAAGTAGATTTATTTGCTTTATTAATTACTCGTTTAAATATCACGAGAAATACATTAAGGTCGATCGAGTTTTTGTCTGATAAATCGATAATCGGGGCTACTGATTGGACGGAAGAAATTACCTTTTCGCGTTATTATTTTGATTGCGAATTATTTACTTGGTTTTCAAGGAGGTAATTGTTTAATTGCTGGTCCTGGTACTCCTGGTATTGATTCCCAGGTCGCGTGAGCACAATGTCATTGTGCCTTTCCATCTGAAATTTTCCACTAGCAGTCTAGATTTGGGGTTGGCTGATATTACTTAATAGGCTCATTCCGTACTACCAACACTACCTATAAACTAATTTCTACAACTTACTTGATATGTATATCAGGCGAAATGTGGGCGTCCGTTTCTGTCTAACATTTCGAAAGCTTTCGAAGAAGCACAGGTGTAATTAAATATTTAAATGACTTAATTAAGATTAACCAATTTACAAACATGCCGCTAGCAACGAACATCTTTGTATCATGGCATATTGTACTCGTATGGCAAAACATATCGCATTTTTTATAATATAAGGTCCCATTAAAATAGGTGGACAAAATTTTAGAAATCATTCAGACCACCAACATAAGGACGATGGTAAAAATAATAATAAGAAAAACGCAATTAAGTACCGACTCATAAAGGGTGAGTTTGTTCTAGAGTGCCGGCAATTTATTATTTTAAGTAAAAAAATCACCTTATTTAGTGTTTTTTTTGTTTAGATCTCTTTGGTTAGACGTACTGAACGCTGTGTTAAAATTTGTCCACCTATTTTAATGGGACCTTATAAATTTTATCATTGTAGTGTATCGTAATATTAATTTAAATGATTTATTACATACACATTAAAATTATGATACATCTACCGACTTAGAAGCTTTTGAGACAGATTGGCCGGAGAAAACCGCACGGAGAGAAGAGTGTCAGACTATGGGCGAGGCGTTTTTGCCCACCAGTGAGACAATATATGCTAAATAAAAAAATACACCTTCCACAGTTAGTCTCTGTATGACCCATAGGTTGAGTGGAAGTAAATGCCTTTAGTATTATGTCAGCCTCTAAAGTCATCGACTACTAGTTATATCAACATGGGTAATGCCTGTACTGCCCAAACCGTGACAGAACTTCGTATACCACCCACATAAACCTATTCGTAGAAAGAGACCCCTACAAATTACCTGCACTATTTAAGTCTTCAACAGCATAACAGTACCTAAGGATCCCACATACCGAAGCGTAAGTCCAGCGATAAAAATCGGGCGATTTCCCCTACGCCCGCGCCGCCGACCAATTACGACGAACTACTCATTATTTTAAGAAAACATTAACTACTTAACATAAAAATTTGAGTCGAAAACGCTATGCAATTACGTGCACCACAAAATTGCGAAGTGTATAATGTAGGTGGCGGTCACAAGGAACTCTTGGACTAGATGTGGTAGGAAGTATCCATATTTCTGGTTGTTTTTCAGCACCAGTCTTAAAGCAATTGTTTGAAGAAACAAGTATACCTAAGTTTCATGTCTTATTTTACGTTGGAGAATACGAGAATACGATGTGTTTCTAAACCTCAAGATTTTCTATTGTAACCTAGAAGTTTCTGGCCTAGTGACCAGAAAGATAGTTAAAACTGCCAAGTGGTGCTGACACATAATTAGAGCTGTAAAACTCTTATTATGTACATCCAGGGATGAAAGCTTCTCATGAAAACGAAGTCCTTGAAAATCTGCTCAATGTTTGTAAATTAAAAAATCAAACCTTTTCTTTCAAACTATCAATGGAATTCAAATGATTTAATTTACAATACTTATGAAACATCACAAGCTAGGCGCGATTAGAATCGGTCTTTTTGTGTAACAAAAAAAATCCACGGCTACTTTTACAAGTACATGTATATTTTCAGTCCACATTTGAACCCCCAAACAAAGTAGCGTATCACTTCAATAGCCCATACATCTTCGTCGACATGCCAGGCCGACCCCCGCTGTAAGTGACTGCCGAAACTTGCACGAAACGCAAAAAGTGCAAGACGCGCTCCAGATCAAATGAGATGGTCCTCGGGGCATCAGAGTAGGGTTGCACAGATACTTCGCCTTTATTTAGAGGATTTATTTGCCACTTTTCATGAAATTATGGGTGTTAGAGCAAAATACATTGAGAATATTTATGTTTAAATCATTAAAAACAGTAAACTACTAAGACTTTTTTTTTGGTGTGTGGGATGTCATCAAATAACCTCTCCCGCTCTAGGTAGAGCAAAAGGGAATGTCATACTTCTACTGACTAAACACCACCCATGTTCCTTCTTAGCCCTTTATGTCGAGGCCGCGGTATCTCTTTCGAACAACCCGCAGCCCCAAAGGGAAACTAATAAGACTTGATGAAGAAGAAGAAGACTTGACACGATGATTTAAACAATCAGGCTTATCCTTTAGAATGATCCAGGACGGTTACATTTATCATCTGCCTAGCCTTTTCCCAACTATGATGGATCCGGCTTCCTGACTGACTTCTTGATTGACTGGCCTGTTGGTCTAGTGGTTAGTGACCATAACTGCTATGCCGGAGGTCGTGGGTTCGATTCCCACCCAGGACAAATGTTTGTGTGATGAGCACGATCATTTGTTCTGTGTCTGGGTGTAACTTATCTATAATATGTATGTATTTAGAAATATATAAGTATGTTTATCAGTTGTCTAGTACCCATAACACAAGCTCTGCTTAGCTTGGGACTAGATGGCGTTGTGTGATAGTTGTGGAATATTATTATTATTATTATTATTCTAACGGGAAGCAGCTGAATACCAGTACTTTACATGGAGCGGCTGCTTATGTGACGTCCACAACCCAATCAGTATTGGGCTTGGTAAGACTGGTTGTCAGACTTTCCGGCCACTGACTACCAAAGATCTTCAAATGACAACTGATTAACATGACATGTAAACGTTGTATAAAGTCACAGAACATTATGTTATTCAGGAAGTCTTCATATTGCTTTTATTTTTAGTTAAATGTAAATTGTTTCACTACTATCGAGTTAATACATCCGCCTCTCACCCAAACTACTCTGTGCTTACATTGCTTTTTAATAACGTGTTTAATGCAAAAGAAATTTACGTTCGAAATCAGTGGGGAAGCAGTTCTTCGCACCGAAGTCGCCCATTGATGCAAAATCGAGAACTGGTTCCGAAAACGATACCGATACCATATGAACACATACCTGCTTATTACCCCTTTTGACGGCGACAGGTGAAATTTTAATACCGAATTTTATTTTATTTCAGGGCTGTCGATTTTCGATATCGAAATTTCAAAATTCAAGTTTTCTTGGCATGTAAATTGCAATTTGCGCGATATAGAAGTGACTTTTCAATACTTAAGGATTGCATTTAGATAAAATGTTGATCGTTTTCATACAATAAGATTCGTAACTTATTGAGATTTCTGAAACTATTATTGTTTTGACATGCTATTTCCAATTACTCGATTATGTTTTCGATTTGTCAGTTTACACGATTCGACGAACTCATAAAAGTGAATTTAATGCTATAAATAAAACATTTAATGTTAGTTGTCGTTACTTGAATTTAAAAGTCTTATAAATTATAAGAACATTTCAATATCTCAGGGTAAATTTTAATAAAATGGACCATTTCAAAGACGATTTCGGTGAAAATACGATCGAAAATACTTTACAAGTAACTTTTACGACACGTGCTTTATTTTTTCTCTCTGCTTGGGACCTTTCGTAAATCTTCAGACTACAATAACCCAATCCCATATCACATTTGTGAAAACATCGCCACTGCTTCCAAAGAGATAATCAAACATCTAATATCTTGTTTCGGGTGTAATGCATATTACATTATTTAGAACACTGTTTATATTACCTGTAAGTTCAATTTTTTTTTTATTTAACCGTTATTGCCACTCCTGAGCAAAGGCCTCTCCCCATTCTTTCCACTTCTTCCGATGGTGTGCTTCTTCTCGCCAGTTGGTCAGAAAGCCATCCAAGGCGTCCCGCCATCTTCTCCTCGGTCTACCGCGACCCCGTCTAGCTGTTAAGTTTTTTTTTTTTAAGTTCAATTATTAGATTTTTTATGTGGCTCTGGTTGGCTGGACAAAACTTCAAAACGGCTCGCATTTACAATAGGGCAATAGGGCACTTTATGTGACGGCTAAACACCCTTATTTCAGAATAGGTGACGCTACAGAATCTTAGATAATCGATCGAAAGCGTGTCCAGCCAGCTTGAAAAACCACTTTTCGCTGGTCTCTCAATCTCGGTAACGGAAGTGATTTTGACGACTTTTTGCATATCAACGGGCGTCACATAAATATGTGACAGGCATCAAGCTAAAAGTTTTGTGATACGTACAGTGGTTTAGTAGAAAAATGCAAAAAACTGTGTCCAGCCATCTTGAATTTACGTAAAAAACTTTTGGCTGGCACTTCCGAATCCCACATAACGGGAGCGTTTTCGAATATGGTTCCTTTACTAATACTTGGTGACGCAATGTGTGACAGTAATAACGTTTGATTTATGGCGTCACATGTAAGGGTTTACGAGATATCAATGAAAACTTAATGTATACTTGTGTCCAGCCATCTTGAACTCAGGCTGGCTGGACACGTGTATCTTCGCTGCCTGATGATGACGACCTTCAAAATGTTATCAAAATGTTGTGACGGGGACGATAATGATAACCTGAATTAGTGACGGAGAAACTTTGGGTAGTTTCAAAGATATTGATCATTTAAATTTTCCCATACAAACATCCATTAATATTGTGAGGTGACCATATTTTTTACATAATTATAGGATTTCTTTTTAATCGACTAATCGGCCGGTAGCAGCCAAGCCACGCCAGCTTTGTATTTGATGTCTCCGTGGGAATAAAAGGTTTTCCTGCAGATAAAGGGGAAGTATGTGTTTCTAAATAATAATTAAAAACACTAACAAAAAAAACAAAGTGCATTGCACTCAGTGATGCCAATTTAGCATAAGTAAGCTTTATTATTGTAATTTGTGTTTATATTTGTTATTTTATGTGTGCAATAAAGAATAAGAATAATAAGAATAGCATTTTTTCATGTTGTTTAGCAAACTTATTAGTTGTTTAGCATAAAGCATATTTTTTAGCATATAAAATTATTTTAAAATAAAATACATTAATGCGTAAGCAATTATTTCCATTTAGAAAAAAAAATCCCTTTACTAAGTATATTGTTGGCGCTCCTGATGCTAATGCTGATGATAATGGAAAGAGTATTTGAGATCATAGTCGATTTAAACAGTACTTATGTATATTTTGTTAAATAATAAAAAAAGTTAAAACTATGTTACGTTTCATTTGACACTGAAAAATGTTAGCAGATTTTTTAGCATTTCTATAAAGCAATTGGCATAATTTTAGCAGATTCTATATCGGTCTTGTTGGCAACACTGATGCACTGATACTGAGTTTGTTTTGTACACAGAGGCTGTGAGTGCTGTGACAGCGTAAACCGTTTTCGTCTAATCGTTTAGAGTAAAGTATACATAATGGTATTTAGAGCCTTCCGTCGATTTGTAAGGAATACACGTGCAATATTTGCTAAGTGCGTTTTCATTTAACGAGGTCCTTGGTAAGTAACGTGCATTACATTATTTTTTCATTAAATACCTTAGAGCATTAGTCTGTTATCCTGACACAATATCTACATACGTACTTATCATAAAAAACACCAATACTTATCTAAAAAGAGTAGATAGGTATCTGCACGTAAATAATCAATAACATTAAACCCCCCCCCCCCTCTACACTTTTGTCTTCTATTGATTTAAATATCTACAGTTGTTCGTATTAGTATCACCAATACGCGGATTTTCGTCCATTAAAGAAAACACCTTAAAATATACTTTGTCCTACATAAAACCTACAATATTGGTAACCCTACTACAGTGTTTGTATGGGAAAATTTAAATGATCAATATCTTTGAAACTACCCGAAGTTTCTCCGTCACTAATTCAGGTTATCATTATCGTCCCCGTCACAACATTTTGATAACATTTTGAAGGTCGTAGATCATCAGGCAGCGGAGATACATGTGTCCAGCCAGCCTGAGTTCAAGATGGCTGGACACAAGTATACATTAAGTTTTCATTGATATCTCGTAAACCCTTACATGTGACGCCATAAATCAAACGTTATTACTGTCACACATTGCGTCACCAAGTATTAGTAAAGGAACCATATTCGAAAACGCTCCCGTTATGTGGGATTCGGAAGTGCCAGCCAAAAGTTTATTACGTAAATTCAAGATGGCTGGACACAGTTTTTTGCATTTTTCTACTAAACCACTGTACGTATCACAAAACTTTTAGCTTGATGCCTGTCACATATTTATGTGACGCCCGTTGATATGCAAAAATTCGTCAAAATCACTTCCGTTACCGAGATTGAGAGACCAGCGAAAAGTGGTTTTTCAAGCTGGCTGGACACGCTTTCGATCGATTATCTAAGATTCTGTAGCGTCACCTATTCTGAAATAAGGGTGTTTAGCCGTCACATAAAGTGCCCTATTGCCCTATTGTAAATGCGAGCAGTTTTGAAGTAATGTCCAGCGGACCAGAGCCACATGATTTTTTTTAATGTGTCTGGCACAAAGTCGTGGAGCCTGGCACAAGTCAAGAAAGGCATATACCCAGCAGTAGGTGAATTCGGGCTATGATGATGATAAAGACATGTGGAGTTCTGTAGTTGCTGCAGACAGTGGTAAAAAGGAGAGAACTCATGGAAATAAATAAGACAATAATACAGGACAATGAGGAAACGCTATGATATCACGATACGATGCCGTCTGCGCGTACGCAATAGTTTCTCACGCGTACAACTACCCGCTGCGGTTTGTGGCCGCGCTCCACACCGTACGCGTCATGCAATCCCCTCGATTTACTATTTTATTAGTAAATAATCGAATAGCTTGTGTATAAACAAACTGTCACTAGACACTTCTTTATTAGTTTTGACTGTTCATTCCGTGATTAAAACACCTTTCATGCTGACGATAAGATTTTTAGTTCCTTGATGGAAATAAATAAATGAAAATCAGTCTTGAGAGGTCTCTAAGAGGTCTTGCTAGCTTATGTTCCATGTAACCCTAGACCATGGGTTGTCGTGGTCAGATAGGCATATCATCATCGCTTCATATAAAATACTGGTATTCAGCTACATTCAGGTGGAAGTGGACTCAAAAACTGTTGGGAAAAGCTAGGTGGCAGATATTGATGCTGACAGCAAGATGGTAGCTGGTTGTAAAGGCTATTTTAGAGAAACCAAAAACGGTTTTAAAGGCCTTTCACTAAGGCATACCGTTAAACCTTAAAATAGAATCTAGAATCTTAAAATACTTACACCAGAACGATATACCCGAAGCAGGAACCCCTATGTATCACTTTGTTGACATTTGCACGATAAATGTCGGACAGTATACGGTAAAAAGTTTTCCCCCTTGCTAAAAGTATGCCTAATTTCCATAAATATGAATCCATGAATTTCCTTATACCAGCATAGTTTATTATCCAACCAGCATGGAATATGACAGCCCGTAGACGTTTCACTGCAGATTGTGGGCCCTTCCCCTATGGATCTAGAATCAGCAACTAGAGGAAAGGGTTTGGAAGAATGTAGAAAGTTGAAAGCCGTTGGTCTAGTGGTCGCAAGCGCGACTGTTGAGCATGAGGTGCTGGGTCCGATTCCCTTGTAGGGCAAAGTGTTATTGGGTTTTTCCAGCAGGAATTCCTCAGTAGCAGCCACGGAGTCTGGATTTGAGCACCAGGTGATGGCAGTAGGTTCGCCCCCTATTACATAAGACTTAAATATAACTGGCGAATTGTAGGTGTACAGTGCAATCAAATTATCTTGGCAGGTCCGAACTTCGTGCAGGTTATTTTGTTACAACTAATGTCTAAAAGTGTTTTGATACTTATTTATTTTATTTGTATTTCTCACTGTATACCTATATTAGATATTTTCTGATCGTATAGGTATTGGTTTATCTGGCAATAACAGTTTTCTTCACAAGTTTACATGCGTAAAAGTTCGCAGAGCCTATGTTCAGACCTGTCAAGATAATTTGATCGTACTGTACTTAGGTAGACCTCTGTCTTAACCTTCGGGGATGACAGGCGTGATTTTATGTTATGGAGAAAATTGCAGAGCTGACGAGGCAGTGAGCTTCTTTAGCCAGTCTAGGGTCCGTTACCAGTCCAGGTAGAAGACTAAGTGGTCGATGACCACAACGGTGGACCAACCCGAACCTCCAGTTTTTAGAGATATCGTTTGAGGAAGCATCGAACATGGTTCAGGACCGATATATTTGACACCACGCTAGGAATAGAATTCTCAATCCTCATCACTGAATAATTGAGTATATAAGCAGGATGAGCCCAAAATTACTATAGAAGCAGAAAATGGAGACCGTGAAACGACCAGCGAAGAATGGGACCCTCTGGTTGAACACCTAGAAAAGCAGCAGGAAAATAATAGATGCCAAGGGCTTGGATCTGGGTTCTGAGGTGCAGCTTAGGGGAAGCCTTTGTAACAGCCTTAAGAAATATTCAGAAGCGATCTGACCTTAGCAAAACCGTGTAGAACTCCTCGCACTTGGTTTTTGTACTAAAAGATCGCAGTTTAATAGACTTCAGTTCCGACAGACCGATAAAGTAGGTACATCTACATACTAGTGAAACACGGTTTAACTTTACTACTAATACAATGGTTTTGGTAACTTATTAAGCATGCTATTCCAAGTTTCTTACACTAAGCACTAAAATACAATGTAAAGTTGATATACCTATACCCAGCTAGAAAAAAAAACATATTTATTTGGCACGTGCCACAAGTGCACACAATAAAATTAAAATAAAAAACTAAGAACTAAACATAAAAAGAGTGCATCTCACGGTTGCGCCAAATAGGAGCAGTTCAGCAAAGTGCCGAACAACTAGTGCCCGACGCTGGTTTTGAACTGGACCTGAGATGGTGATGTGACGGAAGTAAAATAGTTTTGTAATTTGTGTGTATGAATAGGCACTTATATTTTATGCTGAATAGGTGTACAATAAAAACAAATAAGACTTCTTAGCTTTTATAGTTATAATACTTGATCGATAAAGTCCGCTATGCAAAGCTAATTCTCGTAAAATTCTCACAAACAAGACTTTATTGAGTATCTTCACTACCTACCTGCTTATGTAGCTGAACTACCTATTACTTTTTCATGCTTTGCACCTTTGGCATTTTAAAACGAAAGTTCTTAAACATGACAATGTTGCCTGTGCATAATAACAAGTCTTCAAACCTGACTCCACAAACCACAACGTCGATAACAGATTTAAACCAAACTAAAATTAGAACCATAACATCTCAAAATAAAACGACAATTAATAACCTAAAGAATTTGGATCCTCACTGAACGAAATCTCTACGTAAGCATTCAAGTCCATCCCTCCTGCAATAAAAACATCTTATAACACGTTACTGTGCTGTTCACGACGTTTTAATGTTCAAGTCATAATTATATCATATATAATCTCCGTTGATGGCAACCGAACAATTTGGTAAACGCTCTGGGTGGTACTGAGATTGCCGGCGATGGTAAACACACTGGAATGTATGGAAAATGACCCAAGTGGGTAAAAACGTATATTTTGATGATGGTGATACGCATCTTGCAAAATGGGCAAATTAAATTTTGTAGGACAATATTTTAACTACATCAGACAAAGTCCCTACAGGTAGAATTCCTAAATGTGTAATTATTGCTCAATTAATAATACAAAAATCGGCAATCTTTTGAGGAATTAATCACCGAAACCTTTTCAAAAGTATTCTGGCCCGCCATCAGCTAATAATTTCTGATATTAATCCAAACAGACAGACAGACGCGGCCTGTAGCTTATATAGTACGCTCGCAGTGATTAAAAACGCCTGGCTCATTTGGGCAATTTAAAAGTAAATTGTAACTGAACTGTATTAAATAATTCCTTTCTCCTTAAGGGCATTCAAATACCACATCACCATAAACCAAAATCAAAAGCGACTCAGATTTCTGAGAACGCAAACAGGTCGGGAGGCATATATACTATGAGAGGGTATAACGCAAAAATGTTAAGGAACTTGCAAAAATCTGGCTGTGCCGCCTAACCCTCGCCGTCCCACGATCAAGGGCTTTTTTGGGCAAATAATTGTGAACCAGTTCTCGAGCATTGACCCCAGTCGCCGGAGGCTGTGGTATTTGGGCTGATTTCGGCTCCAAAATCGCACATCGTAACGTTGTTTTTGCCCTCACCATTATTATTATTAATTGGATCACCGACTTGTCCAATGATGGAAATCGTTAAGGAACTGCCAGGATCGAGCCGTGCCCAAGAGTTCCGTGGGAAAGGTGGAAGAATTTATGTTTTATCTTCGTCCTAACCTAAGGTGGAAGTGCACTACCTGTCATAAAATCTGTAAGTTAAATACTCACTTTTGCTGGGGTGAAACGGTTTACTACTTTCTTTCCGTTTTTCCCATTTACTGAAACTTTAGAGTAAACACTTACGCTGCTTTTTTCATAATTCCTACTGATTAATCTTCCATGCAGAATCACTGTTACCATTTCTTATCTCAATCAATAATCGAATATTTTCCGTCATCAATAACTACCACGAATCAACAATTGGATAGCCATCTTTCGCAGGAGCATGTACTGCTTCTTAAAACTGAATTAGACCTTGATTAATAATTGCAGATCATTCAAATTTGAGAATTTGACCTAATCGAAAGTACCTATATATATTCATTTGTTATCTATATTATCTAAAAAAAATCAAGTCCGTTGCTAGATTTGCTACTATAAGCCTATAGAAACCCTTCAGCTCATGAAAATTATGTATCTATACTCAGATCAAATAGCAGCATATCACTCCTTATATTTCCGGATTCCTGTCAATGTGGGACCCTAAAAACGCATTCACGATTAAAGTCCGAATAAATCAAAAATCCCCGGTCGTACATCACAGGGAGTGCTTTCAATGTCCTCTTCGATATATCCGGATAAACTTGTCAATTTGTTCACCGCCGAAACGTGTTGGTCAATAGAGATATGGCCACAACATACGTTATAAGTTGATTTAATTTTGTCGGGTTATAAATCTAGAGTACCACCATAGTGGGATAGTGTCACAGTGTAGCTCAAGCAGTAAGACAAGTTTATTTCTGGGAAGAGTTTGTTAGGACTTTGGTCTCGATTTTATTACACCCGTCTGAAAGATGTTTAATAAGTACGAGAATTCTTTTAGAGATATCGAAGCAAATCTGGATGCTGGGATTGGATTCCAAGGATACTCTGGGATAAGGCCAGGATAAGAAGATGCAGAGTAGACGGAGAGTTGTACACATACATCCATTTCAGTCTCTGTCATGCCAGATTTCCACTCCAATAGGTTCCAACAGATCGTTTCAGATGAAGTGACAGACGTTGTGACCAGTGAGATCACTGGACCCGTCCACTCTGTGGCCGCGTTGCATTTCCACGAAGTTCGGCGGCATTCGGTCGTCGTTTCGTTTATATTAGCTTAATGAGTTCGCTTCGGCCTGGAGGCAACTTTTTACTCACTTTTGCAAGTAATAAAGAGTTACCACGGTGTTCACATGCACCATATTATGATACTTTTTTATTACACAACGGTTATGCACTTTGCTCGACTAACCAGCCACTAAAATTAAGTTATTTAGGTACCTATTGGTTTAGTTATTCTGTTTTCATTGATTCCGTGGTGTGTGTCTGCGGTTAGCCTGTTTTTTGGTGTTAATTCATAATTGAACGTTGGCGCGGTTTTAATTTTAATGTTAGGTTTGATGTGTTTGTTGTGACGTGGTTAAATAACTGCTAACCACATGATGGTGTTATGAAATCTTTTAACGATTTGGTTTAAAACTAAATAGTTCTTTCATTGGCTTCATTTAGTTCTGAAAAACGACGCTGAAACTGTATAATAAAACTATATAAAAAAACTCAGTTAAAAGCATGTGTATCGAAAATGTTTCAGTTAATAAAGTAAATACTTCAAGACATATGTTTGTTTATTACCAAGTAGTAAGTGCAAAAAAAAACCTGTCTAAAATCTCAAAATTCGCAACAACAACAACAAAAAACATACAACCTAAAAGTATAATAATCTAAAAAAGCCGGTCCAGAAGAACTGTCATAATATTATAATCAAAGTAACACATCAGTTACCAGTGTGGACTGCCCCTACCCAAACCCAGATACTCCATTAGTCCTATATTATTTCGTCCGACGAAAAAGCTGTCCAGACTTTTTGTCAGAAAAAAAAGTATTGGAGCGAAAAAAGCTCTTTGAATGATCCGCCATCGGTAATACTAACCGTGGTGAGTGTGATGCGGGTTCAGAATCTGAACTATAATTTGCTAATAAGCTCTCCGAATACCCTGAAGAGATTGGAAGGTAATTAACAGTTACAGTTTGTTTTGAAATTGCTGTGAAAGATGAAAAAGAGGCAAAAGTTGGTGCTCTGAATTCTGAATTGCTTTTTGGGAGATAATGATGTGAGGAGATGATTTACTGTGATAAATGTGCTGTGCAGCGTGCACTTTTGATGGCAGTCAAGAAATGGTTGGTCATATTCAAAATTCGCAAGAAAATTATGGGGAACTTATCGAAGCTCCACAAATGCAGACGTCTAGAGTTGTCAAAGTTAATTTACGTTTTGGAAATATCAAATACAAAAAGAAATTGCCCTAGTTAAATCTTCATGAAAATGTAGCCATTCAAATTCTTCCTAAATTGTAAATGAAGATCATACAAGTGAAGATCGATTTCAAAGGTTTTCGTTCATTTAACAGAAATGCGTACGTACCACCATTTTTCGGTGACCTATGTAAATTCAAAATATTTTGAAATTTTCCATGATTAGTAACGATAGAATGTCAATTTGGTTGGAACCTCCTGTTAACTAAAAAAGCTAATAATACAGAAGCCTGTTTAGAGATACATTTATCCAAAATTAAATAATAATATAATGTCGTAGCTAAAATTCCGTAAAATAAAACCTGGGATTACCCGAATGTGGCGTGTTTCTGTGAATTTTATATTACAACAAGAGGTCATATGTAATAATAAGATTTTAGGATGCATGATGTATTCCGCGCGTGTTTCGATTTTGAATTATGTGCTTTGTACATCCCTTTATTAGAAAACAAAAAGCTTTTGGAAGAAATGAGTTTTAAAGCTATTTTAAATTGCACCAAGGCAAGATATTTTTTTTTTTTTGAAAATCATCGAATAACCACCCCCCCCGCTCTTGGGCAGAGCGAAGGGGAGTGTCAGACTTCTACTGACTAAAAACCAAACCCATGTTCCTTTCTTCGCCCATGTGTCGGAGCCGCGTTAACCTTTTGACAAATCACAGCCCCGACGGGAG